>JBAIZL010000010.1:4840130-4887630 GCA_036971475.1 Prosapia bicincta | reverse complement strand
CACTCACACACACACACACACACCCACACACACACATAAATATATTTACCGTACGTTTTCACTTAATACTCTCTCTACCACTGCAATCATGTGTCTTGGCTACGTATTCTGCATCTGACGTTCTGAGTGTTGTCTCAATTTCCACTCACTTTGGCAAACGTGTAAGAATAATATCAATATCCATAAACTGCTCAATAAAATTAAGATTTAAACCAAATTTACAAATAGTTGTCACGCGTTTATGATATTCAATGATGCTTTGCACAGGCTGAACTTTTATTAGACTCTTTGCAACTTGTGCAAAAAGCCATGAAACATGCTCCTCATTTGAACACAAAACTGTTAACTAAATGTGTTTTAGGAGTCTTTGACAGATTAATACTCAGCCAAATCTGATATTTATAACTAGTGAAGCTTTTACTTTATGCCCTTTGCATACCAAAAACAACATTAAGTAATTAGTATGTTTTCGTTAAAAGTGTTCAATCAACCATTCCAATGCAACGCGCCCTTCTCTCTCTAACTTTTGTACCTTTACAAAATCCAGCGACAATGAGTTGTGTAATCAGCAATTTGTAAATATGCATGTAAGAGGACAAATAACGCAAAGTAACAATTAAGTAAATCTTATAAGATTAAGAAATCTTAGATTAAAAAAAGATTAAGAAATCTGATAACTTTCTACTTGTAATAAATTATCAATGTTTTAAACTATTATTATATCATAAATGTTTACACGCATATTTAAATAGTTTATCTTTTTAGATAAATATATTTTCTAACAGTACGAGTAAATACGGTTTTATAATCAGATAAGTAAATTTAAAGAAATAAACTACGAGTATATATAAATATTAGAGTTCGTTTAGGAAATGTTTTTTTCCATTTGCTTCTTGTATTTACCAAATACGTTTTCTTTTTATTAAACGAAACGATTTCTCATACAACGTTTTAGCGTGAACAACTTCCCGACAGACACAGTTTTATTTTTCTACATTTGTTATGAAACATTTTCATTCTTAGCTCGCGCTTCTAACGTTCACATTGTGTGACGTCCTTTGTCTGTTTTGTCTTGTTAAATGTCATCTTGATTCTCCCAACTCACACATCCATTATCGCTTACTGTAAGGGCTTTATGTTGAGTAAAAGAGGTTTTGTACTCAAGTGGTTATTTGGATTAGAAAGCTCCCTTCATACTTCTCTCTCTCTCTTTCTGCATGTATGTTTCTCTTACACCCAGAACACACACACACACACTCACACACTCACACACGTACACACACACACACACACACACATACACACACACACACACATTCATACATACTCTCTCACACACACTCAGCACAGACACCTCACGCACGCACAGACACAATCTCACATGCTCAGACACACGATATACAAACACACACAAACATAATTCCGTGTACATACACACACACACACACACACACACACACACACATATATAAATATATATATAATTAATAAATTTAAAACATTTCAAAAACAAGAATGCTTTAAATGCATATATTATTCTCAATAATATATATATATATATATATATATATATATATATATATATATATATATATATATATATATATACATATAAAATACGTTTTCTTGTTTAATAATTTAAAACAACATAGGTAATTCAAATACAAGAATATTTATTAATTTATATTCAAAGGTTTTCGTTGGTAAACAGTACCAACATCATCAGGAATGAAAATTACAATAATGTCAGCTATATGCCTAAAACATATGTTAAATTCATATGTTTTTGGCCTATAGCTTACATTATTGTAATTTTCATTCCTGATGATGTTGGTACTGTTTACCAACGAAAAGCTTTGAATATAGGTTAATAAATATTCTTGTATTTGAATAACCTATGTTGTTTTAATATATATATTTAATAAATTAAAAATATTTCTAAAACAAGAATACTTTTAATGAATATATTTATTCAAAGCTTTTCGCCGATAAAATAGTACCAGCCTACTATTTGCAGCCTACTATTAGTTGCTGGTAGTATTTTATCGGCGAAAAGCTTTGAATAAATATATTCATTAAAAGTATTCTTGTTTTTGAAATATTTTTAATTTATTAACTATATTACAAGAAAACATATCACCATAATTAATATATTATATTGCCTTACTAGGCTACTGGTGTTGTGAATATGTACTCTACAGAGATTAGTTCTATTAGTAATCCATCTTTAACAAAAGATTTAAATTTATATCAGAAACGTAAAATTCAATTAATGAAAACTAATTGTAATATATTTTTTTTAACAAACAATGTGTTATTAATAATATTGTTCCTAAATATGAACGAATTAATATTAAAAATATAAGTAATGTAGCACAAAAACCTGTAAACAAGCAGAAATTCTGTGGGTTAGAAATGAAATCAAATTTTTATATACCAAGCAAAATTAAATAACTTTAGAAATTTATAAATTACATTTAAAACTAGCATTTTTTACGGATAAAACAAAATGGGAAGAAAAATTTAATAAAATTAATATCTTTTTGTTTAAATATAGACAAAGAAAAATGAACACTCTAACCAAAAAACTAGATATATTAAAAATGAACAAAGATAAAAATAATAAAGTAATCATACAACATCATAAGTTTCCCCCCAATTTTGTTAATTTAACAAATACAAAATTCAGCCAAAATGAAATAAAAATTTTAGAAAACAGTAATAAAATCAACCTTAAAAAAGATATGAAAAGAAATATTGATACAATAATAATAGATACTGAATTGGCAATCAATAAATTAAAAGTAGAGGAACAAGAAAATATGCGAATAAATACATCACATGAAATAATAAAGTTAATTAAAAATAACAAAACTAATCATACACACATAAAACAATACTCGCAAATTCAGCAAATTAAACAAAAATTACAAACTAATGATCATATTATGACAAAGGCTGATAAAGGTAATGCTGTAGTTATTATTGATAAACAAGAACATATAAATAAATCTGAAAAATATATATCTAAAAACCAATATAAACAAATAAATAAAGATCCCACAGACAAATATCAAAATGAAATAAAAAATATAATAAAAACATCATCTAAATCAGGGGTTCTCAACCTTTTAGGCTCTGAGCCCCCTTCACACTTTGGTGTGAGGTCACGCCTCCCTTTACGGATTAAGTTAATTTAGACTTATATATGATAAATTTACTTACATTATGTTTAAGTAAAATGACTTTGAACTTAGGCTAGACATACTCTGGTAAGGGTAAGGAATATAAAATCATATTTGCTCAAATACAAATTTTATTTACACAAATCATCGAAAAAATCTCAACAAAACATTAATAATGTAACCAGAAAAATGTTCGCTACTTTTGTAGTGCTAGTGTGAGGGCTGGCACTGTTTCTCGTTAACTATTTTTTGTATGTTTGGATGAAATTTTGACAAAGAACACCGCAGGTCACTTTCCACATCTAGTCTGGCTCGATATTTAGATTTTATATTAGCCAGGTTTAACATTATGTAAAAAAAACCTTTCAAAACAGTCTGTTGTATTACCAGTTACGATATAAATAAAGGATTGAAAAAGATACATTTTATTGCTTTGAAGGATTACTAAATATACCATATAAACTGTAGTCGTAAATAGAACATGTAACACGTTTCAAATCGGACTGTGAGCGCCTGCAGAGTGGCAAGGCGATACAAATCCGTGTGTTGCACGTTCAGACTGTTGATTAGTTGACCTGATGTAAATGTTGTTCGTTTGAAACTCGTGTGTGTTGGTTAGTTAAACCTCGTGTAAGCTAGTTTTTCAATGTTGTTTAGTTGGAACGTTGATCATTTGATGCAGCCCCCATGCGCACTACCCCCCGCGCTTTTAGTAAACAAAAACCCTGCTATGCTGAGTCACAGCTATTTTTTCACGTCTGGACAGACGCTCACTTACATTTTATTGAGTAAAGAAATAGAGCTTTATAGCTATTAAAGAGATTTCAATGATTGTGTGTTTGTGTCCAACATCAAATTCATTTTTTTTTTTTTTTTTAATTTGTTGACACCTCCCCTGAAATTATTTCACGCCCCTCCAGGGGGGCGCGCCCCCCAGGTTGAGAACCGCTGATCTAAATTATTTAATCAAAAATATACTAATAATTACATATATGAGAATCCTAAAATTCCAAGATTAAATGGACTAATTAAATAAAAGGCTGGTACTATTTTATCGGCGAAAAGCTTTGAATAAATATATTCATTAAAAGTATTCTTGTTTTTGAAATATTTTTAATTTATTAACTATATTACAAGAAAAATATATCACCATATTTAATATATATATATATATATATATATATATATATATATATATATATATATATATATAGATGGTTACAAAACCATCCTCTAGTGAAAGCAATATAGAGAATGTTTCGCTTACTATTGTTGCTGAAGAAAGATTGCTGTCACCTCGACTCTATGTAACTGTCTACACAATGTACAGCCTCTCGACGCAGAGGGTGCAATAAAGAAACCTCTTCATTTTACAACTGGGACGTGAGCGACAATCTCTTTAAATTGCCAGGAATATTGCCGCGTGCTTTTAAACGGCGCAAAGCGTTCTTTTAATTTACTAAATAACTTTTAAATTTATTACGCTAGAGATATTTGTCAAGGCAGTCTCATTCTGACGTTTTGCAAAGATGTTTTTAAATAAGAACGTACATTGCTTGACATTAGTGGTGCATTGTTGTCCTTCTCAGTCGAAAACAAATTCAAAACTACAGAATAGAATGTTAATGTATTCTAGTTCAATGATACATTTTGAGAATACTGCTTGTAAAAAAGTTTGAATTTAATGAAACTTGAATAAATGCGTTCTGTATTTGGGGCGATCTGCCTTATACTACTTAAAGCACTTCTCACGAAACTTACAAACTTTCCAGCATATTTTACATCCAAATTACCTAACCGAGGTGTGGTTATTTACGAAGTTTATGCTTAAGTATGAGAAGGTGCTTCGTTTGTTTTCTCTTATTTATAGTCGCTGAGGTGGTTTGTAAAAGTGGTTGTATTAAGATATCTAGACTGCAGATTATGCTTAGATTCTACTTGTTGATATACTGTCATACAGTTTGTAGCTAACTAGATGATCGTGTTATATATAGGTGTTATTTTTAAATAGAGATGTTGTTTACAAAGGCCGCGTGGTCTAGGTTGTACTTGCCTACCGTTTTAAGGTGCATGGGTTTGATTCGCGACACAGCAAAAAGTTGTCCTACTTTTTCGTCACCAAGGTCGACTGGGTTTGTACAAATGGGTACTCAAGGTCAACCCTATGGTAACAGTGAGAGGTTAAGGTGCATATTTGCGCACATTCAACTAAATACCGTTAAATCGTGAATCGTCATGGTTCTTGGTTAGGTACAATTACAGCCGCCCCTCAATAGTCCGACAATTGTCGGATTACTGGGAGTTTGATCCTAGAAACTAATGAAGCATATTCAGGCTAAGTTAAATCCGAATTTATTCGTACATGCATTGCTCGGTACCAACTAAACACAAGTTCCTGTTATTTACATAAATCGATTCCTTGGTTATCACATATCGATTGCCTACATTTGGATAGGCGACGAGGACTATTTACCTGGATACAAATAAATCTACACGTTTGTTCTTCCTCGCCAGCACGCACTTGTTTTCTTGTAGGCTATTTATTGTTATGTTTCTAATAAAAATACTTTTACATTTTTAACCCGTGATTATTTAGATACCAAAATAAAGGACATTTTTATAAAGAAATTCGTTTTATTAAATGTAATAGATATGTTATTGTAAAATCTCTAGTTTTGGTGAAATGTAGGTTTTTGCTAGTAAAGTTAGCAAATATAATTTTTTTTTTAATTAATACTATTAGTTCACGCTCCCCCTATATATATTTACTTATATATCGTGTTCAAGGTTTCAGTCGTTAATAAAATATTTTTTATTCATCCACTCAAGTTTAAATTCATTAGTTTAGGTTTTTAGTGGATCACACGATCTTAATACAGTTTAATATATATATATATATATATATATATATATATATATATATATATATATATATATATATATATATATATTATTTTATTAATTATGTTTAATTAAATAATTTTATTAATTATTTGGTCTTTTATAATTTGGCACCTAATATTGTGATTCTGTCGTATCTATATACATATTTATATTAATTGTAAATTTTTAATACAAAGTAAGTAAAATAATTTGTTCACCTACGTATTAATTTACTTTAAGAACTTTTTTTGTATTACTTGTTTATAAATAACAGATGACTTTCGCCCTTTTCTTATTTAACTTGGAAAATGCTGTTTTAAAATTACAGCTGGTAATTGTTGGTTTCGGGAATAAAAGAATGATTATGTATTTCAATTACATATCAATTAGATAATTTTCTTATTTACCTACCGAAAACAAACTGAACTAATGTTATTTGGTATTTAATACACAAATAGGTTAGGTTAGTTTGTATTACATCTAGAAATACTCCATTGTTTCGACTGCTCTGAATTTAATACTATAACTGTGATTGTTTAAATAGTAAAATGGTGAATATGGCTTAAAGTCTGAAGTTCAAGGACAAAGTTTGGCATGTACAATACAGATACTTACGTGTACAGTTAGTACATTTGTCTCCCCTCGCTTTTCCTTTGCGCTAGCTCACATTATTTATTTTCCAATTCTTGAAGTTAACATTTCTCGTTGAGTCCAACATAATTACATTATTCCAGTTAAAACTTTATTTAACTATTTTAATTAAAATATTAATTACTAGCGACCATCTTGAGTAGTTTCCTCAAACTAATCTACGACTTAATAATCATTTCTTTACAAACAAGTAGAGTGAATATAATACTTTGTAAACTAAATGAATAAAGAGAGATTTATGATTTAGAAATTTTCTAAGTTATAACAGCTGATTGGATAACTAAAGGCTCCTTCTCGCTCTATAGATTTGTATTTAATTACAGTAAAAAAATTAAAGATGAGAAAAGTTGTTTCTTTGATATATTTAACAGGTTTTTTTCCTTTTCTTAGTCTTTTTTTACATTTCTTTTTGTAAATAAACACAATAGAAAAAACCGAAACACAACGAAATAAAGTTATCCACTACAATACATCATGTGCATTACAATTACCAGGTTAATTTCTTCAGAATTAGTGAACAATCATCCTTGTTTACTTCTGAAGATGGTTTACTTTCTGATTTCACTGAATCGTACATTAAGTGTTTAGAGCAGGGGTTCCCAAACTGGGGGGCGCGCCTCCCTGGGGGGGCGTGGAGAAAGTCCAGGGGGGCGTGACACCCAAATGAAATAAATAAAAAAATTATAAAAATAATTTCCTACAAAAAAAATAAAACTTATTGGTGTATGCACAGATGGTGATCCTTCAATGCTGGGTTCTCATTCAGGCTTTGTGCAGTTGGTCAAAGAGAAGAATGATGATGTGGTTGGGATTCATTGTTTTATTCACTGCCAAGCCTTGGCAGCAAAATCGCTTCCATACGAATTCAATGCTGTTTTAAAGCTGTGTATTAAAGTAGTCAACTACGTTAAGAACAGTGCATTAAATACTCGACTGCTTAAAGTTCTTTGTGAAGATTTAGGAAGTGACCACAAAACGCTGCTATTTCATACAGAAGTACGATGGCTATCAAAAGGAAATATGTTGGGAAGACTATTTGAGCTCCGTGATAAAGTGATTACGTTTTTGGCACAGCAGAAACAAAACGAGCTTAGTGCAGAGTTCAAAAAAAAACAGTAACCAAGTGATTTTGGCCTATTTATCAGATTTTTTTGACACGTTAAACAACCTAAACTTGAGACTGCAAGGTGCAGACTCAAATATAGTAACACATCAGGATGCCATCAAGATTTACGTTGAGAAACTACAACTTTGGATATGTAAAGTGTCAATGAACCCCAGCAACTATTCAGGTTTCAGCAAAGTAGTATCAGTCTCAGAAGAAGCATGTTTTAAGGACGTTTTTAAAGGACCGCTTTTGAAAAACTTGATAATTGACCATTTGAAGAACCTCAAGGAATAGTTCAGCAGGTACTTTCCTAACTTCAGAGGAGTTTTACAAACTATCAACCGACCCGTTCACATGAACATACAGTTGCTGCCAGAAGAGTTGCAAGAGGAGGCTTCCTTAAATTGAAAATGTATCTGTGTTACAATGTTAAATTTTGTATCAGTAATTATATTCGTTTTTCATGTAATACTTGTTTTAATTTTCATCATACGCACAATTATTGAATCTTTCCATTCTGCGTTACCGCATTCAACAGTGAACAAAAAATCTACCTACTCACCATATCAAGTAGGCACATACTTGTACGAGTTCATGTACTTGTACAAGTAGGAGTTGCTATGTACGGCACCGTGGAAATACGGTATTGCAAAATGGAAAGCTGATATTTGTAGGGGGCGTGGGGGGTTTCCAAATAACCAGAGGGGGCGTGGTACAAAAACGTTTGGGAACCCCTGGTTTAGAGTGATTGAGTTATGAATTAATTATTGTAATGAATTAGGACATTTTACTGTTGGTATTAGGTGTTAAATGAATAAAGTGAGATCTATGATTTAGAAATTCTAAGTGTTAACATTTGAGGGAATAATTAATGACTCCTATGTGTTTTATAGATTTGTATTTAATTACAGTAAAAAAAATAATGCAGTGAAAAATATTACATTGATATATTTTACAGATTCATTTAATTTTATTAACATTTTGTAATATTTCTATTTCTAAATAAAAACAATAAAAAAACCCAAACACAAAAAAAGCTATTTACAGCATAGGATTTACACATTGATTACTTCTGAAGATGGATCAGAAGTAACTGAAACATACACTAAGTGTTTATAGTGAATGAATTATTAATTAATTATTGTAGTGAATAAAATAATTGTACGGTCGTTATTAGATAATAAATTAATAAAAAGAGATTTATAATTTAGAAATTCTGAAAATTATAACATATAATGGGATAATTTAAAACTCCTTTGCGTGTTATAGATTTGTATGTAATTACAGTAAAGAGATTAAAGCAGAGAAAAATATCACTTTGAAATGCTTTACAGATCTATATAAATATTCTTTGAATTTAGCTTGTGAGGTTATGTCAAAACCATACACAAAACTCACAAATTAATCATTTATTTACTCATACGCGCTTCAATGACAAAGTCATCATCATCAGTGAGTGTTACTACTTACAAGTTGTAAGTTACTGTTTGTAGTAGTAATGCTCACTGATGATGATGACTTTGTTATTGAAACGTGTATGAGTAAATAAATGATTAATTTGTGAATTTTGTGTATGTTTTTATTTGTTTTTTAAAGATTTGTTTATTTTTATTACCCTTTTTTTATATATTTTTTTTCTAAATAAACACAATAAATGAAACCCATAACCATAATAAAACTAATGTATTCACTATAACACAAGATGTGCATTAGACGTACAATGCTACCTTCTTCCGAAGTAGTTAAAACTCATCCTTGTGTACTTCTGAAGATGGTTTACTTTGTGATTCAACTGAAACGTAATTCAGTTTATATCGGTTTATAGTAATAAGATATTATTCAGTTGCAAAGCAATTATTATAGTTAATAACTTAATTTTCTTGTGTTTAGTTGAATCACATTCTACAGTAACGCACAAGAATCGTTAATTTCCTATTGTACTTTAGATGTTCTTAGTTTTACCACTAAATTTTAATAAACCTTCTTTTGAGATCATTTATCAACGTCTAAATAGTGTTCCTTATCAAGTCTACTTATGCAGTTTCATGAAGAGCTGCTTTAAAAACAAAGGAGGGGAGTGACGTATAAGGACTTGCTGAGTTGCGACTACCAAAGCCGTAAAGTCATTAGATGTGTTTAAATACCCCGTGTGAACACTTAGGGGTGAAGATAATATGTATATATAAAGAAAACCATGAACATATAATGTGCTATTTAAGCACGAGCTAAATGAAGAATTGAAGATGCACTTCAGCACGTGTGAAACATGGGTATCTAGGTGAAGATAAAAGTTGAAAACACTAAAAGAAATTATTGTTTATTAATTAAACGATAAAAACATAGTTATGAACCTCAGGGAATGGGCTTTATGGGGAGGGGTAGTATTGTAGGCTCTAGAATTTGAAAGTGAACTCAAGCATTTCATGAGAATAAATATATAAATGAGAGCTGTTATATTAGAATGAAATATTGGAAACAACTCCAATACCACTAAATAATCAAACATTAGTGATAATATAAATTACCTAAGATTAAACCCTCGTGAATACTTGGATGAACATCTCATCATAATCAGAGAGTTTTATTACAAAATAAAAACAATCTAGTAAACAATAAGTCACATTCTAGACTAGCCTTAATCTTAGGTTAATTGTTAATAATAATTATTATTTAATAATTTTTTATTATTTTTGTGGTGTTGGGGATGTTTTCAATATTTTCATTGTAATATATTGTATCACTATGCTGTTGATATTGTATAGCTGTTATTTTAACAAACTTTACTTACAATAATAATAATATTGTAAAATATATTTTGGCAATATATGGTAATTTACACGTAAACGATGTCAAAAAAAAAGAATTACACCTGGTTATATAGAACGTCGTTAAACTTAATTAAAAATACAAACACTAAGTGCTGACTGACGCCCTAAAAATTACAGATTTTGGACAAAAAATCATGTCACAACAAAACTAAAGCTTTACAAAATCAACACTTCTTTATAGGACAGACTTTTATGTTACACTACATTACAATTTGGTTAGAAAGTATTCAGTTAAGATAAGTTTAAAAAATAAAATAAGGTTTCCTAGCTTGAACTAACCGGTTGACAAATGATGTGCTCTTTATTTTAGTATACGTTAATGCATTACTACACCTAAGTTGGAGGTTAGCTTACGTTAGTAAACCAGACCTTGCCTAACGGACGTTATTGCAGTATAGTAAATAACATAGCGTTCTCCTGTGTTTGATTCGAAGTGAGGTTAAATGTATCTCTAATCAAAAATATAATTTTTTAAAGTGGTTGACTTCTCTACACGCAGTGAACAAAACATGAGATTAAACCATTGCTTTCGCGTTACGTTATTTCTAAAAACGTATGCCTTACATCATATGATTTCATGTAACAGCTGATTTCGTGTTATAGGTTATGTTGTAGAACAGCCATTTTACCCTTAGATTAATATTAAATAGTTTGATCAATTAATAAATGCAATAGTCTATTTAAATTTTGATGAATAGTAGTAGTAAGGGGTTTGCTGTTCCTACCGGGCGTACGCAGCCGGTTCTGCCGGGTGTACGTAAATTACGTCATCACGTTGCCCCTTCCTTGGCGGGGAGCTCCAGCTCTCCCCCCTCTCATTTCTCTGGTTCAGACAAGTCTATCGCGTTGTGTAATACGTAAATTGGACGTAAGAGGATAGAAATAGAATTGGCACAGCATCACTACACGCGTCTAGAAAAACCTTAGACGAAACAGTGTCAACAATTAGCAGACAATTATAAAAATCAACAGAAAATATTGCTACAAATAAACACAAGTAATATTTTAAAAAATGTTTAGAGTAAATTCCCACTGAGGTCGACAAAGAAAAATTTTATTTAAGTTAATTTTTATGTTAAAATAACAACTGATATAAATATGTATATACACATGATATAATCCAATATTAAATGCAAAATAGAAATCCCCTTTCTTGAAATTTTCCATTTTTTTCTCTACACAGAATATGGTGTTGGACTATTATTTTTGTTTGTTGCTATTTATTCCCATTTTTTCATTTCTAATTTATAAACCTAATGGTGTTATATAACTTTTCCCAATCTATCAATCTCTTTTAATACTTCATTATTTCATGGAAATCCTCTCTTTTAATTTCATATACATCTTTAAGTAAGAGATATCTACGAATAGAAAAGTTGGCTCAGTGCCAAAACGCTGGATTTCAAACATTCAGTTCGATTCCCACCGAGTCATCAACTTTTTAAAATTCAATTAATAAATAAATATTATTGTAAAACTGTATCAACATCAATTGTCATCCACTACAGGTTGTAAAAAAAGGAATTTGAACTTCATTGGATGAATAAAAACGTATTTTATTAACGATTGAAAATTTGCACAAGATATATATATATATATATATATATATATATATATATATATATATATATATATATATATATATATATATATATAAATATATATATAAGGAGAGTGTGAGTTAATCGAAGGAATTGAATGACGGTTTAAAAATAAAAACCAGGCAATTTTTTTAGAGACAAACTTTCATATTATACGCAGATTAAAACGTAGTAAGTGGTTTTGCTAACCATAACTATATACCACATGTGGTAGGTCATACAGCACAGCAGAATAGTGCGTAATTTATAAGTCACAGAGAATAAATTTCTTTTTATCAGTGTTCGAATATTTTCTGTGACGTAAATCATTTCAAAGCTATCACCAGACGATGATAAGACTGTAAGAAGGATATTTAATGCACAAAAACGTGGAAAAGAATTTTCGAGGGTTGATGAATGAGGACTACCCTGACTTTAGTTCGGAAGGTGAGGACAATCATTGCCCATGTGGCCAGAGCTTCTTCTCATGTTGTAAGCTTCATCCCATCCCTACAGAAGGTATCTTTGTCTACAGTTTTAGTAAAATAAGGCAAGGGAGGAACAAGATGAATATCGGTAGAATTAAAATGCGCGTATTGCAATGCCTAGTAGTGGTCGTAATGGAGAATGTAAGGCCCACTTGTCAGAAACATAGGTCCTTATTTTACTGTATCGAGATGTTTCTAAGGATAGGCATGTTTCCCGTATAAGGATATATATATGTTTAGTATGTTTTCTTGTAAAATAATCAAAAACAACTGAAATTATTCAAGTACAAGAATTACTTATTAATTTCTTATTTCCACTCTATTTATATACTTCGAATGCTTCACATACATTCATTCTTAATCCTTTATTTTTATCTTTTTTAAGTTTATTATTTCAATATTTGGAAATTGGTGGTTATTATTAGTACCATGATTTAACATATGTTTTATATCTTGAATTATTATATTGATTCAGTCTTGATGATGTTGGTACTGTTTAATGTCGGTATTATAGTGTCTGCCGTCGCTGTCCGATTTCTAAACTCCATCTGTATGTTTTCTTATTGTAGCGGTGTTACACCGATATGCTCCTTTCACGGCTTTACTGATTGTTTCCCCTTGATAGTTTGGGTCTTCCCTATCTTTTTTCTCCGGTGGCGTCCATTCCCTAGGAACTCTTGGTAATCTGCGACATCCAATGTTTCTCGTCTAAAGAATGACATGATCTCCTAAGAGAGTCCATTTTTACTTCGTTTATCTTGCTCTTGTCTGTTTGAAACATTATCCACGTTTCTGCACTGTACGTCAAGGTACTCTTTACTACAGTGTTATATTTTCGTAGGGATGAGTTTGTAAGGGAATATTATGGATATAGTTACAACAAGGATAAGCAGATACGGAGGTAGTGGACGTGAGTAGTAGTAAGAGCAGTAATAAATACTTCGTGAGCATTAACCGTCAATAAAAATAACTGCGCAAGGAAATATTTCTACATGTTTCTAGACATGAAAATAACGTAAGGTATTTGGTAACTTCTACGATCCTAAACAATAATTTTACTTAGAAAAATTCTAACGAGAGTTAAAAAATGGCTGATGATGTTTTATAATTACTAATACAATTATTTTTAAACACTGTTAAACTGAATATAGAGTCAGAGATTTTCTAATTTAATTTAATTGAATTGATAACTTTTATAAAGTGCTAGAAATGTTCAACACATGACGTGACTTACTCTGTACAATGAAATGAATATTCGGGCTTGAACTTTGCCCTCGACAGGAAGTTTTGAGAGCAGCTGTTTTGCGTAACTCAATTATTTGCATGCACATATTAGTCTGAGGCGACAAAATTTAGATCTTTTGATTTCCTTTATTCGTGAAATTTATAATATATAAAAATAAATGCATCTTAAACTTGATCATTTAAAAAAATTAATCAATTTGTTTATAATTAACACATATTTTTTAAATAATATTTCGTTAAAAAAGTAGGTAAAATTTTGAATCATTAAATGTATCTTTGGTCTTTCTATGGACACTTTTACTTTCGAACAAACTCTACTTCGTAATTTTGTGACTGAAAACTAAACACAAAATTATGTTATGTTAATGTTTGTAGATTAATAAAGATAAAACAAAATAGCATTTTATGAATTATCCATTGTCTATATCCTATAAATTTTGGTGGGTCTTATAAATAAAATACACTATTTTTGTTTACAACTTTTTATTTTTCTCAGTTAAAAAAAAGAAATACAATTAAAATATTTTACGCACAAGACCAGAGAGTGGTGTATATTCGACGAGAGCGTCTTGGATGACGAGACAATATGCAGCAGTCTTTTCAGGCAGGTTTGTATTTGCTTCGATTTCAATTCGCACATCTATGGTGCCAGTTTTTAATGATTCATTTTGTCTTGAACAGTCTATAACAAATATTGGTGTTTTTGCAATGAATGTTTTAAAATCTATGGCCGGTCTATTATTGCTGCCATGGTAGTATGACGACTGAAATCTTGTGAAAAAATCGTAGATGATTGCCTTATTACCGTTAAAATTATCTTACGGATAATATTGCGAATTTAAATATAGTTTAATGTTGACAATGTTGCAAAAATCAAAATGACCGGCATTCTTGTTTTTCACATTCCTTCTGTCCGTTTGAAAAGCGATGATGACGTAACGAGGTTTTTCGCTATTGGACGCTGTTTTTACTGTCCAGGTTGAATTTTTTGAAGTCGGCAAAGCAGGATTATCGATGAGTGTCCAACGTCGAAATCCTAATGAAATTGGTTGGTCCTTATCGATTATTCTTAATAGCGATAAATTATAATCATCGGCCACTCGCACGTACGGAATTTTCCAAAATATTTTTGTAATTTTCAATTCGACATTATTGTTATTATTTTCCGTTATAATTGCATTTATATTGGTCGAACTTCTGAGTAATAATAATTCCTGTCTCACGTTTAATAAAATGTGGGCGTAGTCGTCTGCGAATCCGAGTAACATTTTCAGAGGAATACAAAACGAAAATTTATTATCGTGTTCGAAAGGAATCATATTTATATTCCATCCTCCGTTCAATAAAATATTTTTTTCATCTTCAGTGCTGGTTAATAGATTTTTAATTGTTGTCGTAATACCAACGTTTTTCACCCTGTCTATTTCTGTGCCACAAATTTCATATCTGATTTCGTCAAAAAGAAATGCCATCCCATTGCTAATTATTTTAACGCTTTGTTCCTCGTGATTGTTGGCCGGGTTCACTTCTTTATATTCTCCTTCTATATATATGTAACTCTTAGATGGCAACGTGTAAACATTTTGTTGGTGCGCTGGAATCCGAATTTCATCATTTTCACCAAATGTAGTTTGTGCGTACGGAAGATGCGTATGATATTCCAAATCTACAATAGTTTCGTCAAAAATGACCTTTTCATCTACTCGTAACATGTTCTTTATTAACAGTATAACCTAAAGATTCCAAAAATTCTTTGTTCCTTTTTGTTAGCAGCTTATGGTGATCTATTGGCTGACGTCTACTGACTGCCGCTGTAAAATCTGTTGTATTACTACTATTCAAAATTAGAACCATTATTAACTAACACTTCGCCGCAAATGAAGTCTGAGCGTTATATATTCTTCCCGCAAGTTTATCAGTTGTCCGTCCTGATCTTCGAGACGCACTGCAATATTATGAAGTAGTCCTGTTATGTTTAACGGCAGATAGATTACTGTAGTAGGTTTTTCAATAATTTTATAACCGGGTTCGACGGCCGGATAAAATTCGTGAATAATATGACCTTCAACACCGTTTCTATATGAACCTCTAGCAATGTTGCAAACAATTCGAATAACGTCTACTCTGTTAATATTTACCGTATTTTTGGAAGTATGCCAAATATTTGGTTTTAACTCCTTCGCCTCGAACCCCAATAGCGATCCAATGCTGTGCTCTTTGTCGAATCTAATTGCTTTCGAACAGAAGATTTTCGTTTTTAACGTATTGTTATTTCCTTTAAGATCAAACACAATGTTTTTCTCTCCAAAATTTTCATGAATAGCTTCCTTTAAAAACGAAACTATATTATCAATTTCGTATGATCCTTCGGGCAATTCTATAACTTTATTATTATCAAAATGAAATTTATCATTTACGTCTTTCTCAATGTTCGGTATGGTGTTGTAAGTCATAAAATCAATTAATCCAATTTCCCATTTTTCGCTGCGCAAATCTATGGGCGGATATATATCGCAAGAGATGTTTGACCCTTTACCATTTAAACAGAGCATTTTCGCCGGTTATATGTTGTTCGTTAAAAACTGTAAACACAAATGACCGCAGTTGTAACTAGTCAAGCGAATGACAGCATTTCCACAAAGTTGGCTTGGTAAAGATCATACAATCATTTCACCTCAACATGACGAGTGGGAGAATTCCTACGAGCCTGTTTATAAATCTCTCTTGCAATGCCTCTCCTCACTGTTGCAGTTGACATTGTCATTGTTGTTGTTCTGACTAGCCTAAAATGATTAAATCGTTATTTCAATTGTGTATTATTGAAGTGTGTTCGCGTATAATAAGAAAGGATTATTTGGATAGCCTTGAATTACCCACTACGATTATTAAGTGTCTGCACGAATCTTATAAGGAAGTGTTTATGACTTTAATCAAACGCAATACTGATGGATACAATTATTCATTATTAAAAAATATTATGACTATATATATACCCGATAATGAAGTATACGAATATTTAAGAGTGTATTCCAAAGAGAGTTTATTGAGTAATGATTTCATAATGTTAATGAACCATCCGAAAAACGATTATGTTGAATTTGTTTACGTTGATAATTTTATTCTATTTGAACATTTCTCCTATGATAATCGATATAACAATTTGTGCAGGGGCTGTATCACAAAACTGCTTTACAGAAGTGGAGATTTCTTATTTGACGATTTTACCAGAGTGATTATAACTTACAGATATAAAAGAGAAGATAATTGGTCAATTTTGCAAAACATTTTTTGGGACCCTAGCAGTTGGTGTGACATGTGTATTTTCGCACCGTTGTTTACAATACTCAGCGCCGAACAATACAGAAAATTATTAAGGTGGGGTCATCGTCCAAAATCAGTAATAGCAGGTATGATGGACAATTACCTGTTTTCAATGTTAGGACAATAGGAGCTGTTGTGACATGTGTGTTTACGTTCAAAATCAGTAACAGAAATTATTATAGACAATGTAAAGGTGAATAAATAAATTATTTAACACATAAATTGAAACATTTATTTTATACAAACTAATTTACATCTTTCCTGTTTACTTATTAACTAATTTACATTTTGGTGAATAAATACGATGTTCAATAGCTGGAACGTCTTTTTCCTGCCAACTATTGAAACATTTATTTTATACAAACTAATTTACATCTTTTCCTGTTTACTTATTAACTAATTTACATTTTGGTGAATAAATACGATGTTCAATAGCTGGAACGTCTTTTTCCTGCCAACTATGAATTTGTTTTCTCATACAGTCATTTACATCTTTACAACATATTTTTTCGTTTTTATTACTATTTTCAAAATAAAACCCTCCAAACCGCAGTAATGTTTTTTTACAAAACCATCAATACACGAATTTTCATCAGTATCAATAAAAGAAGACGTCATTTTTAAGTGTAATAAATTCTGCACACAATATTTGATAACTTTATTAAACAAAATCCATTCGGTGAAAGTTACAAATGTACAATAAAAATTATAACTCTTACAATCTATTCAAACTCGGTGATTACAAAATGTGCAATATTTTTTTTTTACAAAATAAAAATTATGTAAAACTTGTACTTTATGCCTATCACAAGGTAAATTATCTAATATTTCTAAATCCGTTTTTAAATGTTCTGGCAATCTATCATAAATGTGTTCTACATTTTCTGAATGGTTAATAATAAAACTTTTAGGTATATAATTAACTAAACAGTCTTGTACATTAGTATACCCTTTATTAAAACATTCGTTTATACTTAAGTCTACAGCGTTTAATCTATCTTTAATTAGTGTCTCACATTTCAACCATTGATTAATAACGAACACATTTATGTAAGCACAATTATCAATTGAATGATTAAATTTACACTTTTTAATAAAATTGTTATGAAAAAGTTTTTTTAAAATACTTAATGTTGGACAATTATGGTCCTCTATATTTATCACTGTAACATTAATATCTTTTAAAAAATTTTGTAAAAATGTTTGCTTCTCTACACCTTTAACAAAAATTTTACCATTAATTTTTAAATCAATAAAAATATCCTTTACCTTGTGATAAGATATAAAACCCTGATCCCAAGCTAAGCCGTGTAAATGTCGTTCCAGCCAAATCGCTTGCTTCTGCAAATTCTTGCTTAAATCGCTAAAGTCACTCGGCGGCTCAAATAGGAATGTCTGGCACTCTGCTTCTTCACCGTCACCGTCACCTTTTCTAACAATCGCCAATTCTTTTATTATAAAGTCATTATTTAATCCTCGAAAACCTTGAAAATCAACTACAAACTCCATTTTTCTTGTAACACACTCTCAAAGCTGCCTTCCAAAACTTCTAGAGCTTTTCTCAAAGCTTCCTCAAATAACGCACACGCACAGGTGTCTGGGCCGTCTCCTGTAAACGACTGACAGGACCATGCGCAGCTTTTGTAGTGGTTACTAGCCATATCATAGTCTTCCGACGCCCAAATTTATCAACACTCATAAGATGATGTTTACTGGTGAACAGGTAATAGCGAAATGATTGTGCAAAATTATGCAATAATTCCGGATTCTTTTAACTCCTCAATTATAGATATTATCTCGTTATTATGGCCTTGATTGCCTGCCAACTGTGATGCCATTAATAATCTTAATCGCTCGCATAATTCGTTGGGATCGTTCCAGTAAATATATGCCGGTTTTTGCTGTTCATATTCTTTCAATATCAAACCGCTTCCACCGGCTTCCCAATCTATATTAGATTTAGGTTTACGCGCCGGAAACAGTTTTGAAATTATTTTCGTATACTTATGACTTCTATTTGATTTTAATTTTCCTATAGCAGAATTGTTGACCCTGTGTGCATTTGTGATAAGTAAAATATGTCGATATTTTGCAAGATCTTCCTCTGTGTAAATATGATCGTCGGGAATTCGCTTAAATAACAATTCGTATATGCCTCGTGTGCCTGCATATCTTATATCGTCGATTATTAGGTCGTCTCCGTTAATTTCCAATTCCTTATCGCCAATCATCCATTTATCGTTTTCTATACGCACACCGAAAACATTATCCGCTTGTCTGGGCCTTTTTATGAAATTTAAAAAATATTCGATTGATAATTTACCTGTAAATGTTTTTCGTATAAATTCTACAGCATCACGCACACCTTTAGGCGTATTCAATAAACCACTAATAGACGGGCTCGATTGGTATACAGTTTCAGGTTTTAAAGCAATACTCGTTGGCATGTCTTCTTCATAATCCTCCATTTCTGTTTCTATGTCGCTGTCTGTAGAGATTTCGTTTTTTATGTCCTCCATTGGCTGTTCGGGTTCTAAAGGTTTTCGCTTCACAGGAATCTCACTGTCCGCCACAATTTCGGTATCACTCATCGGCGATTCCGGTCTGGACGGCCGTCTTTTCGACGCATAATGTTCTTCTTCGGTATCGTATTTTTTTCTTTTCGCTTTCAGATCTTTTTGTTTTCGCTGTATAGTGGCCAAAAGTGTTTTCTCATTCAACTCATGCGTCGGCTTATAGCTAAATTTTTCGGCATACTCTTTTATCGGTTTAATCAGCGGCTCCATAATATTTTTCTCAATATGCCCTTCCATGTCCGTAATGCCTCGTTTTAGGGCGCTATGTTTTTCTTTAATTCTTTTTCTCAATTCTTTTATTTCTAAAATAATTTTTTCGCGCACGTCAAGTGGTTCGGTCAGAGACATCTTTACAACTGAATGAATTCGTCAAACATTATTCGATATCGTCCGTTATTTAATTTTCGCCCTTTGTCTAACAGTAGAAATGAATTTTCGTTTTTAGACCAGGCCAATGAACACATTTCTTTGAAAGCCTCAAATTTCATGTCTGCGTTGGCGTGATCATTGTATGCATGACGTATATTTCTTTCGTCTTGTCGAAATAATATCACTAAATTAGCGTTATCTCGTATCAGTTGCTTTGGTATTCTGCTATATGTTTGGCACAAGTAGAATGTATCTACATCGTTATGGCGACCCATTGCGAAGAAATTTCGAATATTATTTTGGCGTTCGCACATTACGTCATCAAATATCATAATTGAGTTTGGGCTGATTTCATTGGGATGGGGCACATCGTCGTTTTCGGTGAAAATAAAATAACCGACATTTGGTATTTTCGAAAATATGCGACTTAGAAACTGATATTTTGTTTGATTAATCGATTTGGAAAAAATATAGATATTCTCAAAAAATAATGCTCTTGGATGGAATATTAAATTGAACATGAGATTAGTTTTACCACAATTTGACGGTCCCACAATAAGACATCTGATGGAATTCGGTAAAAGCGGGCCATTACGCCCATCACACTTATTAGCGCAATCATTTTCGAAATATGTGTCGAAATTCATGACACGTAACGTTTGACTTTGTTTCACCACCTTCATCACATTAATAGATCCTTTTCGTTTATCCAAGTGTCTTTTGTCTTGTCATAACCTAGCCAGCGAACGAGTAATTTATTACCTTTACGACGCACCACTTTTTCAATGAGAAATACGTCACTAAATTTTGTTTTACTCAATTCCTCTTGATAGAAACCGCCCTTTATCTCATTTCCAGATTCGTCCTTTAGTTTATAGGTCACTGGAATAGTTGGTTCAACTTTCCAAATTTTATATATTTCGTGGCTCCAAGACGGCCAATAACCTTTATTGAAAGTCTTTTTCAACCTGCTGATTCTAACTGCATCGCCCACATTAAATCGGTTGCGTATAGATTGCTGTTTCTTTTGTCTATTTTCAACTATACGCCTGAGTACTAAATGCTCGTTATTTTCATTGACATCGGCGGGTCGCATTCCAATTGTTCTGTGCACGGTATTATTATAATTTTCAACTATATCGCCCAAAATGTTTAGCCATTTATAATTTCCTTGCTCGCTAAACGCTCTCCACATTTTCGCTTTCAATGTTCTATTTAATCTTTCAACTATAGACGCTTTCTTATCGGAATGCGTAGAATAATGATTTATATTGTATTTACTTAGTAAGGATTTAATTTTCGAATTAAAAAATTCGGTTCCCTTATCGGTTTGTAAGTGACGCATGGAATATGTATCTAAAATCGGTTGTAATGACTTTTCCATTTCAACAGCATTTTTAGATTTCATCGGCACCGCCAACGCATATTTACTAAAACAATTTATTAAAACCAAAATATATTTATAACCTTTATTCGCTCTAGCGAATGACGGCATTTCCACAAGGTCGGCTTGGTAAAGATCATACAATCCTTTCACCTCAACATGACGAGTGGGAAAATTTCTACGAGCCTGTTTATGAATCTCTCTCGCAATGCCCCTCCTCACTGTTACAGCTGGCGTTGTCATTGTTGTTCTGACTAGCCTAAAATGAATAAATCGTTATTTCAATTGTGTATTATTTGGATAGCCTTGAATTACCCACTACGATTATTAAGTGTCTGCACGAAAGGTGTTAATCAAACGCAATACTGACGGATACAATTATTCATTATTAAAAGATATTATGACTATAAATATACCCGATAATGAAGTATACGAATTTTTAAGAGTGTATTCCAAAGAGAGTTTATTGAGTGATGATTTCATGCTAATGAACTATCCACAATACAGAAAATTATTAAGGTCCAAAATCAGATGGACAATTACCTGTTTTCAATGTTAAGACAATAGGAGTTGCTGTGACATGTGTGTTTACGTCCAAAATCAGCAACAGAAATTATTATAGACAATGTAAAGGTGAATAAATAAATTATTTAACACATAAATTGAAACATTTATTTTATACAAACTAATTTACATCTTTTCCTGTTTACTTATTAACTAATTTACATTTTGGTGAATAAATACGATGTTCAATAGCTGGAACGTCTTTTTCCTGCCAACTATGAATTTGTATATTACAACAAATACAAACAGCATGATCTCCAATTGAATTATAATAAAACCCAGATTGTACCATGTCGTCGACATTTGGATATGGTTTTGGCCAATTTGCGAACGTATCTCGCATTTTCTTCTCTATATCAAAAATGGACAACTTACACTCTACATAATGTTGGCCAATACAACTTAGATTTAAAATTTTGTACATTTGTTTTCTCATACAGTCATTTACATCTTTACAACATATTTTTTCGTTTTTATTACTATTTTCAATAAAACCCTCCAAACCGCAGTAATGTTTTTTTACAAAACCATCAATACACGCATTTTCATCAGTATCAATAAAAGAAGACGTCATTTTTAAGTGTAATAAATTCTGTACACAATATTATAAATATTTACACAAATTTGATATATTTATTAAAAATTTCTTTACTTAAACTTAATAAAATACACACAATGTGTTTACCAGACAATCTATTATAAATATTTACACAATTTTGTTATATTTATTAAAAATTTCTTTTTTAAACTTAATAAAATATCTTTGTCTGGCAATCTGTCATATATATGTTCAAGATTTTCAGAATGATTCTTGTAACACGCTTTCAAAGCGGCCTTCCAAAACGTCTAGAGCTTTTCTCAAAGCTTCCTCAAATAATACACAAACACAAATGTCTGGGCCGTCTCCTGTAAACGACTGACAGGACCATGCGCAGCTTTTGTAGTGGTTACTAGCCATATCATAGTCTTCCAAACCATAATTCTCTACATAGGCATTGGCCTTGCTTATGTAATAATGGGCCATGGTTTTTCCGCATGCACAAAGGTTTGGATGTGACGATAATGCAAACACACGTTCTGCTGCGGATAACATATTAGCGGCGTTGCGCAAACAATACTAAAGTCCAAGGTCCTGATGCAATTTATCTATTACACAAGGCAATAAATATTTTATTTACAATCACACCCAGCACAATTATTACAAACATCATTTTAATTGCTTATACCTGCTAAAAAATTAAAACGTTTTTATCTTTGAGACTGTGAGAATAAAATTATCTGTAGTGATGGAGTTGAGCTTATAGTCAATTTATTTACAAACAAACAAATCGTGATAACCAAATTACAGTCGTTCAACGAACTGACAAAAAATAACAAAATTTCTCTCTTGACTCATTTATATGTATATTATTTGTTGCACAAACAATACTACTGACCAAGGTGATGACGCAATTTATCTGTTGCACAACGCGATAGACTTTTCTGAATCGGAGAACTGGGTACCCCTGAAATGCTCTTCGGACGGGGGCCGAGGGGCTCCCCAAGAAGGAAAACATATGAGAAACGAGGGGGGCGGCCAATCGGAAAGCGGATAATGAGGGGGGCGATCATGAGCGACCAATAGAAACCGCAACATTTCCCGGTGCAATTGTTGTCTGAACCAGAGAACTGAGAGGGGGGAGAGCTGGAGCTCCCCGCCAAGGAAGGGGCAACGTGATGACGTAATTTACGTACACCCGGCAGAACCGGCTGCGTACGCCCGGTAGGGCCAGCAAACCCCTTACTACTAATAGTATTACAAATATTTCAATGTAACGGTAATAAGTTATGTATTTTTATTCCAATTTTTGAAAGGAAAACATTTTTAGTACAGTTTTTACTTTTTAAAGAACTAATTTGGATTCTTAGAAAAGTTTGTAATCAGTAAACATATAAACAAATGTTTTTTTATCCACTTTATTTGATTATTAACTACAAGAAATATTAGTTTTAATTAAATACATTTCTCAAATAAAGAAGTGAAAATTCGAATTAAAATTGCATAAATTCACATTTACGGTGATTTTTGTTGAATCTTTTGGGAAACTAGTAGCTCTATTTTGTTATCACTTCTGCCGGAACTCCCCCGAGTGACAGAACCAAATGTTTTTCTTACTTTTTCTGTGTCCTGCTAATTTTTTATATCACCAACTACATTTAGTTTGCAAAACCGATCGCCAATAATTACGGTTTGATTGACCAATAACTATCTAACATTGTTCTTTCAAAACACGATAAAATTATATAAAGAAAACAACATCCCTCCAGCCATTGTATAAGTATCATGTACTGGTGGGTAAATAGTCAAAGTATTGAATGCATGTATAAAACATTATCTGTTTGTAGAATGACCTGCGTTGTTAGGTTATTACAAAACCAGGTAGGTAAAACATATTGATTTAAGAGGTACTTTCTCAGCCCACGTTTCCAATCTCCAATCGAAGGAAGCACTTGCAATAACTACGAACTATTGTCTCGCTTCGGTTTGACGACGGATATTACAGTAAGGTGGTCGTCATATCTACTGATTTACTGTCGTAAAACTCCGTAACTGTCGGGTAATAAATGGTATTAAGTTGAATGTGTATCGGAAGATAGAACGAGACATTAATGGTCACTCAATAGGATCTTGATTCACAGCAAAGGATAATATTTGATAAAATAATTTCTAAGAAATATGGGTCTGTTTATTAAGTTAAAACATTCGATATAGATGTTTCAAGCTCTCCTAAGTGTACGAGAGACTATAAGATCTAAATAAAACGTCTCCAAGGTTCATTTTTGTATGTATAAAATACCTACGTAAAAGTGACCTATAAATCATATAATAACCAGTTCACGTTCAAAACATTAGGCTTGTAGGAATATTTCGTCTCCCAGAAAATTTTAAATCAATTTGTACTAAGGTCAACCAAAAAAATTTATTTCACTTACTTTCTATTAAATAATTACAATACATATTAATGTGCATATACATACAGAATCACAATATAAAGTAGCAAAATAAAAAGCGAAATTATTTATTACCATTAGTTTTTTCGATTTAATTAATTTATTATTAATTAAAAAAATTACTAACATCGGGTCTTCTACTACAAGTTGAAAAATGTATTTCCACTTGAATGGATAAATTATAACACGATATATAAATATAACACATATAGGGAGAGTGTTAAAAATCGTACCCCTACGGTCTATATAACTTGGCAGTACACCGTTGTACGTAGATTGCCGGTCAGCGCCGTGTTGTATGTAATTTTTTTCTAACTCGATTTCTATATAGATCCTGTGTGCTGGATTTGTGTAGAAACGTTAATTTATCTATCAACACTAGAAAACAACCAACAGTAAAGCAATCGATACCCGTAACGTTTTCTACTTTGTAAGGTCGCTGAATATATATATATATATATATATATGTATATATATATATATATATATATATATATATATATATATATATATATATATATATGAAGTTAATATATTACTAAGTAAGTCATTTAATCCACCATTAAGTGCAATAATTTTACCTTGAGTGATGAGGCACCTTTCGGTCAATTGACCATTGTCGAATCACTCAAGGTAAAATTATTGCACTTAATGGTGGATTAAATTACTTACTTGGTAATATATTAACTTCATAAAGTCAGTGCAACGGAAAAACAATGGATAACGTTAAATATCAAAAAAAAAAAAAAATATATATATATATATATATAGACTATATATATATATATATTTATTTATTTATGTGTGTGTGTGTGTATGTATAAAAAAGATATATATATATATATATATATATATATATATATATATATATATATATATATATAATATATACAGTATATATATAAATTTTGTTTTCTTATTTAATAATCTAAAACAACATAGGTTATCCAAATACAAGAATATATATTAATTTATGTTCAAAGCTTTTCGTTGGTAAACAGTATTTGGGATGATTATTGTATTTTTCATTCCTGATGATGTTGGTACTGTTTACCAACGAAAAGCTTTCAATATAAATTAATAAATATTTTTGTATTTGACTAACCTATGTTGTTATATATATATATATATATATATATATATATATATATATATATATATATATATATATATACATATGCATATCTCTCTCTTTCTCCCTCTCTCTCTTTCTCTCCTTCACTCTCTCTCTCTCTCTCACTCTCTCTCACTGTCTACCTCCTTGTGCCTGTCTCTCTCTCGATTTCTCTCCCATACACGCTCTCTCTCTCTGCCTCTTTGTGTCTGTGTCTCTCTCTAGCTCTCTATCTTTTTCTCTCCCACACGCTCTCTCTCTCTCTCTCTCTATCGGTTTTTTTATGTCTTTCTCTCTCTAGCTTTCTATCTTTCTGTTTTCCACATGCATTCTCTCTCTCTCTGTCTGCCTTTCAGTCGTTCTCTATCTTTCTCTCTCTCTCGTTTGGTACACGTTCCTGCCGACCTCTTTGTCTCTATCTCTCTCTCTCTCTCTCTATCTATCTGCCTCTTCTTGTCTCTCTCTCGTTCTCTATCTTACTCTCTTCCACTAGATACCTCTCACTGTCTCCTCTTTCTATCTATTTCTCTATACATTTTCAAAACCTAAGACATCAGTTTGCTATCTGATACTCTATAGAATTTAAGAAATAATTGCTTTCAAAGTGTTATTAAAATACACTTATTTGATCTGTTACATACAGGGTATCATTGGGATGTATATAGCCTATATAGGTGGTGCATACTAAGCTTGGATCCATTAAAATGTGTTTTTTATAACCACTTAGCAATCTTTTCGTATTGGATTTAATTTATTTTTAATATGATGGTATTCTATTACAATAGGAAAAACTGTCACAGCTAATATTATAAGAATAGAATAGATTATCGTAACTGTTTGATCAACTGTAGCGTAATGTCTGGTTTAAATAAACTTTTTCCTTTATTTAAAACCCTAGGTAGGCCTATATTTCAATCCTACTCAGAGGTAATTTACAAAGCAACTGTGTTTTCTACAACTACAACATAACATTCTCAGAGTAGTTGTTTTGTAAATTACCTCTGAGGATGATTGAAATGTAGGTCTACATAGGGTTTTAAACAAAGTAAGAAGTTATTTGTGGTATAGAGATTTTATTTATTTAAATTAAATTATTGTAGTTTATAATAATCATTATTGGGATTATTACAAGTGATTCAGTTCCTAAAGACCAATTATTGTTCCGAAATTTATTATAATTTGTCTTGTAAATCAAACTTAGACAAGAAAAGTATTTATTGTTTTCCAAATCTTTTGTTGTCATAAATACTTTATTTAATCATTTTGCTCCACTTGAGGGCTCAATTTTTCAGGAAGGTGGTTTTTGTAAAAGGAATGTGTATAAATCAATTATGACAAAAAGCCTAAAGCAGCTGAATAATTATGAGAAACGGCGTTTAATTAAAATAACTGTGAATTTCTGCCTCAAGGCAGTGTTTTTAAAGCCTGTTCTTTCCGTTGTAAATTTTAATAGGTATGTAAGATTTGGTTTAAATACAGATTTTTGTAATTACAAAACTCCTGAGTCAGGGCAAAGTAAATATGTCTCTATGTTCACCTCCTCTATGTCCAAAATCATCCAATATTCTTTAATTAACCCTTATTACTGTGGCTTACGTATTATTAAAAACTCCCTTCTCTTTCTCTCTCTCTCCCTCTCTCTCTCTCTCTCTTTCTCCGTCCGTCCGTCCATCCGTCTGTCTCTCTCTCTATCTGTCTGTCTGTCTCTCTGTCTGTCTGTCTATCAGTCTGTCTCTCTGTCTGTCTGTCTATCAATCTATCCACCTATCTACCTATCTATCTCTCACTCTTTAATTATTACCTATTTCATGTGTTTTAATTCAAGACTAATTGATAAGTTAACTAACCACCTCAATACAAACTCTGTTGGTAGATACTGTATTGAAAATCAATTACGTGTAGCCCTAACGCTATAAAAAGCATCGACGTAAGTAGACTGGTCTGCCATCTATCTCTTTTGCTCGGTACTGTGTGCAACATTTTCTACAACTACAGAATTATTTTCTTTGCTTTTTAAACACTAGGATATTTAAAAATTATTTTATCATTGTAGACTATTTCTGGCTTCTGTTATATCATTTCTGGTCAGGTAAACAACGGCCAATCACCGGTTCTCTTTTTTCATATTTTTAATTTTTTTGGTCATTCATCAGTTAGCTTCTTTTTATCATACATTCTTTAACTGATTTGTCCTTTCCTATTTTAAAGTGGGTCATTTATGTATTCGTTTGGGCTACTTTTCCTTTTTCGACCATTATGTTATTAATTACAATAATTATTATTGTTTTTTATTTATTGATACTAATGATTAAAAAAAAACAACTAAGCATAAAATAATATTTCATACTATAAAACAATTAAGGTTAAAATTTGTTTCATGAAAATTCAACACTAAAGTTTGACAATTGTTTAAACAGTCATTATAAACAAGCAATGTAAAAAAGAAATTTAGGTACATTCCTACTTTGGTAAACAAAAACAAATTTTATTTTAGTTACTTCTTATTAAATAATTACAATTAATTTAATATGTATACACATATAATATAATAACAATACTAAACTTCAAAATAGAAACGAAATTAAGTATTAATATTATAATTTAATTTAAGTAATGAATTAATATTTGAAAAACCTGTTTTAACATTAAGTATCATCCACCACAAGTTTAAGAAAATGTTTTTGAAATTGAGTGGATAAATAAAAGGTTTTTAAATAATTCTACCAACAACTACATATATGGTCATACATAATACATCTAATTATCTCACACAACATAACCACGCTGCATTTAATCATATGTTACACCGCCTAATCAATATACCTATGCTACAGAAAGACTATGACGAAGAACTCAATACAATAAAATACATAGCTCAACAAAACTGCTACCACATACATTCCTAGACAACATACTCAGGAAAATTTAACATAAAGACCATCAAACGGCCACGCTGACAAACCACACAAAAAACAACAAATACATATCCTTCACCTACCACAACAAAAACACACACAAAATAGCCACCACTTTCAAAAAACTCCATTACCTAATATCCTACAAAACAACAAATGCTTTAAGACAGCACATACAACCTTTTCAAAAACAAACTGACAAACACAAACTCTCAGGTATTTACAAATTAACTTGTAACGATTGTCCCAACTATTACATCGGCCAAACTGGCAGGTCATTCTATACACGCTTCGAAGAACACATTACCCAAAGAAATTAAACAAACCCAAAATCCAGCTACGCAACACACACGGACACGGACATACATACTGATTTAAATGTTATACTCACATTAAAACAAAGTAAAAAACTAACAACCTTAGTAAAGTACGAGATATACAAACACTACGCAACAGATAAAGAAAACATATTAAATGGTCACACAAATTTTGAAGCCAACAGCATTTTCCAAACCATGATACACAACCAAAACAACCCACCCCATTCCACAGTCATAAATCTATCCCGTTACAGCCTTTATACCTAACTGATGCCGCCAGTAGTGGGTTAGCTTCGTAAAAGGAACGAATGTTTTGAAACGCGTCAGCAAGTAAGCAATGACGTATTCACTTTTTTAAGTACTTTTTAAATATAGTTTAATCTGTGCATTCAAGAAGGTTACATGAAGCAACTTTTTTAAATAATGGTTGAAAATTTGAAGAAGATATATAAATAAACATATATAGTGTGGAATAATAGTAGGAATTGAAATATAATGCACAATGTCATTTTCAGAGAAACTTTTTAAACAAATTTTCTCAATAGCAATGGAAGATCGCACCCAACGTTTGCCCGTAGAAAACTCTACTTGCTATCCATTTTTAATAAACGTAATACAGATGTTCTTAACGTTGTCCATAAACCCTCCCTTCAACCATGGAGAGCTGGAAAAAAAACATATCAACAGAGCGATTTGGGTAGCATTTAAATTTGATAGTAGTGATAGCGACGGTGGGAAAAAAATACCCACAAATGCTTAAACAAGGAAATGATTCTCACCAGCATTTTATGGCCTTGAGCAAGCGGATATATGACAGGCATCAAGGGCGGTTATACCTCCTCAAAACCGGCGTTGGTTTTGTAAATAACAAATCAAAGTTTACTTTATGGTATGTTAAAGTACTATAAGAGTCTTTCGTAAGTCGTAACAGTTCCAACAAAATTAACCGTCAATACTAAAATTATATTTTTTCAAACCTTTTTAACATTTTTCTGCTTGACATTTAGTCCTGTTAACATTACTTTTGAAAGTCCTAAATGTATTGGTATTATTGTATTTATTCAATTCCTACTATCAGTTCACCCTCTCCCTATATATAAATATATTATTAGATCTTGTTCAAGTTTTCAATCGTTAATAAAATACTTTTTATTCATCCTCTCAAACTCAAATACATTTTTTTTTTTTTAATTGTAGCTGATAACATTTTATATTACAACGGTTTTTTTCAAATATTTATTCATTAATTATAATAATTAATTTTCTTTCCTATTTTGCCACATAATATTGTGGCTCTGGCATATGTAAATGGATAATTTTGGCCTGTCAATTGTAATTATTTAATAAAACGTAATTAGTATATCATTTTTTTTTTTTTTTGTAGACATAACTAGGAATCGACTTTAAAAACATTTTTCTTTATATTACATGTTTTTTTTAGATACATTTCTAAAAAAATCTTCCTCTACAAATTTATGTATGATTAATACGAATAACAAATTACAAGGTTTTTCTTCGACTGTCTTGGACGTCAGCCAAGAACAAATATTGTTTACTTACTTTGTATAATATTATTCAAGTATTTTTATCCCCACGTTCGCTCATTAGGCCCCTCAATCGTGACGTAATACGATGACCTTGCCACTAAGTTATAAAACATTTTTTTTATAACAACACAGTATGGCCTTAGTAGCACTTTATATGGAAACTATTTTTAATAGTTATTACTATTATTAATACTGATATAGTTTACAATTCGGACAGTAGACTATACTTATAGGCTATATATTTACAAACAGTAGGCTATATATTTTCAGGACATGTATTTTATCAGCCGAACGATGCAGTACACGCATGAAATTCAACTCTGGAATATTATTTCCTTCCCATCAGACTTGTTTCGACATCCTAGTTGTCATCATCACTGACGAGTAACGACCAGTTATTATTTATCACCTTCAAATATAAATGTTTTCTTCAACCAGTAATAAACTACAACCAGAATAAAATCAACCTTTCGTCACTGATGATGACAATGAGTCGAGACGTCTCTCGATAAAAGGCTTGATAAATTTTGTGAAATTAGAGTCTCTATGCATGTACTGCTAAATTTGTAAAAACAGGAATTCAAAAAGTGTCATATAGATCCTACGCCTTAGTTTTCTGTTGCTATAAGGACAAAAGTATTTTTTTCGTTTCGAAAAAACTGAAACATTATCTAAGTTGAAGAGAGGTCTAAATACTTAGTTTCTAAGACAATCTGTAAGCCTGAGGCAGAGGTTACACTGTGAGGTGAGCAAACACGATTAATCAACTGTCCTTCATAGATGAGTCTCGATACAAATACATTGTGTGTGTTACAATTGTACTCATTGAGACGGTAGAAAATTGTGTTTCAATAATTAATAATGTTTAAAATACAAACAATATTGAAATGCGTATTAAAATACAAAAAAATATAGAAAACATAATGAGCGTGTCTTGAAAAGGGATTTGTTCCTGTCATGATAAAAAACAAGTAATATAGACAAAACAAATTTAAAGTTAACTTCTACTAAGGTCAACAAAGACAAATTTTATTTTAGGTACTTTTTTATTAAATAATTACAATTATTGTAAATACAGTAACATAACCGAAGCGTTGAAACAGCTTTTCTATCACGTAACCTATAACATAAAATCAGCTGTTCTATGAAATCGTATGTTGAATCTTTTTTTAAGCCAGGTGGGAAGAAATGAATATATTGCATACCTTGGTCATTTTGTGAAAAGTTTTTCTCCTATATAAAACTAAAATAATTCCGTATTAAATTTAATTATTTAGTTAATATTTTAATAAACTGTATTAACCTCAAGAACCATGCACTACAAGATATAAACATGTATTTCAACTTGAGTAGATATATAAAAAATATTTTACTAACGATTGGAAATTTTATATATATATATATATATATATATATATATATATATATATATGTATATATGTATATATATATATATATATATATATATATATATATAAATATTTTACTAACGATTGGAAATTTTATATATATATATATATATATATATATATATATATATATATGTATATATGTATATATATATATATATATATATATATATATATATATGTATATATAATACGTTTTCTTGTTTAATAATTTAAAACAACATAGGTTATTCAAATACAAGAATATTTATTAATTTATATCCAAAGCTTTTCGTTGGCAAACAGTACCAACATCATCAGGAATGAAAATTACAATAATTTGCCAACGAAAAGCTTTGGATATAAATTAATAAATATTCTTGTATTTCAATAACCTATGTGGTTTTATATATATATATGCGTTTGAGTGTGTATATATATATATATATATATATATATATATATATATATATATATATATATATATTAAAGCAACATTGGTTATTCAAATACAAGATTATCTATTAAAAGCATTTATATTAAAAGCAATTTATATTAAAAGCATTTCGTTGGTAAACAGTACCAACATCACCAGGAATGAAAAATACAATAATGCAAGATATAATTTAATTTCTAAAATTAATAATAATACAATATGGACTTCATACAAAACTAATAACAAAATAATAAACATAATAAATAATAATTAAAGAATAAAAATATGGTACAACTCACAAATATACAATTTTTTTATTTCATACGCGTTTCAACGACTAATTTGTGAGTTGTACCATATTTTTATTCTTTAATTATAACTTTCACTCACAAGCCAACTCGAATATTATTTATAATAATTAATAATAATAAAACAAAAAATATGCATGAAAAAGTTGGTGATTATAAATTATAATGCGAAAACTGTAATAAAACTTATATAGGTCAAACCAAGAAAAAATTAAAAGAAAGTTATAAGGAACATGTGAATGCCTATATAAATCCAAAAATAAATAAATAAAATTTTGCAAATCATTGTACTAATAATAAGCACGAATTTCCAAATATTGAAAATATGAAGCTTATAAAGGAAATTAATAAGGGATTAGGAATGAATATATATGAAGCATTCGAAAAATATAAATACAATAATAATAACAAATTAATAAAAGAAAAAATACAAATACACTCTAAATTTGATACTATATTCAATGTCTATAATGTTACAGCAACAAAATTACCTTGGCAATTTGTATAAATTTAGCAACAATTCGATTTCTAATTTAACATGTTTTAGGCCTTGCATTATTGTATTTTTCATTCCTGATGATGTTGATACTGTTTACCAACGAAAGCTTTGAATATAAATTAATAAATATTCTTGTATTTGAATAACCCACGTTGTTTTAAATTATTAATCAAAAAACATATTATATATATATATATATATATATATATATATATATATATATATATATATATATATATGAGAGTGTGAACTAATAGAAAGAAACGAAAAAAGAGGTTCAAGTGGTAAAATACCAACTTGAAATAAAGATCACGGAAGACATATGTGGGAACGTTACTGACTGAAAGCTCGTCGGGTCTTCAGGAAAGTAAAGTAGGTTAAAATGGTAAGAGGAGATGAACGAGACGTGGCCTGAATGGATAAACCCTCGTAAAGATTTCTAAATCATCGCATTTGTAAACAGTTGCAGCTAGAGAAATAAATTGCTTTCCTGTTGATCACAAATACTACTTGACTATTATCCGACGTTTATTAATAGATCATATTTATTACTTGAAAATGATAATAATCTTTGGGAAATAAATATTTGTAAGAGAAATTATTAGTAGAGAAAAACTACTTTGCTGAATAGGGTAAACTAAATATACGTTCGTAATCTGGTTGTATCGTATAGACAAACCCATATAACCTAAATAGAGAGTAGATACGCATAATGTATGCGAACCTATAAACGTGATGCTATTATACTAAGCATATGTCTCTCCACAAGGTTAGTACCTTAATCTTTGACGACAAATTAAGTAAAGCTTGTGAGTAAAGGTAATTGAATAAGATCGAACTTTAACTCTAAAACAATAATTTCTCCCATACGCGTTTCAATGCCAAACTACCCATCATCTAAGGGTATACCTACACTTCTACGTATAAATGATATAGTTTAGAATTTGTATAGTTCTATTTAATGACAAAGATTTTATTGAAACAGGTATGAGAAAATAATTATTTTAAAGTTGAGTAATTAATAGGTTATTGATTGTGTTGTTACTTATTATTCACATATTCTCCCTTACCATACCTATATTTATATTATTTTATGTCTTTCATGAGAAAGTGTCTTTCCCCTTACCATACCTTATCCACGTATTCCCCTTACCATATCTTCATTTATATTATTTTATGTCTTTCATGAGAAAGTGTCTTTCCCCTTACCATACCTTATTCACGTATTCCCCTTACCATATCTTCATTTATATTATTTTATGTCTTTCATGAGAAAGTGTCTTTCCCCTTACTATACCTTATTCACGTATTCCCCTTCCCATACCTATATTTATATTATTTTATGTCTTTCATGAGAAAGTGTCTTTCCCCTTACCATACCTTATCCACGTATTCCCCTTACCATATCTTCATTTATATTATTTTATGTCTTTCATGAGAAAGTGTCTTTCCCCTTACCATACCTTATTCACGTATTCCCCTTACCATATCTTCATTTATATTATTTTATGTCTTTCATGAGAAAGTGTCTTTCCCCTTACCATACCTTATTCACGTATTCCCCTTACCATATCTTCATTTATATTATTTTATGTCTTTCATGAGAAAGTGTCTTTCCCCTTACTATACCTTATTCACGTATTCCCCTTACCATACCTATATTTATATTATTTTATGTCTTTCATGAGAAAGTGTCTTTCCCCTTACCATACCTTATCCACGTATTCCCCTTACCATACCTATATTTATATTATTTTATGTCTTTCATGAGAAAGTGTCTTTCCCCTTACCATACCTTATCTACGTATTCCCCTTACCATATCTTCATTTATATTATTTTATGTCTTTCATGAGAAAGTGTCTTTCCCCTTACCATACCTTATTCTCGTATTACCCTTACCATATCTTCATTTATATTATTTTATGTGTTTCATGAGAAAGTGTCTTTCACCTTACCATAACTTATTCACGTATTCCCCTTACCATATCTTCATTTATATTATTTTATGTATTTCATGAGAAAGTGTCTTTCCCCTTACTATACCTTATTCACGTATTCCCCTTACCATACCTATATTTATATTATTTTATGTCTTTCATGAGAAAGTGTCTTTCCCCTTACCATACCTTATCCACGTATTCCCCTTACCATCTCTTCATTTATATTATTTTATGTCTTTCATGAGAAAGTGTCTTTCCCCTTACCATACCTTATTCACGTATTCCCCTTACCATATCTTCATTTATATTATTTTATGTCTTTCATGAGAAAGTGTCTTTCCCCTTACCATACCTTATCCACGTATTCCCCTTACCATATCTTCATTTATATTATTTTATGTCTTTCATGAGAAAGTGTCTTTCCCCTTACCATACCTTATTCACGTATTCCCCTTACCATATCTTCATTTATATTATTTTATGTCTTTCATGAATGAGTGTATTATTGACTTAGAACAGTAGTTAAGTCATAATTTTATATATTCACTCGCAAATCTTAATATTAAGATAAGACGATTGATATATAAGTCAAAAACATTCATTTTTAACATAACCGTGACGTTTCGACAGCTAGTTTGGCATCTTCATCAGGCCCTATTAACAGTACTTTAGAATCATCTAACCTGGTGCGCTTAGATATGTCTTGCATCTCATGAATTTTGAATTCTGTCTAAGTGACAAATGTTTTTTTCATAAGCTGATATATAATGGTTATGTTTGTATCAACCAAAACTAGAGTCAAACTAAGCATTATGGTTTTAAAATATGATGGTTTCTTCTTATTATTATTTTAACTATTGAAGTATCAATGCAAACATCAACTACTTTATTTTTGCGGACACAATTAAATAAAAGAGATAAAGATGGTGAAAAAATAAGAAGGATGACAAGGGGTATCTTGTCCTACAACTTGCCAAATATAACAGATATTTATTGTCCTTATTTACAAGTTTCGTTTTAAACTATTTATTGTTATTTTTGTTACGTAAATATTGTTCTTTTATATTTACAGTTATTTCTTTGTTGTTATATAATAATTTGGTTTTTATTTTACTCCTTTAAAAGTTAAACCTTGATTGTCGATGATAACCAAAATTGATTTGGAGAAAAAAGTGCAAATGGAGAATCTATAGTTCAGCGTATTGAAATCTACCCCCCCCCCCCCAACCTCAAACTCGTGACTCACGCGTAGGTGACTAGCTTCAGACGGACGGCTTGGTGCCACGACCCGTGGTACCAGTCTGTAAGGGTCTTACGACTCGACTGTAAGGCCTGAACTGGTGACCAGTCTCTAGGACGAGACGAACTCCAACCAGATACTTTGGTTTCGACCGATTTTTCACAACTAAATATTAACGCAAACCGTCAAATGTATCCTGGATTTGGATATACACATCCTCTCTTCAAGGCGTCACATCCGGTGAGACACTGGTGGAGACACTGCCCACGCGGCAGCATGTTTTTTCCTTTTTCCTTATATCTGAGGACCATTATAGCCATTTTTTATTCCTACCTAGGTCTATGTGTCTTTCCTTACACGTTTTCCTAAAAATGCGGGCGACGATATAGACACCTTCCTTCGTCCCAATTGAAAGCATGCGGTTCCATATTTTTTTTCACTTGTTCTCTACTGAGATACTGTAGAAAGGTTTTGTAAAACACAGAAATTTTAATAATAACTTAAAGCAACTGTGCTGTAGTTTATAATTTAAATTTTAAAAAACCTCTTGGACCTCAAAAACGTTTCATTTATATCATGATACAGGCCCCAACATTTCGATTTCAAAGCAATCATTTTCAGAGGAAATTACTACAAGACTAAAAGTAATTTCCTCTGACGATTATTGCTTTGCAATCGAAATGTTCATTAGGACTTAAATTAAAGGTTGTTGTGGCTTATTTAGAATTAGCAATTTTACTTCTGATAAAAATGAAAGTCCTTCTCACACCCTAACCCTCCTTAAAATAACCACATCGGATAAGAGAGGGGAGATACTTTTGCAAAATTTTTAAATTTTCAAAATCTCCCAGCTTATACGTTTAAATATAGCGCTAAATTTCAGAAATATAAAAGGAATTACTTGGAAGCCGATAACCTATACTTTCACGCTATCTGTTTCTTTATATTGTAGTTAGCAAATACAAACAAATTGCTCTGAATAAACCTGTAAATAACTTTACTTTATTATTTGTTACGTCACGCACGTGGCCTACATAAACCAATAAATTATGCATGCGTACGCTCGGAATTCCATTCTTTGCAAACTGTAATATATTACAATCACGCGCTTTCGTGATAAATTTTGAGCATGGTCCTTACTGCTGTTCGTGTAATCTTTGTAATTCCTTCCTTAATTAATATTCATTATGACGTAGTTACACAAGGGTTGAGGGAATACATTTTGTGCTTACATAAGGTTTACGTTCATTGTTGTAAAACCGTGCCGCAGTGTTTGGGAAAACTAGAGGCATTATTGAAAAAATCGAGAGCTTTGTAAAAGAGTTTTTGTGTTCACGTGGCAATTTATTCTACTCCTACGTTAGCAATCGACTTTATGGCTGCCTCCAACAATTGTGCGTTCAATGAGGCGGGGAATCATCTCGGTAGAGGATTATCACGACCAGGTTGTTGAGGAGTGCGATCTACTGTTCATAAGGCGCTAAAAGTAGATTGCCACTTTTCTAAAGAGGGTAAATTGAGGGTAAATAAGGGAGAGGAACGATAAAGAAAACCTGTGGAGAAATAAAGGGGTGATGGGCTGTATCAAGGATTACTGGGGGGGCTAAAGCATAAAATCTACGGGGGAAATGGTTCTTAGCAGACCGTGTGGAAAGTATACATACGTCTCCCACAAATTTAAAATGGGAAATGGTTTATAATATATATACTGTACATATATTTACAGGCGAGCTGTGTGTGTTTATGTGTGTTTGTGTGTGTGTATGTCTGTGTGTTTATATATAATTAATAAATTAAAAATATTTCAAAAACAAGAATACTTTTTTAATACATATATTATTCAAAGCTTTTCGCCTATAAAACAATACCAGCATCTTCAGGAAAATAATTATGAGACAAAATAATTGAAACAAATATAATTGAGATAAAATTATGTAACAAAATAATTATACTGAATAATTAAATATTGAAAAGATGTTTTGCTGGTTGGCTAGAATGTTAATTAATTTAGACTAATACAATAATAAAAGAATGTATTTCATTCTGTGGCTCACTAAACGTGCGTAGTTATCCTTGGACTTCTTTACGGTTGGCATGATGGTATTCTTGGAATCGCCTTCTCTCTCGCTGCACCTCGAAGATTGTTCGGTTCCTCGACTCGCTTGTTCACCACACCCCGTACTAACAGGTCCTACCAACGTCGTTTCTTACAACTCAGACCCCGTACTAACACGTCCTACCACTGTCGTTTCCTTCAACCCAGACCCCGTACTAACACGTCCTACCCCCATCGTTTCCTTCAACCCAGACCCCGTAGTAACACGTCCTACCACCGTTTTTTCCTTCAACCCAGACACCGTACTAACAGGTCCTACCACTGTCGTTTCCTTCAACCCAGACCCCGTACTAACACGTCCTACCACGTCTTATATTCTATCTAAGAAATAATTTTTATGTTACAATGTAGGCCATATATACTCTTACGTATTCAATTGCAACGTCTTAAAAAAGGCTTATTTAGCACTGACGAGATTAACCAAAAAACACAAAACGTATATATATATATATATATATATATATATATATATATATATATATATATATATATTAAAACAACATAGGCTATTCAAATACAAGAATATTTATTAACTTATATCCAAAGCTTTTATGCAATGTAATTTTCATTCCTGATGATGTTGGTGTTGTTAGCCAATGCAAAGCTTTGGATATAAATTAATAAATATTCTTGTATTTGAATAACCTATGTTGTTTTAAATTATTAAACAAGAAAACGTATTTTATATATATAAAGAACTAAGTCAAAATACAAATACAAGAATTATAATTGAATTTACAATTCAAAGCTTAATTATAATTCTTGTATTTGTATTTTGACTTAGTTCTTTATTAATACACAAGATTACATATTGCGATATATATATATATATATATATATATATATATATATATATATATATATATATATATATATATATATATATATATATTAAATTAGAAACACTTTTTTCATTTATTCACTTATTACTTATACCTAAACAAGAATCTCACTTGGTAAGATCTGAGAATTGTATAGGCCTATATTTGATAGAAAGGCAAATATAATATGATGAATCAATTATACCAGGGTGAAAAGAGGTATCAGACAAACAAACCGTACTTTGGGCGTTAAAACGTTAACGGAATATTTGCAAAAGCACTTTAAGGAGAAATCAGTATTAAACTGATAGAAGAATTATATATACCAGTGTCAGGTTCTAATTATTGTAGTAGCAAGACAAGGCAAAATATTATCACGTTCATTCAAAAATTCAGTTCTGCTACGCAGAAACCCTATAACGACATTAGTAAATGCCTCCTGAATATCAACGTTAATATCAAAGTAATCAACGTTAATTATTTTCAAAACGTCACCGTATCAATAAGTATTCTGATTTTACAGACAAAAACGTTTATAAATTATTTGGTAACAATAATTTACTTCTAATATTAATGATGCGAGGGAGTGGTACGACGCGTACACAATACAAAATTCAAAAGGTCAAATTCATATTGTTTGGTCCATTGTCTGGTATTTGCCTATAGAAATGAAACATTATTCATTTCAAAAGCTCGAACCTAAAACTACTCATGACGATTCTAATGGCATTCCATTGTATCGGTACTTTAACAAATAATGAAATGATTTTCACTTATGTGACTCTTTCTGATGTTAATTATTGTTTCTGATGTTAGGTAAAACAAACGCGCGTGCCGGCGCGCGCGCACACACACACACACACACACACACACACATCACTTCTTGTTCCATGCCCCCGAGTTTAGCACCAACACGTACGAGGAAGCCTCCATTATTCTAGAATCAATAAATCCTAAACTGATTGTTACAGCCAACATGATTGAGCCATGCTCGCGCCTGGATGGTTACAGCCAGTTGCCTTGTTATTCCGCTCCATTCCCTGCTCAGACGTCACTCGACTTGCTTCATAGCTTTATTTGCATCACATAGCTACTTGCAGTCACATTGTTACGTCATCGTTTCAGATTCGCGGAACAGATTCCCGTGCAGTTAGTGTCACTCCTGCACACACTACACAAGAAACGTAAAGAATTTAATGATACTAAGGGTTGTTTGTAATATGGTTACTGCCAAATTAAACCCTGGCCACTTTACTCCCCGATCACCCAGTCAGGTTATTTTGCTTCCAGCTGATTTCCGTGCTATTGTTTTCTTAATTAGGATATTTCTAGTTCTATCTGTAATACATCCAACTAACTTCTTTTCACGACGGGTAGTTTTTGTGTACTTTTATATGTAATATATATACTTGTACAAAACTGAGATTTGACATTTAACAGCCTGATAATTAAAGTCGGTTTTCTAAAGCTCAAAAATAGGAGCACTCAAAAAAGGATCAAATGATTAATAAGCTCTCGAAGGTCTACTGGAAAATATAACAAGTAAAGTGTAAGCCTTAAGTGAAAACAAGATAACAGTGTTGCTACGTTACACACACACACACACACACACACACACACACACACACACACACACACACACACACACACACACACACACACACACACACACACACACACACACACACACACACACACACACACACACACACACACACACACACACACACACACACACACACACACACACACACACACACACACACACACACACACACACACACACACACATATATATATATATATATATATATATATATATATATATATATATATATATATATATATATATGTGTGTGTGTGTGTGTGTTTTTTGTATATATATATATATATATATATATATATATATATATATATATATATATATGTATATATATTTATATATATACAATCAAAATATATATACGTATACAAATATATTACCACCTTACACAAACTCACGTCCTCTGTACTTCATTCATTCTGTTTTTCTGTTAACCACAATACTCATAGTAATCGTTCCTGCTAAACGGTGACTTTTCCCCCCTATTGCTATTAAAATAGTATCATAATGTCCTTTAACTAGTCATGTCACACCCCACATAACTCTTTCCTTACCTTTTTCTGCAAGGTGTATTTCCATTACATAAACTTTCACTAATGGCTCTTCTCCCCTTTTTCCTGCAACACAGGGTTTTATCTCCCTACCACATTACTCTCCTGTCCTTCGCAGAGGATAGTAGTCTCACTGGCTTAAACCCTTAAAGCTACAAGAACACTAATCCTGCTGAACCTCCAGAACTCTCTGTTTACCGACACAGCTTTAACACGTTATCTGTGTTACTACTGCCACACATTACTCTCCTATCCTTCGCATGGGATAGTAGTCTCACTGGCTTAAACCCTTAAAGCTACAAGAACACTAATCCTGCTGAACCTCCAGAACTCTCTGTTTACCGACACACCTTCAACACGTTATCTGTGTTACTACTGCCACACATTACTCTCCTATCCTTCGCATGGGATAGTAGTCTCACTGGCTTAAACCCTTAAAGCTACAAGAACACTAATCCTGCCGAACCTCCAGAACTCTCTGTTTACCGACACACCTTCAACACGTTATCTGTGTTACTACTGCCACACATTACTCTCCTATCCTTCGCATGGGATAGTAGTCTCACTGGCTTAAACCCTTAAAGCTACAAGAACACTAATCCTGCCGAACCTCCAGAACTCTCTGTTTACCGACACAGCTTTAACACGTTATCTGTGTTACTACTGCCACACATTACTCTCCTATCCTTCGCATGGGATAGTAGTCTCACTGGCTTAAACCCTTAAAGCTACAAGAACACTAATCCTGCCGAACCTCCAGAACTCTCTGTTTACCGACACAGCTTTAACACGTTATCTGTGTTACTACTGCCACACATTACTCTCCTATCCTTCGCATGGGATAGTAGTCTCACTGGCTTAAACCCTTAAAGCTACAAGAACACTAATCCTGCCGAACCTCCAGAACTCTCTGTTTACCGACACAGCTTTAACACGTTATCTGTGTTACTACTGCCACACATTACTCTCCTATCCTTCGCATGGGATAGTAGTCTCACTGGCTTAAACCCTTAAAGCTACAAGAACACTAATCCTGCCGAACCTCCAGAACTCTCTGTTTACCGACACACCTTCAACACGTTATCTGTGTTACTACTGCCACACATTACTCTCCTATCCTTCGCATGGGATAGTAGTCTCACTGGCTTAAACCCTTAAAGCTACAAGAACACTAATCCTGCCGAACCTCCAGAACTCTCTGTTTACCGACATAGCTTTAACACGTTATCTGTGTTACTACTGCCACACATTACTCTCCTATCCTTCGCATGGGATAGTAGTCTCACTGGCTTAAACCCTTAAAGCTACAAGAACACTAATCCTGCCGAACCTCCAGAACTCTCTGTTTACCGACATAGCTTTAACACGTTATCTGTGTTACTACTGCCACACATTACTCTCCTATCCTTCGCATGGGATAGTAGTCTCACTGGCTTAAACCCTTAAAGCTACAAGAACACTAATCCTGCCGAACCTCCAGAACTCTCTGTTTACCGACATAGCTTTAACACGTTATCTGTGTTACTACTGCCACACATTACTCTCCTATCCTTCGCATGGGATAGTAGTCTCACTGGCTTAAACCCTTAAAGCTACAAGAACACTAATCCTGCCGAACCTCCAGAACTCTCTGTTTACCGACATAGCTTTAACACGTTATCTGTGTTACTACTGCCACACATTACTCTCCTATCCTTCGCATGGGATAGTAGTCTCACTGGCTTAAACCCTTAAAGCTACAAGAACACTAATCCTGCCGAACCTCCAGAACTCTCTGTTTACCGACATAGCTTTAACACGTTATCTGTGTTACTACTGCCACATATAGCTCACATTTTAGTGTTGATATATTCTTGTTTTTTGAAGCGGTAAAACTAAATACAACCAAACGCTTTTAGAAAAATATTTCTCCAATTATGAAAGAAATTTAAATATACAAAATGTAAAATGTAGCAATGAAACTGATAAAAAACACTGTTTGCTTATTTTTTTATTTTTAAAGTTTAATATAACTTCTAAGATGGTTATAATTCCTATAATGGTTACAGGCTTCTGTCGTCTTACTTTAAGCCTGATTCTGTTTTTGTAAACGCATTTTCAAAGTCGCCAATTTAAAAACACTAACAGAAATAAAATTGTATTTGTTATTATTGAAAAAGCTATATCTTAGAGAAATAATAAACAGCTCGTTGAAGGTAGATCACTTTATTTGATTGATATTCAGAGAAATAATAAACATTGCATTGTAGATAGATCACTATATTTGATTCATATTAAGTAAAAAATATTGCATTATAGATAGATAGCTATATTTGATTAATAATAATTAGACATTGTAATATTAGTCCGTGTACTTTGTGTTGATAACATTCATGTAAAAACGGTAGTTGCAAAGTTAAAGAGTAAAATAAAATGAGAGTAAAATGAATCAAGACAAAAAGCCAGATGAAAATACCATACCATGATATACGATTAGCGTAATATATGATTAGAATAAAATACCTGGAAATAAAAAACGTATATTCAGATGTTATTTCAATATAAGGACCAAACTAAGCCTTGACCTACATCGTTTTGTCTTTAATTAATTTAATCCTACTATGTAAATTTATTCCAAGTAAAGAAATCGAAATTCACTTCATTCAATTCCTTATATTAGTGTACACTTTTCTTATTATATCTAAATCAAATTTGCAATCATTAGTAAAATACTTTTTATTTATCCATTCAAGTTCAAAAACATTTTTTTAAACTTGTAGTGGATAACACTTGAGAGAAATGCAGATTTTAAAATATTAATTCATAATTAAATTTAATAATGAAATTATTTTAATTTTATATGCGAGAAAAACTTTTCACAAAAGGGACAAGGTATGCAATATAATTATTTCGTCCAATTTCGCTTAAAATAGGTGATAACATGTTTTCATAAAACAGCTGACTCTATGTTATAGGTTATGTGGTAGAACAGCTGTTTTAACGCATAGGTTATGTTACTTTATTTTTAATAATTGTAATTATTTAATAAAATGTAATCCTGCTTTTTATTTTAATTTTGAATGTTTTTATCTTTTGAGCTATAATATTTCCTTTAGCTCTATAAAGGTAAGACAAAATTCTGAAATTTGTCATAGAGTTGCAAAACGTCAGAGCGGCTTCTGCGTTAAACACACAGTGACTAAACCGACCGTTACCGCCAACCAGCCATAATAACGGATCGATACGGACCATGTTTTCACAACGTTGCCTCAGGTACGCCTCCCCAGCGACACCAGGCGCCGACGTGAACCGGCTCGCATGTTTTCCGTTCCGTTAGTACACGAGTGGTTGCTGTGCGGACCAGTCTGCGTCCAGCTGTTGGGGTGAGCTGGCGTCAGTACGGCATTCCGTGACGTCGATGGGATATCCGCCGCCCCCGACAGTGGAAGGGGGCGGCGCCCCACGCGGCGGAAAGCTTAGCCTTATCAATTCAAGATTAATTTCTTTTTAGTTGCGTTAGTGAGCATATAGTTCTTATTTTTAGAGATTTGTGTTAGCGTAGTATACAGGTAAGTTTCCAGTAAGCTGTATAAAATAGTTCAGAATTTACAATCAAATCTAATTTATAAAATAAATTTTTTTTTAAATTAAAAGTTATTAAAAATGTGCAGTCTAACTGTGGATAAACGTTTATGCAAACCTCGAAAAAATACGGTTAATTAAGAAGGTATAATGTTTAATTTATGTTTCAATAAAAACTAATAAACTCTTTATCAGCAGTAGAGTTTCATTTGAAACTCATTTTGTTTACACCTTCTAGTGAATGATAGAAGCTTGGTCATTAAAATTTACGTAAATGTTTGTTCTATATAACTTTACTAATCAGTTGTGTTATGCTTATTTTAATGTTGGGTGTATTGTTAATTATATTATTAGTTATATTGTTTGTATGATTTAGAACTTTATTTCTTTGTTACTTACTCATATTTTATTCTTTTAACATTAATGGTGCCCCGTTAATAGATGATCTCTAAATGGTTAAGCCCGTAAAAAATAATGATCGTAGTTCACCTCTTACCCACAAACGTAAACTCAAAATAGGAACGTGAGGAATTTAGGACGAATTCCTGACTTAAAGAAATAGCTTATTAGTGCTGACTTCATTTACCTCAGATCTTTGATATTTGGATCTAGTAAAAGACGTCTGCAGTGTCTATGCTAATATTAGGAGGCAGTACTTCTAAATGGCAGTAAGGCTGCTATATGACCTTACAAATATTTATGAGTATCCTCTTGTTTTGTCCTAGCTTCACACACTGCTCGCCTTGTATTTCCATCTCGTCCACCACTCCGTACTACCCTGCACTCTGCTTGCCCTACAAGTACCACGTGACCTACGCAGGTAGACCATGCTTAATTAACCTTTTTGGCTCTAAACGCCCAGCATAGTTCTCCTCGCTTTGGCCACCCTATGCACCCTGCAAATCTCAAATTTACTGCATCTTAAAGTTTTTTTTAGTGCAACAATAGCAGCTACATGTATAGAGCTTAATTGAGTTATTTCTGTAATTATCATTAAAACCTGTCGTCGCCCTTACAGAAAGGTAGTATTTGAAGAATAGATCTCCCTTAAAGTTAACCTCAATCACAAACCAATGGGATATATTTTCGTCTAAACATTCGTTGAAACACAATTTTTGGAGTAGTTTACATGAATTCTTTCTCGTAAGGTTTTTCCCACTAGTATTATTTATTCCAGTTATTTAAAGATGTTACGTACATAATTATTTGTTTATGTATGTATGTGTCTGGCTGTGGTATGTGTGTGTGTGTGTGTGTGGTTGTTTTTGTTTGTATGTGTGTTTTTGTATGTGTGTGTGTGTGTGTGTGTGTGTAAGTGTTTGTGTGTGTGTGTGTGTGTTTTTATGTGTGTGTGTTTTTTTTGTGTTTGTGTGTGTGTGTGTATGTGTGTGTGTGTGTGTGTGTGTGTGTGTGTGTGTGTGTGTGTGTGTGTGTGTGTGTGTGTGTGTGTGTTGTGTGTGCTTATTTTATTATTGTATCTGTTACAAGAAACAGTTATATCCCGAGTTAATAGACTGACGTCACTTTTGACCTTTGCGACTTCCTCCCCAAATTCACCCTGACGTCAAATGACACTTCAATTACTTCCTCTAGTTAATTTACTGTATGTATTTCTTTTGGGAATAACTTACACTTTAAAGTACTTAAACAAGAATCATACTTGGTAAATTTGTCGGTCAACTTTCGAGAACTAATAATTACGTGTTCACATTTATAGGGTTTTTAGAAGTCTTCTACACGTTAAAGCGTAAGTGATAACTGAATACAAGAAAATACTATTGCCCTAATTAATTGTTCTAAGCTTTTTCGTCAATTTAATACCAAAGTGTCATATCTATGTTCAAGTACTATATCGTTGTGATATAAGAAATCACTATGAAAACAATTATTTTATTTGGTCAGTTTGTCTTATTAAACTATTGTGTAGTGAGAGTTTTTGTGAACTATTTAAATATTTACTGTTGTCG
>JBAIZL010000010.1:4820130-4835130 GCA_036971475.1 Prosapia bicincta | reverse complement strand
AAGCCTTAAAAGATATAAGCATAAACCATTGTAGCTAGTACAGTTGTACTTTAACTATTTATAAAAGAAAAGTAATCTTTTACCTGTCGCAGAGCTGGATGCAACCTTAGGTGACAGGGGGTAAGAGTGACGGAGAGTAATGGTGATTGAGAATAAGGGCCACGGAAGTAAGGGTGACGGAGGGTAAGGGAGACGGAGGTTAATAGCGATTGAGAATAAGGGCCACGGATGTAACGGTGAGGGACAGTAATGGTGATTGAGAATAAGGGCCACGGAAGTAAGGATGACGGAGTGTAAAGGAGACGGAAGTTAATGGTGATTGAGAATAAGGAACACGGGGGTAATGATGGTGGAGAATAATGGAGATTGAGAATAAGGACCACGGATGTAAGGGTGACGGAGGTTAATGGTGATTGAGAATAAGGACCACGGATGTAAGGGGGACGGAGACTAGTGGTGATTGAGAATAAGGGCAACGGAGGTAAGGGTGACGGAGGGTAAGGAAGGCACAGATTAATGGTGATTGAGAATAAGGACCATGGAGGTAAGTGAATCGGAGAGTAGTGGGGATTGAGAATAAGGGCAACGGAGATAAGGGTGACGGAGGGTAAGGGAGACGTAGGTTATTGATGATTGAGAATAAGGACCACGGAGGTAGTGGTGATTTAGAATAAGGGTGACGGAAGGTAATGGAGACGGAAGTTTTGGGTGACGGAGGGTAAGGGTGATGGAGAGTATGTGTGAAGAAGGGTAAATGAATAACGGAAAGTAAGGATGATCGTTGAAAGATAATACGAGTATGGAGACATTATGGGAGATCGAGGAGAAGCTTTTAAACGAAATAAATCACTTTTAGCTGCACAGTTAGAACATCAGGACAGACTTTACAGATGGGCGTGTGGCCTGTTAAACGACAGAGCGCACTGCTCCAATGAATCAAACGTAATGTAGACGTCGTGCTTGTGGCAGGACAGATGCAACTGGAACAGCTCTGTGATTATAATCGCAATACTGGGTCGCAGTTTCTGCTGAATCGATACTTAGAATGAAAGCGAAGAGTTCAACTGGAAAATTTACGATAATGGTTCTTTTTGACAAACTTTGCCGCACTCACACACGAACAGATTTCTAAAGGAAAAAGTTGTTTATTTATATACGTTACTGTAAATGCTCTATTCTTCAAAAGTCTTAAGATTTACAAGTAATGGTAAAAATCAGAACGCTTCTGTGACCATCGCATATTTTGACGTTTTACAGTTATACTTTAAAAAACTCTCTCTCTCTCTTTCTCTCTCTCTCTCTCTCTCTCTCTCTATCTATCTATCTATCTATCTATCTATCTATCTATCTACTATTTATCTATATAATTATTTATCTCTATCTCTCTCTATCTATATATTTATCTATCTATCTGTATCTCTCGATTTTTCTCAATCCATCCATCCATCCATCTATCTATTTATCTACCTATCTGTCTATATATCTATCTCTCTATCCCTTTTTCTCTTTGCGCATCAGGGAAATGCTCAAACTTGCTGAGTAAAAGTAAACCTCCAAACGGAAGTATAGCATTTAATTTGGACTGTTACGTAAGCCACCGCAAAGCGAGTTACGTATTTACTAGAGTGAGTTTGACGACAGCCTGAACACGTGTGTGTATAAAGCCCGTATTGCGTATGCAAATTGGACCGAACCAGTGTTTGCGCAGCTGGACGTGTGTTGACATGTAGCTTATTTGTACTGTACTACATCCTGTCGTAAAGAAAAACGGAAAGGGAAATAGATTCCTTAAAATAAGTTACAATACGTAACGTATGTAGTAAGAGTCTCTATTTGTTTCTCATTACAACGTTTTACAACTTTCCTTTTTTAAAAAACGTATTTCTTCCATATAAAACTAAAATTATTAATGGAATTTAATTAACGAAATATTATTTAACAAACCTTTATTAACATCAGTTCTCATTCATTACAAGTTTAATGTATTTGAACTTGTGTGCAAAAAGTAGTTTACTAACAATTAAAAAAGTTTACATGACATACACACACACACACACACACACACACATATATATATATATATATATATATATATATATATATATTATATTAAATATGGTGATATGTTTTCTTGTATATATATTTAAAAATTAAAAATATTTCAAAAACAAGAATACTTTTAATGAATATATTTATTCAAAGCTTTTCGCCGATAAAATAGTATCAGCATCTTCAGGAAATAATTATCTAATTAGATTAGATAATTATTTCCTGAAGATGCTGATACTATTTTATCGGCGAAAAGCTTTGAATAAATATATTCATTAAAAGTATTCTTGTTTTTGAAATATTTTTAATTTATTATATATATATATATATATATATATATATATATATATATATATATATACATGTGTATATGTATACACATATATAAGAATATATATTAATTTATATCCAAAGCTTTTCGTTGGCAATCAGTACCAACATCATCAGGAATGAAAGTTACAATGTAATTACAAATGATTGTAATTTTCATTCCTGATGATGTTGGTACTGTTTGCCAACGAAAAGCTTTGGATATAAATTAATAAATATTCTTGTATTTGAATAACCTATGTTGTTTTAAAATATATATATATAAATATATATATATATATATATATATATATATATATATATATATATTTTTTAAACCAACATAGGTTATTCAAATACAAGAATATTATCTATTTATATTATTTATTATTATTTAAATTAATAAACAAGAAAACATATTATATATATATATATATATATATATATATATATATATATATATATATATATATATATATATATATATATATATATATATATATATATGATAAGGAGTTATTATCTGGAGTACATCCGTTCATTTTGAGTACATCCGTTGACTCGCTCTTCTACTGTTGTTAAATTCACCTCGCCAATGCTAGATGAGATTCTAGCGAAACGTCGGAACTGCGATTTGTGCACTTCAAATTGAACGGATGTACTTCAGATAATAACTCTTCATCATACTTTTCCATCCGTGAAGGAATACGTAGCAGCATATATATATATATATATATATATATATATATATATATATATATATATATATATATATAATACGTTTTCTTGTTTAATAATTTAAAACGACATAGGTTATTCAAATACAAGGTTATTCAAATATTAATAAATATTCTTGTATTTGAATAACCTATGTTGTTTTAATATATATATATATATATATATATATATATATATATATATATATATATATATATATATATATATATATATAATACGTTTTCTTGTTTAATAATTTAAAACGACATAGGTTATTCAAATACAAGGTTATTCAAATATTAATAAATATTCTTGTATTTGAATAACCTATGTTGTTTTATATATATATATATATATATATATATATATATATATATAAAATACGTTTTCTTGTTTAATAATTTAAAACGACATAGGTTATTCAAATACAAGGTTATTCAAATATTAATAAATATTCTTGTATTTGAATAACCTATGTTGTTTTAATATATATATATATATATATATATATATATATATATATATAATACGTTATCTTGTTTAATAATTTAAAACGACATAGGTTATTCAAATACAAGGTTATTCAAATATTAATAAATATTCTTGTATTTGAATAACCTATGTTGTTTTAATATATATATATATATATATATATATATATATATATATATATATATATATACATATATATATAATACGTTTTCTTGTTTAATAATTTAAAACGACATAGGTTATTCAAATACAAGGTTATTCAAATATTAATAAATATTCTTGTATTTGAATAACCTATGTTGTTTTTAATATATATATATATATATATAATACGTTTTCTTGTTTAATAATTTAAAACGACATAGGTTATTCAAATACAAGGTTATTCAAATATTAATAAATATTCTTGTATTTGAATAACCTATGTTGTTTTAATATATATATATATATATATATATATATATATATATATATATATATATATAATACGTTTTCTTGTTTAATAATTTAAAACGACATAGGTTATTCAAATACAAGGTTATTCAAATATTAATAAATATTCTTGTATTTGAATAACCTATGTTGTTTTAATATATATATATATATATATATATAATACGTTTTCTTGTTTAATAATTTAAAACGACATAGGTTATTCAAATACAAGGTTATTCAAATATTAATAAATATTCTTGTATTTGAATAACCTATGTTGTTTTAATATATATATATATATATATATATATATATATATATGATACGTTTTCTTGTTTAATAATTTAAAACGACATAGGTTATTCAAATACAAGGTTATTCAAATATTAATAAATATTCTTGTATTTGAATAACCTATGTTGTTTTAATATATATATATATATATATATATATATATATATATATATATATATATATATATATATATATATATATATATATAATACATTTTCTTGTTTAATAATTTAAAACGACATAGGTTATTCAAATACAAGGTTATTCAAATATTAATAAATATTCTTGTATTTGAATAACCTATGTTGTTTTAATATATATATATATATATATATATATATATATATAATACGTTTTCTTGTTTAATAATTTAAAAACGGACATAGGTTATTCAAATACAAGGTTATTCAAATATTAATAAATATTCTTGTATTTGAATAACCTATGTTGTTTTAATATATATATATATATATATATATATATATATATATATATATATATATAATACGTTTTCTTGTTTAATTTATTTAAAACGACATAGGTTATTCAAATACAAGGTTATTCAAATATTAATAAATATTCTTGTATTTGAATAACCTATGTTGTTTTAATATATATATATATATATATATATATATATATATATATATAATACGTTTTCTTGTTTAGTAATTTAAAACGACATAGGTTATTCAAATACAAGGTTATTCAAATATTAATAAATATTCTTGTATTTGAATAATCTATGTTGTTTTAATATATATATATATATATATATATATATATATATGTATATACATATATATATATATATATATATATATATATAATACGTTTTCTTGTTTAATAATTTAAAACGACATAGGTTATTCAAATACAAGGTTATTCAAATATTAATAAATATTCTTGTATTTGAATAACCTATGTTGTTTTAATATATATATATATATAAATATATATATATATATATATATATATATATATATATATAATACGTTTTCTTGTTTCAAATACAAGGTTATTCAAATATTAATAAATATTCTTGTATTTGAATAACCTATGTTGTTTTAATATATATATATATATATATATATATATATATATATATATATATATATATAATACGTTTTCTTGTTTAATAATTTATAACGACATAGGTTATTCAAATACAAGGTTATTCAAATATTAATAAATATTCTTGTATTTGAATAACCTATGTTGTTTTAATATATATATGTATATATAATACGTTTTCTTGTTTAATAATTTAAAACGACATAGGTTATTCAAATACAAGGTTATTCAAATATTAATAAATATTCTTGTATTTGAATAACCTATGTTGCTTTAATATATATATATAAATATATATATATATATATATATATATATATATATATATATATATATATATATATATATATAATACGTTATCTTGTTTAATAATTTAAAACGACATAGGTTATTCAAATACAAGGTTATTCAAATATTAATAAATATTCTTGTATTTGAATAACCTATGTTGTTTTAATATATATATATATATATATATATATAATATGTTTTCTTGTTTAATAATTTAAAACGACATAGGTTATTCAAATACAAGGTTATTCAAATATTAATAAATATTCTTGTATTTGAATAACCTATGTTGTTTTAATATATATATATATATAAAATACGTTTTCTTGTTTAATAATTTAAAACGACATAGGTTATTCAAATACAAGGTTATTCAAAATATTAATAAATATTCTTGTATTTGAATAACCTATGTTGTTTTAATATATATATATATATATATATATATATATATATATATATATATATATATATATATATAATACGTTATCTTGTTTAATAATTTAAAACGACATAGGTTATTCAAATACAAGGTTATTCAAATATTAATAAATATTCTTGTATTTGAATAACCTATGTTGTTTTAATTTATATATATATATATATATATATATATATATATATATATATATATATATATATATATATATAATACGTTTTCCTTGTTTAATAATTTAAAACGACATAGGTTATTCAAATACAAGGTTATTCAAATATTAATAAATATTCTTGTATTTGAATAACCTATGTTGTTTTAATATATATATATATATATATATATAATACGTTTTCTTGTTTAATAATTTAAAACGACATAGGTTATTCAAATACAAGGTTATTCAAATATTAATAAATATTCTTGTATTTGAATAACCTATGTTGTTTTTAATATATATATATATATATAAAATACGTTTTCTTGTTTAATAATTTAAAACGACATAGGTTATTCAAATACAAGGTTATTCAAATATTAATAAATATTCTTGTATTTGAATAACCTATGTTGTTTTAATATATATATATATATATATATATATATATATATATATATATATATAATACGTTATCTTGTTTAATAATTTAAAACGACATAGGTTATTCAAATACAAGGTTATTCAAATATTAATAAATATTCTTGTATTTGAATAACCTATGTTGTTTTAATTTATATATATATATATATATATATATATATATATATATATATATATAATACGTTTTCTTGTTTAATAATTTAAAACGACATAGGTTATTCAAATACAAGGTTATTCAAATATTAATAAATATTCTTGTATTTGAATAACCTATGTTGTTTTAATATATATATATATATATATATATATATATATATATATATATATATATATATATATATATATATTTAAGATCAAATAATACACACAAATACAGGAATATTTAATTTATTGAACAATAAACTCTAAGCTTTTCGTTGGCTTACATTACCAACATCTTCAGGAGTTACAATATTAAGAATGATAAAACAAACTGTCCTAACAAACATGAAGCTACTAGATAAAGCAATACACAGTTGCCAAATCTATTACAATATTGCCAAACCTACTCCACTGCTGCCACAACATTATATACATTGAACAAAGTATGGTATTTAGAACGTATTTGAATTTGTTCATCTATTAATTTGTTATTAATATTATGTTTGTAAATTTCAAATGCTTCACATACGTTCATTTTTAACCCTTTATTTACTTCTTTTATAATTTTCATATTATTTATATTAGGAAACATATGATTATTATTAATACAATGTGTTGCGAAATTAGACTTATATATATTTGGTTTTAAAAAAGCATTAAAATGTTCTTTATACCTTTCTTTTAATTTTTTCTTTGTTTGTCCTATATAAACCTTATTACAAAATTCACATTCTAATTTATATACTCCATTTTTCTCATGTATAGGCCTACTATTTATATTATTATTATGGTTAATTATATTTATTATTCTATTATTGGTTCTATATGCAATTTTTATGTTTTTATTAGTAAATAATTTGGAAATATTTTTTATTTCAAAACCAGTGTAAGTAAAAGTACTCCATACAGTATTATTATTAACACTATTACTATTGTAATGAATATTATTTTTTATTTGTTTTTGTAAAATATTATAATTTAATTTATCTACCGTTTTCTTTTTGTAACCATTTTCTACGGCTATTTGGTATATTATGTTTTTTTCCCTCATTTTATTTTCATAGCTCATAGGAATTTTATTCATTCTGTAAAGAAGATTATATAAAGCAGCCATTTTCTGATTATATGGATGGTTGGAATAATTAGGTATTATTTGATTGGTTAATGTAGGTTTACGATAAATCATATATTCTAAACTCGTTTCATTTCTAATAATTGTGATATCTAGGAAATTTATTTTACCATTATTTTCCATTTCATATGTAAAATCGATACTATTATTAATTTTATTTATTTCATCTAATATATTTATTAAATTAATATTATTATTATTTGATACATATAACCCATCATCCACATATCTAAACCAATGTCCATTTTTATCATACTTTTTTATAATTGCATTTATATTATTATCTATTTCTTGTAAAAATATTTCAGAAATTATACTGGATAAAGGGGAACCCATAGCTAAACCATCTTCCTGTCTATAAATTTTATTATTATATGAAAAATAGTTTTGATTTAATATTAATTTCAATGTATTAACAATTTCTAAAATTAATTTTTTATCTTTTTCATATTCAGAAATTTTAGATTTTATTATTTCAATAGTCTCTTTGATAGGAATGTTAGAATACATATTTTTAATATCAAAGGATATCAATTTCGTATTTTTATCTATATTAATATGATTTAAATGTTCAATAAGATTAATTGAATTATTAATAGTATAACTATTATTATGTTTTACTTTATCCTTAAGAATATTGGCTATAATTTTTGATATTTTGTAAGATGGAGCATTTATAAAATTTATCAAAGGTCTAATTGGCTTATCTATTTTGTGGAGTTTAATAAGTCCATTCATTATCGGAATTTTAGGATTATCATTTATATAATTATAAAAATTATTTTTATTAAATAATTTATAAGATGTGTTTATTATATTTTTTATTTCATTTTGAAATTTTCTAGTAGGATCTTTATCTAAAATACAAAATTTATTTTCATTTATATATTTTTCTGTTTTGGCAATATGTTCATTTTGATTAATTATAACAATAGCATTACTTTTGTCTGCTTTAACCGCAATTAAATTATTATATTGTAATTTTTGTTTAATATTAATAATTTCTGAATATTTTTTCTTGTATGAAACATTAACCTCACTGTTTTTAATAATTTTCTTTAATTCATAACTTGCTGCAATCCTAGTATCTTCCTGTATATTATCATCTAATTTACTAATAGCCAATTCAGTATCCATTATGACATTATTAATGTCTTTCATAATATTTCTCTTTAAGTTAACTTTATTATTTTCTAAAATTTTTAGTTCACTACTATTAAATGTAACTTGTGATAGATTAACTACATTAGGATGAAAACTATGATATTTAACTATAATTTCTTCATTTCTTTTATATTCAAATTTCAAATTCTCAAGTTTTTTATTTATATTGTTTATTTTTATAGTTCTAATCTGATTTACATGTGTTATTATTTTATTATATTTTTCTTCCCATTTCAAATTATGCATAAAATAAGCCAACTTTAAATGTAATTTATATAATTCATTTGTCAAAATATTTTTCTTTTTATATAAATTTTTTATTTCATTTTTCACCCATAATTTTTCTGCCTGTTTGCAAGTTTTTTGTGCAGTAACACTTTTATTCCTAATTATAATTTTGGCATATTTTGGAATTATATGATTTATAATGCATTGCTTATTAAAATAAATATTGCAATTAACATTCATTAATTGTATTTTACATTTTTCAAACCTATTTAAAACTTTTGTTGAAGCAGCATTACAAATATTAGCAGAAAACATATTATAAATCAGTATAAAATCTAGTAAATTAAAACACAATTAATAAACACAAAGTATAAAACAAAATACAATATAAAAGCAAGGAAAAAAAAAAATATATAACCTAAACACACCACTTATACACAAACAAACCTTGTAAGGCAAATATGTAGAATATCAAATGTGTTTTCCTGTTAGAATATTTTTAAGATCAAATAATACACACAAATACAGGAATATTTAATTTATTGAACAATAAACTCTAAGCTTTTCGTTGGCTTACATTACCAACATCTTCAGGAGTTACAATATTAAGAATGATAAAACAAACTGTCTAACAAACATGAAGCTACTAGATAAAGCAATACACAGTTGCCAAATCTATTACAATATTGCCAAACCTACTCCACTGCTGCCACAACATTATATACATTGAACAAAGTATGGTATTTAGAAGTATGGCATTTGAAATTTACAAACATAATATTAATAACAAATTAATAGATGAACAAATTCAAAAAAAAATGCATTTGAAATTTACAAACATAATATTAATAACAAATTAATAGATGAACAAATTCAAAAAAAAAACGTTCTAAATACCATACTTTGTTCAATGTATATAATGTTGTGGCAGCAGTGGAGTAGGTTTGGCAATATTGTAATAGATTTGGCAACTGTGTATTGCTTTATCTAGTAGCTTCATGTTTGTTAGACAGTTTGTTTTATCATTCTTAATATTGTAACTCCTGAAGATGTTGGTAATGTAAGCCAACGAAAAGCTTAGAGTTTATTGTTCAATAAATTAAATATTCCTGTATTTGTGTGTATTATTTGATCTTAAAAATATTCTAACAGGAAAACACATTTGATATTCTACATATTTGCCTTACAAGGTTTGTTTGTGTATAAGTGGTGTGTTTAGGTTATATATTTTTTTTTTTTTTTTTCCTTGCTTTTATATTGTATTTTGTTTTATACTTTGTGTTTATTAATTGTGTTTTAATTTACTAGATTTTATACTGATTTATAATATGTTTTCTGCTAATATTTGTAATGCTGCTTCAACAAAAGATTTAAATAGGTTTGAAAAATGTAAAATACAATTAATGAATGTTAATTGCAATATTTATTTTAATAAGCAATGCATTATAAATCATATAATTCCAAAATATGCCAAAATTATAATTAGGAATAAAAGTGTTACTGCACAAAAAACTTGCAAACAGGCAGAAAAATTATGGGTGAAAAATGAAATAAAAAATTTATATAAAAAGAAAAATATTTTGACAAATGAATTATATAAATTACATTTAAAGTTGGCTTATTTTATGCATAATTTGAAATGGGAAGAAAAATATAATAAAATAATAACACATGTAAATCAGATTAGAACTATAAAAATAAACAATATAAATAAAAAACTTGAGAATTTGAAATTTGAATATAAAAGAAATGAAGAAATTATAGTTAAATATCATAGTTTTCATCCTAATGTAGTTAATCTATCACAAGTTACATTTAATAGTAGTGAACTAAAAATTTTAGAAAATAATAAAGTTAACTTAAAGAGAAATATTATGAAAGACATTAATAATGTCATAATGGATACTGAATTGGCTATTAGTAAATTAGATGATAATATACAGGAAGATACTAGGATTGCAGCAAGTTATGAATTAAAGAAAATTATTAAAAACAGTGAGGTTAATGTTTCATACAAGAAAAAATATTCAGAAATTATTAATATTAAACAAAAATTACAATATAATAATTTAATTGCGGTTAAAGCAGACAAAAGTAATGCTATTGTTATAATTAATCAAAATGAACATATTGCCAAAACAGAAAAATATATAAATGAAAATAAATTTTGTATTTTAGATAAAGATCCTACTAGAAAATTTCAAAATGAAATAAAAAATATAATAAACACATCTTATAAATTATTTAATAAAAATAATTTTTATAATTATATAAATGATAATCCTAAAATTCCGATAATGAATGGACTTATTAAACTCCACAAAATAGATAAGCCAATTAGACCTTTGATAAATTTTATAAATGCTCCATCTTACAAAATATCAAAAATTATAGCCAATATTCTTAAGGATAAAGTAAAACATAATAATAGTTATACTATTAATAATTCAATTAATCTTATTGAACATTTAAATCATATTAATATAGATAAAAATACGAAATTGATATCCTTTGATATTAAAAATATGTATTCTAACATTCCTATCAAAGAGACTATTGAAATAATAAAATCTAAAATTTCTGAATATGAAAAAGATAAAAAATTAATTTTAGAAATTGTTAATACATTGAAATTAATATTAAATCAAAACTATTTTTCATATAATAATAAAATTTATAGACAGGAAGATGGTTTAGCTATGGGTTCCCCTTTATCCAGTATAATTTCTGAAATATTTTTACAAGAAATAGATAATAATATAAATGCAATTATAAAAAAGTATGATAAAAATGGACATTGGTTTAGATATGTGGATGATGGGTTATATGTATCAAATAATAATAATATTAATTTAATAAATATATTAGATGAAATAAATAAAATTAATAATAGTATCGATTTTACATATGAAATGGAAAATAATGGTAAAATAAATTTCCTAGATATCACAATTATTAGAAATGAAACGAGTTTAGAATATATGATTTATCGTAAACCTACATTAACCAATCAAATAATACCTAATTATTCCAACCATCCATATAATCAGAAAATGGCTGCTTTATATAATCTTCTTTACAGAATGAATAAAATTCCTATGAGCTATGAAAATAAAATGAGGGAAAAAAACATAATATACCAAATAGCCGTAGAAAATGGTTACAAAAAGAAAACGGTAGATAAATTAAATTATAATATTTTACAAAAACAAATAAAAAATAATATTCATTACAATAGTAATAGTGTTAATAATAATACTGTATGGAGTACTTTTACTTACACTGGTTTTGAAATAAAAAATATTTCCAAATTATTTACTAATAAAAACATAAAAATTGCATATAGAACCAATAATAGAATAATAAATATAATTAACCATAATAATAATATAAATAGTAGGCCTATACATGAGAAAAATGGAGTATATAAATTAGAATGTGAATTTTGTAATAAGGTTTATATAGGACAAACAAAGAAAAAATTAAAAGAAAGGTATAAAGAACATTTTAATGCTTTTTTAAAACCAAATATATATAAGTCTAATTTCGCAACACATTGTATTAATAATAATCATATGTTTCCTAATATAAATAATATGAAAATTATAAAAGAAGTAAATAAAGGGTTAAAAATGAACGTATGTGAAGCATTTGAAATTTACAAACATAATATTAATAACAAATTAATAGATGAACAAATTCAAATACGTTCTAAATACCATACTTTGTTCAATGTATATAATGTTGTGGCAGCAGTGGAGTAGGTTTGGCAATATTGTAATAGATTTGGCAACTGTGTATTGCTTTATCTAGTAGCTTCATGTTTGTTAGATAGTTTGTTTTATCATTCTTAATATTGTAACTCCTGAAGATGTTGGTAATGTAAGCCAACGAAAAGCTTAGAGTTTATTGTTCAATAAATTAAATATTCCTGTATTTGTGTGTATTATTTGATCTTAAAAATATTCTAACAGGAAAACAAATTTGATATTATATATATATATATAATACGTTTTCTTGTTTAATAATTTAAAACGACATAGGTTATTCAAATACAAGGTTATTCAAATATTATTAATATTCTTGTATTTGAATAACCTATGTTGTTTTAATATATATATATATATATATATAATACGTTTTCTTGTTTAATAATTTAAAACGACATAGGTTATTCAAATACAAGGTTATTCAAATATTAATAAATATTCTTGTATTTGAATAACCTATGTTGTTTTAATATATATATATATATATATAATACGTTTTCTTGTTTAATAATTTAAAACGACATAGGTTATTCAAATACAAGGTTATTCAAATATTAATAAATATTCTTGTATTTGAATAACCTATGTTGTTTTAATATATATATATATATATATATATAAAATACGTTTTCTTGTTTAATAATTTAAAACGACATAGGTTATTCAAATACAAGGTTATTCAAATATTAATAAATATTCTTGTATTTGAATAACCTATGTTGTTTTAATATATATATATATATATATATATATATATATATATATATATATATATATATATAATACGTTATCTTGTTTAATAATTTAAAACGACATAGGTTATTCAAATACAAGGTTATTCAAATATTAATAAATATTCTTGTATTTGAATAACCTATGTTGTTTTAATATATATATATATATATATATATATATATATATATATATATATATATATATATATATATATATATATATAATACGTTTTCTTGTTTAATAATTTAAAACGACATAGGTTATTCAAATACAAGGTTATTCAAATATTAATAAATATTCTTGTATTTGAATAACCTATGTTGTTTTAATATATATATATATATATATATATATATATATATATATATATATATATATATAATACGTTTTCTTGTTTAATAATTTAAAACGACATAGGTTATTCAAATACAAGGTTATTCAAATATTAATAAATATTCTTGTATTTGAATAACCTATGTTGTTTTAATATATATATATATATAATACGTTTTCTTGTTTAATAATTTAAAACGACATAGGTTATTCAAATACAAGGTTATTCAAATATTAATAAATATTCTTGTATTTGAATAACCTATGTTGTTTTAATATATATATATATATATAATACGTTTTCTTGTTTAATAATTTAAAACGACATAGGTTATTCAAATACAAGGTTATTCAAATATTAATAAATATTCTTGTATTTGAATAACCTATGTTGTTTTAATATATATATATATATATATATATATATATATATATATATATATATATATATATACATAAATATATATATATATATATATATATATATATATATATACATATATATATATATATATATGATACGTTTTCTTGTTTAATAATTTAAAACGACATAGGTTATTCAAATACAAGGTTATTCAAATATTAATAAATATTCTTGTATTTGAATAACCTATGTTGTTTTAATATATATATATATATATATATATATATATATATATAATACGTTTTCTTGTTTAATAATTTAAAACGACATAGGTTATTCAAATACAAGGTTATTCAAATATTAATAAATATTCTTGTATTTGAATAACCTATGTTGTTTTAATATATATATATATATATATATATATATATATAT
>JBAIZL010000010.1:4797630-4805130 GCA_036971475.1 Prosapia bicincta | reverse complement strand
TTTTTATGTTTTCATATCTTGATGATTTTCTCATTTGATCCCTTTCTATATTAATCGTCTTACTATCTTGATCCTTTCGATAACTAGATGCTATCATATCTTGTTGCTCTTACTATCATGATTTTTTCTATTTTGATGCCATCTCTATTTTAATTCTCTTCCTATCTTGATCCTCTTCCTATCTCTATCCTTATTCTATCTGGATGACCTTTCTACCTTGATGCTCTTTTATCTTTATGCTCTTCCTATCTTCTTATATTAATGTTCTTCCTATTTTAATGCTCATCCAATTTTTATGTTTTCATATCTTGATGATTTTCTCATTTGATCCCTTTCTATATTAATCGTCTTACTATCTTGATCCTTTCGATAACTAGATGCTATCATATCTTGTTGCTCTTACTATCATGATTTTTTCTATTTTGATGCCATCTCTATTTTAATTCTCTTCCTATCTTGATCCTCTTCCTATCTCTATCCTTATTCTATCTGGATGACCTTTCTACCTTGATGCTCTTTTATCTTTATGCTCTTCCTATCTTCTTATATTAATGTTCTTCCTATTTTAATGCTCATCCAATTTTTATGTTTTCATATCTTGATGATTTTCTCATTTGATCCCTTTCTATATTAATCGTCTTACTATCTTGATCCTTTCGATAACTAGATGCTATCATATCTTGTTGCTCTTACTATCATGATTTTTTCTATTTTGATGCCATCTCTATTTTAATTCTCTTCCTATCTTGATCCTCTTCCTATCTCTATCCTTATTCTATCTGGATGACCTTTCTACCTTGATGCTCTTTTATCTTTATGCTCTTCCTATCTTCTTATATTAATGTTCTTCCTATTTTAATGCTCATCCAATTTTTATGTTTTCATATCTTGATGATTTTCTCATTTGATCCCTTTCTATATTAATCGTCTTACTATCTTGATCCTTTCGATAACTAGATGCTATCATATCTTGTTGCTCTTACTATCATAATTTTTTTTCTATTTTGATGCTATCTGTATCTTAATTGTCTTCCTATCTCGGTGTTCTCAATATCTACATGCTGTTCCTATATTAATCGTCTTACTGTCTTGATCCTTTCTTTAACTAGATGCTATCATATCTTGTTGCTCTTACTATCATAATTTTTTTCTATTTTGATGCTATCTCTATCTTAATTGTCTTCCTATCTCGGTGTTCTCAATATCTACATGCTGTTCCTATATTAATCGTCTTACTGTCTTGATCCTTTCTTTAACTAGATGCTATCATATCTTGTTGCTCTTACTATCATAATTTTTTTCTATTTTGATGCTATCTCTATCTTAATTGTCTTCCTATCTCGGTGTTCTCAATATCTGCATGCTGTTCCTATATTAATCGTCTTACTGTCTTGATCCTTTCGTTAACTAGATGCTATCATATCTTGTTGCTCTTACTATCACGATTTTTTCTATTTTGATGCCATCTCTATTTTAATTCTCTTCCTATCTTGATCCTCTTCCTATCTCTATCCTTATTCTATCTGGATGACCTTTCTACCTTGATGCTCTTTTATCTTCTTATATTAATGTTCTTCCTATTTTAATGCTCATCCAATTTTTATGTTTTCATATCTTGATGATTTTCTCATTTGATCCCTTTCTATATTAATCGTCTTACTATCTTGATCCTTTCGATAACTAGATGCTATCATATCTTGTTGCTCTTACTATCATGATTTTCTCTATTTTGATGCCATCTCTATTTTAATTCTCTTCCTATCTTGATCCTCTTTCTATCTCTATCCTTATTCTATCTGGATGACCTTTCTACCTTGATGCTCTTTTATCTTTATGCTCTTCCTATCTTCTTATATTAATGTTCTTCCTATTTTAATGCTCATCCAATTTTTATGTTTTCATATCTTGATGATTTTCTCATTTGATCCCTTTCTATATTAATCGTCTTACTATCTTGATCCTTTCGATAACTAGATGCTATCATATCTTGTTGCTCTTACTATCATGATTTTTTCTATTTTGATGCCATCTCTATTTTAATTCTCTTCCTATCTTGATCCTCTTCCTATCTCTATCCTTATTCTATCTGGATGACCTTTCTACCTTGATGCTCTTTTATCTTTATGCTCTTCCTATCTTCTTATATTAATGTTCTTCCTATTTTAATGCTCATCCAATTTTTATGTTTTCATATCTTGATGATTTTCTCATTTGATCCCTTTCTATATTAATCGTCTTACTATCTTGATCCTTTCGATAACTAGATGCTATCATATCTTGTTGCTCTTACTATCATGATTTTTTCTATTTTGATGCCATCTCTATTTTAATTCTCTTCCTATCTTGATCCTCTTCCTATCTCTATCCTTATTCTATCTGGATGACCTTTCTACCTTGATGCTCTTTTATCTTTATGCTCTTCCTATCTTCTTATATTAATGTTCTTCCTATTTTAATGCTCATCCAATTTTTATGTTTTCATATCTTGATGATTTTCTCATTTGATCCCTTTCTATATTAATCGTCTTACTATCTTGATCCTTTCGATAACTAGATGCTATCATATCTTGTTGCTCTTACTATCATGATTTTTTCTATTTTGATGCCATCTCTATTTTAATTCTCTTCCTATCTTGATCCTCTTCCTATCTCTATCCTTATTCTATCTGGATGACCTTTCTACCTTGATGCTCTTTTATCTTTATGCTCTTCCTATCTTCTTATATTAATGTTCTTCCTATTTTAATGCTCATCCAATTTTTATGTTTTCATATCTTGATGATTTTCTCATTTGATCCCTTTCTATATTAATCGTCTTACTATCTTGATCCTTTCGATAACTAGATGCTATCATATCTTGTTGCTCTTACTATCATGATTTTTTCTATTTTGATGCCATCTCTATTTTAATTCTCTTCCTATCTTGATCCTCTTCCTATCTCTATCCTTATTCTATCTGGATGACCTTTCTACCTTGATGCTCTTTTATCTTTATGCTCTTCCTATCTTCTTATATTAATGTTCTTCCTATTTTAATGCTCATCCAATTTTTATGTTTTCATATCTTGATGATTTTCTCATTTGATCCCTTTCTATATTAATCGTCTTACTATCTTGATCCTTTCGATAACTAGATGCTATCATATCTTGTTGCTCTTACTATCATGATTTTTTCTATTTTGATGCCATCTCTATTTTAATTCTCTTCCTATCTTGATCCTCTTCCTATCTCTATCCTTATTCTATCTGGATGACCTTTCTACCTTGATGCTCTTTTATCTTTATGCTCTTCCTATCTTCTTATATTAATGTTCTTCCTATTTTAATGCTCATCCAATTTTTATGTTTTCATATCTTGATGATTTTCTCATTTGATCCCTTTCTATATTAATCGTCTTACTATCTTGATCCTTTCGATAACTAGATGCTATCATATCTTGTTGCTCTTACTATCATGATTTTTTCTATTTTGATGCCATCTCTATTTTAATTCTCTTCCTATCTTGATCCTCTTCCTATCTCTATCCTTATTCTATCTGGATGACCTTTCTACCTTGATGCTCTTTTATCTTTATGCTCTTCCTATCTTCTTATATTAATGTTCTTCCTATTTTAATGCTCATCCAATTTTTATGTTTTCATATCTTGATGATTTTCTCATTTGATCCCTTTCTATATTAATCGTCTTACTATCTTGATCCTTTCGATAACTAGATGCTATCATATCTTGTTGCTCTTACTATCATGATTTTTTCTATTTTGATGCCATCTCTATTTTAATTCTCTTCCTATCTTGATCCTCTTCCTATCTCTATCCTTATTCTATCTGGATGACCTTTCTACCTTGATGCTCTTTTATCTTTATGCTCTTCCTATCTTCTTATATTAATGTTCTTCCTATTTTAATGCTCATCCAATTTTTATGTTTTCATATCTTGATGATTTTCTCATTTGATCCCTTTCTATATTAATCGTCTTACTATCTTGATCCTTTCGATAACTAGATGCTATCATATCTTGTTGCTCTTACTATCATGATTTTTTCTATTTTGATGCCATCTCTATTTTAATTCTCTTCCTATCTTGATCCTCTTCCTATCTCTATCCTTATTCTATCTGGATGACCTTTCTACCTTGATGCTCTTTTATCTTTATGCTCTTCCTATCTTCTTATATTAATGTTCTTCCTATTTTAATGCTCATCCAATTTTTATGTTTTCATATCTTGATGATTTTCTCATTTGATCCCTTTCTATATTAATCGTCTTACTATCTTGATCCTTTCGATAACTAGATGCTATCATATCTTGTTGCTCTTACTATCATGATTTTTTCTATTTTGATGCCATCTCTATTTTAATTCTCTTCCTATCTTGATCCTCTTCCTATCTCTATCCTTATTCTATCTGGATGACCTTTCTACCTTGATGCTCTTTTATCTTTATGCTCTTCCTATCTTCTTATATTAATGTTCTTCCTATTTTAATGCTCATCCAATTTTTATGTTTTCATATCTTGATGATTTTCTCATTTGATCCCTTTCTATATTAATCGTCTTACTATCTTGATCCTTTCGATAACTAGATGCTATCATATCTTGTTGCTCTTACTATCATGATTTTTTCTATTTTGATGCCATCTCTATTTTAATTCTCTTCCTATCTTGATCCTCTTCCTATCTCTATCCTTATTCTATCTGGATGACCTTTCTACCTTGATGCTCTTTTATCTTTATGCTCTTCCTATCTTCTTATATTAATGTTCTTCCTATTTTAATGCTCATCCAATTTTTATGTTTTCATATCTTGATGATTTTCTCATTTGATCCCTTTCTATATTAATCGTCTTACTATCTTGATCCTTTCGATAACTAGATGCTATCATATCTTGTTGCTCTTACTATCATGATTTTTTCTATTTTGATGCCATCTCTATTTTAATTCTCTTCCTATCTTGATCCTCTTCCTATCTCTATCCTTATTCTATCTGGATGACCTTTCTACCTTGATGCTCTTTTATCTTTATGCTCTTCCTATCTTCTTATATTAATGTTCTTCCTATTTTAATGCTCATCCAATTTTTATGTTTTCATATCTTGATGATTTTCTCATTTGATCCCTTTCTATATTAATCGTCTTACTATCTTGATCCTTTCGATAACTAGATGCTATCATATCTTGTTGCTCTTACTATCATGATTTTTTCTATTTTGATGCCATCTCTATTTTAATTCTCTTCCTATCTTGATCCTCTTCCTATCTCTATCCTTATTCTATCTGGATGACCTTTCTACCTTGATGCTCTTTTATCTTTATGCTCTTCCTATCTTCTTATATTAATGTTCTTCCTATTTTAATGCTCATCCAATTTTTATGTTTTCATATCTTGATGATTTTCTCATTTGATCCCTTTCTATATTAATCGTCTTACTATCTTGATCCTTTCGATAACTAGATGCTATCATATCTTGTTGCTCTTACTATCATGATTTTTTCTATTTTGATGCCATCTCTATTTTAATTCTCTTCCTATCTTGATCCTCTTCCTATCTCTATCCTTATTCTATCTGGATGACCTTTCTACCTTGATGCTCTTTTATCTTTATGCTCTTCCTATCTTCTTATATTAATGTTCTTCCTATTTTAATGCTCATCCAATTTTTATGTTTTCATATCTTGATGATTTTCTCATTTGATCCCATTCTATATTAATCGTCTTACTATCTTGATCCTTTCGATAACTAGATGCTATCATATCTTGTTGCTCTTACTATCATGATTTTTTCTATTTTGATGCCATCTCTATTTTAATTCTCTTCCTATCTTGATCCTCTTCCTATCTCTATCCTTATTCTATCTGGATGACCTTTCTACCTTGATGCTCTTTTATCTTTATGCTCTTCCTATCTTCTTATATTAATGTTCTTCCTATTTTAATGCTCATCCAATTTTTATGTTTTCATATCTTGATGATTTTCTCATTTGATCCCTTTCTATATTAATCGTCTTACTATCTTGATCCTTTCGATAACTAGATGCTATCATATCTTGTTGCTCTTACTATCATGATTTTTTCTATTTTGATGCCATCTCTATTTTAATTCTCTTCCTATCTTGATCCTCTTCCTATCTCTATCCTTATTCTATCTGGATGACCTTTCTACCTTGATGCTCTTTTATCTTTATGCTCTTCCTATCTTCTTATATTAATGTTCTTCCTATTTTAATGCTCATCCAATTTTTATGTTTTCATATCTTGATGATTTTCTCATTTGATCCCATTCTATATTAATCGTCTTACTATCTTGATCCTTTCGATAACTAGATGCTATCATATCTTGTTGCTCTTACTATCATGATTTTTTCTATTTTGATGCCATCTCTATTTTAATTCTCTTCCTATCTTGATCCTCTTCCTATCTCTATCCTTATTCTATCTGGATGACCTTTCTACCTTGATGCTCTTTTATCTTTATGCTCTTCCTATCTTCTTATATTAATGTTCTTCCTATTTTAATGCTCATCCAATTTTTATGTTTTCATATCTTGATGATTTTCTCATTTGATCCCTTTCTATATTAATCGTCTTACTATCTTGATCCTTTCGATAACTAGATGCTATCATATCTTGTTGCTCTTACTATCATGATTTTCTTCTATTTTGAAGCTATCTATATTTTAATTCTCTTCCTATCTCGATGTTCTCAATATCTACATGCTTTTCCTATCTTAATCGTCTTACTATCTTGATCTTTTCGATAACTAGATGCTATCATATCTTGTTGCTCTTACTATCATGATTTTCTTCTATTTTGATGTTATCTATATTTCAATTCTCTACCTATCTCGGTGTTCTCAATATCTACATGCGTTTCCTATATTAATCGTCCTATTATCTTGATCCTTTCGATAACTAGATGCTATCATATCTTGTTGCTCTTACTATCACGATTTTGTTCTATTTTGATACTATCGCTATTTTAATTCTCTTCCTATCTCGGTGTTCTCAATATCTACATGCTGTTCCTATATTAATCGTCGTACTATCTTGACCCTTTTGTTAACTAGATGCTAACATATCTTATTGCTCTTACTATCAATATTGTTTTCTATTTTAAAGCTATCTCTATCTTGATTGTCTTCCTATCTTGATCCTCTTCCTATCTCTATCCTTATCCTATCTGGATGTCTTTTCTACCTTGATGCTCTTTTATCTTTATGCTCTTCCTATCTTGGTGCCCAGACTAACTTCGAGCTCTTAATGCTCTTCTTATTTTAATTCTCTTCTTATCTTGTGTTCTTCCTTTCTTGATCCTATTTTAACATTCATACTTTTTTATAATGATTTTCTTCTTGGTGTTCTTCTTATATTCATGAGCAACGTTTTTCATCAATACTTGGTACGTTTTCCCAAATGTAATATTTAGTCCTAACTTTTGCGGTTCGTTATCTAAACAGGCTGTGTACTAGTTATTTAAGAAGCAACATAGTTCCGTATAAA
>JBAIZL010000010.1:4752630-4792630 GCA_036971475.1 Prosapia bicincta | reverse complement strand
TAGGTCTCATGTTCCATACAAATCGGAAATTTGTTCATTAAAGTAATTTAATTTGAATAAAGGTATGTGTTAGTTATTTAGGGTAGCAGGGGCGGCCTATATTACTAAACAAAAATTTGGTACATGTATAGTATACCCTATGTTCTCGATAACTGCTTCAAGTTTTTTACTGAAAATTGGTATATAGCCTAAGTCAAAGTTTTGTTGTGTGATATAAAGATAAAGTATGCGATATAAAACATACCTGATGTTCTGTTTGAGAAATACATTTAAAAGACCGATGAAACGTATGAAACTTTATGAGGTTAGTGTTATAAAACATCTGTCAAGTTGTGAAGACATGCACGTAATCGTGACCTAGGACTAACAGTCATCTGTGACAAACCATATGTGCGTTGATAATTGTTGATGGGAGTTTATTATTTATAACACTATGTGATTAAACCTATTTCTGTGCTTAAGAAAAACGAAATTACACTCACATGTGAATAACAAAGGTATGTTCTTATTTGTAAAAACATTGTAGCTAACCTAACTTTTAAAATTTTCAAAACTAAAACATAACCTATATTTAAATATTAATTATTTTTTATTCGTAAATATTAAAATCGACATTATCAGTAACTGTGTGTGATAGATTGTATAAATACAATGAATTCAACTGCCTGAAAATAAGACTTTGTCCGTCGTCTGATAAAATTGTTTTAAAAACTCTGATGGTTTTTTCTAACGAATTAATTTCTATATACGTTATAGAAACCAATTGTTTTATATCGCCATTCATTTAAGAAAAATATAATTAATTGATTGAACAAAAACATATCTAACCTAAAATACGAACTCCGTTGTCACGTGGTTTCTAATTCATTTTATACTTTTACTAAATGCGCCTAAAAAAATTATTTGTTTGCTCTGAGTAGTAGTAGCTAAAGGCTGAAAAACCGGTTGATTGTATTGGCAAAGGAATAAATTTGGAACCACAGGAATTCGACGTATTTATTTTAAATCAGGTTAAAGGGGATTTTTACGAGATGATTAACCTATGCACTCTTACATTCAATCCCTATTTACTAAGGATATATCGTCTTGGAAAATAACTATTAAAAGATTACTGTATATTTACCAACTATTCGACAGGTTCCAGTTCAAAGAATTAACTCTTACTTTTTCGTCCATTAATCCCTTACTTTTGCACGTGATCTAGGTTTATAATTTTGAGCTCTATTCAGCCTCAAAAAGGTACATTTTAAAGGTTGTTATTTCATATACATTTACAAACAGTGGTAGTAGTTGAGAAGCCATATGTTTTTTTCGTATTTAAATAAAATACTTTTAAAAAAATATCCTTAACAAAGTTATAAATATTGCAAAACAGAAAGAGTAGGTGCAAACTCAGTTTTATGTAACTATTATCACAATCATTATTTCCTTCACTTTGCCCCTTTGTTTGATGTGACTCTTCTCACGTGTAGCACCAAGGGGCTTCATCCCTCTTATTTAATCCTACTAATCATTTCATATCCACCTCTCTACATAGAGGAATGTGAAGATAGACACTTCTATATGGTGCAATAAATTAACTTCTACCACATAGAAGAGACAATTCCTTCGTTAGCTGTGACTCTTTCCGCGTGTAGCACCAGGGAGCTTCATCCTCCTTATTTAATCCTACTAACCATGTCTTATCCACGTCCCTACATAGAGGAATGTGAGGATAGACTCTTTTATATAGTGCAAAAAACATAATTTCTACCACATAGAAGAGATAGTTTCTTCGTTAGCTGTGACTCTTTCCCCGTGTAGCACAAGGCAGCTTCATCCCCCTTATTTAATCCTACTAATCATGTCATATCCACGTCCCTACATAGAGGAATGTGAGGATAGACTCTTTTATATAGTGCAATAAACATAATTTCTACCACATAGAAGAGATAGTTTCTTCGTTAGCTGTGACTCTTTCCCCGTGTAGCACAAGGCAGCTTCATCCCCCTTATTTAATCCTACTAATCATGTCATATCCACGTCCCTACATAGAGGAATGTGAGGATAGACTCTTTTATATAGTGCAATAAAAATCATTTCTACCACATAGAAGAGATAGTTTCTTCGTTAGCTGTGACTCTTTCCCCGTGTAGCACCAGGCAGCTTCATCCCCCTTATTTAATACTACTAATCATGTCATATCCACGTCCCTACATAGAGGAATGTGAGGATAGACTCTTTTATATAGTGCAATAAATATAATTTCTACCACATAGAAGAGATAGTTTCTTCGTTAGCTGTGACTCTTTCCCCGTGTAGCACCAGGGAGCTTCATCCCCCTTATTTAATCCTACTAATCATTTCATATTCACGTCCCTACATAGAGGAATGTGAGGATAGACTCTTTTATATAGTGCAATAAACATAACTTCTACCACATAGAAGAGATAGTTTCTTCGTTAGCTGTGACTCTTTCCCCGTGTAGCACAAGGGAGCTTCATCTCCCTTATTTAATCCTACTAATCATGTCATATCCACGTCCCTACATAGAGGAATGTGAGAATAGACTCTTTTATATAGTGCAATAAACATAACTTCTACACATATAGGAGAGACAATTCCTTCGTTAGCTGTGACTCTTTCCCCGTGTAGCACCAGGGAGCTTCATCCCCCTTATTTAATCCTACTAATCATGTCATATCCACGTCCCTACATAGAGGAATGTGAAGATAGACACTTCTATATGGTGCAATAAATTAACTTCTACCACATAGAAGAGACAATTCCTTCGTTAGCTGTGACTCTTTCCGCGTGTAGCACCAGGGAGCTTCATCCTCCTTATTTAATCCTACTAACCATGTCTTATCCACGTCCCTACATAGAGGAATGTGAGGATAGACTCTTTTATATAGTGCAATAAACATAACTTCTACCACATAGAAGAGATAGTTTCTTCGTTAGCTGTGACTCTTTCCTCGTGTAGCACCAGGGAGCTTCATCCCCCTTATTTAATCCTACTAATCATGTCATATCCACGTCCCTACATAGAGGAATGTGAGGATAGACTCTTTTATATAGTGCAATAAACATAACTTCTACCACATAGAAGAGATAGTTTCTTCGTTAGCTGTGACTCTTTCCTCGTGTAGCACCAGGGAGCTTCATCCCCCTTATTTAATCCTACTAATCATGTCATATCCACGTCCCTACATAGAGGAATGTGAGGATAGACTCTTTTATATAGAGCAATAAACATAACTTCTACCACATAGAAGAGATAGTTTCTTCGTTAGCTGTGACTCGTTCCCCGTGTAGCACCAGGAAGCTTCATCCCCCTTATTTAATCCTACTAATCATGTCATAGCCACGTCCCTACATAGAGGAATGTGAGGATAGACTGTTTTATATAGTGCAATAAACATAACGTTTACCACATAGAAGAGATAGTTTTTTCGTTAGCTGTGACTCTTTCCCCGTGTAGCACCAGGGAGCTTCATCCCCCTTATTTAATCCTACTAATCATTTCATATTCACGTCCCTACATAGAGGAATGTGAGGATAGACTCTTTTATATAGTGCAATTAACATAACTCCTACCACATTGAAGAGATAGTTTTTTCGTTAGCTGTGACTCTTTCCCCGTGTAGCACCAGGGAGCTTCATCCCCCTTATTTAAACCTACTAATCATTTCATATCCACGTCCCTACATAGAGGAATGTGAGGATAGACTTTTTTATATAGTGCAATAAACATAACTTCTACCACATAGAAGAAATAGTTTCTTCGTTAGCTGTGACTCTTTCCCCGTGTAGCACCAGGGAGCTTCATCCCCCTTATTTAATCCTACTAATCATTTCATATCCACCTCCCTACATAGAGGAATGTGAGAATAGACTCTTTTATATAGTGCAATAAACATAACTTCTACCACATAGATGAGATAGTTTCTTCGTTAGCTGTGACTCTTTCCCCGTGTAGCACAAGGGAGCTTCATCCCCCTTATTTAATCCTACTAATCATGTCATATCCACGTCCCTACATAGAGGAATGTGAGGATAGACTCTTTTATATAGTGCAATAAACATAACTTCTACCACATAGAAGAGATAGTTTTTTCGTTAGCTGTGACTCTTTCCCCGTGTAGCACCAGGCCGCTTCATCCCCCTTACTTAATCCTACTAATCATGTCATATCCACGTCCCTACATAGAGGAATGTGAGGATAGACTCTTTTATATAGTGCAATAAACATAACTTCTACCACATAGAAGAGATAGTTTCTTCGTTAGCTGTGACTCTTTCCCCGTGTAGCACAAAGCAGCTTCATCCCCCTTATTTAATCCTACTAATTATTTCATATCCACGTCCCTACATAGAGGAATGTGAGGATAGACTCTTTTATATAGTGCAATAAACATAACTTCTACCACATAGAAGAGATAGTTTCTTCGTTACCTGTGACTCTTTCCCCGTGTAGCACAAGGGAGCTTCATCCCCCTTCTTTAATCCTACTAATCATGTCATATCCACGTCCCTACATAGAGGAATGTGAGGATAGACTCTTTTATATAGTGCAATAAACATAACTTCTACCACATAGAAGAGATAGTTTTTTCGTTAGCTGTGACTCTTTCCCCGTGTAGCACCAGGGAGCTTCATCACCCTTATTTAATCCTACTAATCATGTCATATCCACGTCCCTACATAGAGGAATCTGAGGATAGACTCTTTTATATAGTGCAATAAACATAACTTCTACCACATAGAAGAGATAGTTTTTTCGTTAGCTGTGACTCTTTCCCCGTGTAGCACCAGGGAGCTTCATCCCCCTTATTTAATCCTACTAATCATTTCATATTCACGTCCCTACATAGAGGAATGTGAAGATAGACACTTCTATATGGTGCAATAAATATAACTTCTACACATATAGGAGAGACAATTCCTTCGTTAGCTGTGACTCTTTCCCCGTGTAGCACCAGGGAGCTTCATCCCCCTTATTTAATCCTACTAATCATTTCATATGCACGTCCCTACATAGAGGAATGTGAAGATAGACACTTCTATATGGTGCAATAAATATAACTTCTACACATATAGGAGAGGCAATTCCTTCGTTAGCTGTGACTCTTTCCCCGTGTAGCACCAGGGATCTTCATCCCCCTTATTTAATCCTACTAATCATTTCATATTCACGTCCCTACATAGAGGAATGTGAAGATAGACACTTCTATATGGTGCAATAAATATAACTTCTACCACATAGAAGAGACAATTCCTTCGTTAGCTGTGACTCTTTCCCCGTGTAGCACCAGGGAGCTTCATCCCTCTTATTTAACCTTACTAATCATTTCATATCCACCTCCCTACATAGAGGAATGTGAAGATAGACACTTCTATATGGTGCAATAAATATAACTTCTACACATATAGGAGAGACAATTCCTTCGTTAGCTGTGACTCTTTCCCCGTGTAGCACAAGGGAGCTTCATCCCCCTTATTTAATCCTACTAATCATTTCATATCCACGTCCCTACATAGAGGAATGTGAGAATAGACTCTTTTATATAGTGCAATAAACATAACTTCTACACATATAGGAGAGACAATTCCTTCGTTAGCTGTGACTCTTTCCCCGTGTAGCACCAGGGAGCTTCATCCCCCTTATTTAATCCTACTAATCATGTCATATCCACGTCCCTACATAGAGGAATGTGAAGATAGACACTTCTATATGGTGCAATAAATTAACTTCTACCACATAGAAGAGACAATTCCTTCGTTAGCTGTGACTCTTTCCGCGTGTAGCACCAGGGAGCTTCATCCTCCTTATTTAATCCTACTAACCATGTCTTATCCACGTCCCTACATAGAGGAATGTGAGGATAGACTCTTTTATATAGTGCAATAAACATAACTTCTACCACATAGAAGAGATAGTTTCTTCGTTAGCTGTGACTCTTTCCTCGTGTAGCACCAGGGAGCTTCATCCCCCTTATTTAATCCTACTAATCATGTCATATCCACGTCCCTACATAGAGGAATGTGAGGATAGACTCTTTTATATAGAGCAATAAACATAACTTCTACCACATAGAAGAGATAGTTTCATCGTTAGCTGTGACTCGTTCCCCGTGTAGCACCAGGAAGCTTCATCCCCCTTATTTAATCCTACTAATCATGTCATAGCCACGTCCCTACATAGAGGAATGTGAGGATAGACTGTTTTATATAGTGCAATAAACATAACGTTTACCACATAGAAGAGATAGTTTTTTCGTTAGCTGTGACTCTTTCCCCGTGTAGCACCAGGGAGCTTCATCCCCCTTATTTAATCCTACTAATCATTTCATATTCACGTCCCTACATAGAGGAATGTGAGGATAGACTCTTTTATATAGTGCAATTAACATAACTTCTACCACATTGAAGAGATAGTTTTTTCGTTAGCTGTGACTCTTTCCCCGTGTAGCACCAGGGAGCTTCATCCCCCTTATTTAAACCTACTAATCATTTCATATCCACGTCCCTACATAGAGGAATGTGAGGATAGACTTTTTTATATAGTGCAATAAACATAACTTCTACCACATAGAAGAAATAGTTTCTTCGTTAGCTGTGACTCTTTCCCCGTGTAGCACCAGGGAGCTTCATCCCCCTTATTTAATCCTACTAATCATTTCATATCCACCTCCCTACATAGAGGAATGTGAGAATAGACTCTTTTATATAGTGCAATAAACATAACTTCTACCACATAGATGAGATAGTTTCTTCGTTAGCTGTGACTCTTTCCCCGTGTAGCACAAGGGAGCTTCATCCCCCTTATTTAATCCTACTAATCATGTCATATCCACGTCCCTACATAGAGGAATGTGAGGATAGACTCTTTTATATAGTGCAATAAACATAACTTCTACCACATAGAAGAGATAGTTTTTTCGTTAGCTGTGACTCTTTCCCCGTGTAGCACCAGGCCGCTTCATCCCCCTTACTTAATCCTACTAATCATGTCATATCCACGTCCCTACATAGAGGAATGTGAGGATAGACTCTTTTATATAGTGCAATAAACATAACTTCTACCACATAGAAGAGATAGTTTCTTCGTTAGCTGTGACTCTTTCCCCGTGTAGCACAAAGCAGCTTCATCCCCCTTATTTAATCCTACTAATTATTTCATATCCACGTCCCTACATAGAGGAATGTGAGGATAGACTCTTTTATATAGTGCAATAAACATAACTTCTACCACATAGAAGAGATAGTTTCTTCGTTACCTGTGACTCTTTCCCCGTGTAGCACAAGGGAGCTTCATCCCCCTTCTTTAATCCTACTAATCATGTCATATCCACGTCCCTACATAGAGGAATGTGAGGATAGACTCTTTTATATAGTGCAATAAACATAACTTCTACCACATAGAAGAGATAGTTTTTTCGTTAGCTGTGACTCTTTCCCCGTGTAGCACCAGGGAGCTTCATCACCCTTATTTAATCCTACTAATCATGTCATATCCACGTCCCTACATAGAGGAATCTGAGGATAGACTCTTTTATATAGTGCAATAAACATAACTTCTACCACATAGAAGAGATAGTTTTTTCGTTAGCTGTGACTCTTTCCCCGTGTAGCACCAGGGAGCTTCATCCCCCTTATTTAATCCTACTAATCATTTCATATTCACGTCCCTACATAGAGGAATGTGAAGATAGACACTTCTATATGGTGCAATAAATATAACTTCTACACATATAGGAGAGACAATTCCTTCGTTAGCTGTGACTCTTTCCCCGTGTAGCACCAGGGAGCTTCATCCCCCTTATTTAATCCTACTAATCATTTCATATGCACGTCCCTACATAGAGGAATGTGAAGATAGACACTTCTATATGGTGCAATAAATATAACTTCTACACATATAGGAGAGGCAATTCCTTCGTTAGCTGTGACTCTTTCCCCGTGTAGCACCAGGGTTCTTCATCCCCCTTATTTAATCCTACTAATCATTTCATATTCACGTCCCTACATAGAGGAATGTGAAGATAGACACTTCTATATGGTGCAATAAATATAACTTCTACCACATAGAAGAGACAATTCCTTCGTTAGCTGTGACTCTTTCCCCGTGTAGCACCAGGGAGCTTCATCCCTCTTATTTAACCTTACTAATCATTTCATATCCACCTCCCTACATAGAGGAATGTGAAGATAGACACTTCTATATGGTGCAATAAATATAACTTCTACACATATAGGAGAGACAATTCCTTCGTTAGCTGTGACTCTTTCCCCGTGTAGCACAAGGGAGCTTCATCCCCCTTATTTAATCCTACTAATCATTTCATATTCACGTCCCTACATAGAGGAATGTGAAGATAGACACTTCTATATGGTGCAATAAATATAACTTCTACACATATAGGAGAGACAATTCCTTCGTTAGCTGTGACTCTTTCCCCGTGTAGCACCAGGGAGCTTCATCCCCCTTATTTAATCCTACTAATCATTTCATATTCACGTCCCTACATAGAGGAATGTGAAGATAGACACTTCTATATGGTGCAATAAATATAACTTCTACACATATAGGAGAGACAATTCCTTCGTTAGCTGTGACTCTTTCCCCGTGTAGCACCAAGGGGCTTCATCCCCCTTATTTAATCCTACTAATCATTTCATATCCACCTCCATACATAGAGGAATATGAAGATAGACACTTCTATATGGTGCAATAAATTAACTTCTACCACATAGAAGAGACAATTCCTTCGTTAGCTGTGACTCTTTCCCCGTATAGCACCAGGTAGCTTCATTCCCCTTATTTAATCCTACTAATCATTTCATATTCACGTACTTCACATTGAGGAATGTGAAGATAGACACTTCTATATGGTGCAATAAATATAACTTCTACACATATAGGAGAGACAATTCCTTCGTTAGCTGTGACTCTTTCCCCGTGTAGCACCAGGGAGCTTCATCCCCCTTATTTAATCCTACTAATCATTTCATATTCACGTCCCTACATAGAGGAATGTGAAGATAGACACTTCTATATGGTGCAATAAATATAACTTCTACCACATAGAAGAGACAATTCCTTCGTTAGCTGTGACTCTTTCCCCGTGTAGCACCAGGGAGCTTCATCCCTCTTATTTAACCTTACTAATCATTTCATATCCACCTCCCTACATAGAGGAATGTGAAGATAGACACTTCTATATGGTGCAATAAATATAACTTCTACACATATAGGAGAGACAATTCCTTCGTTAGCTGTGACTCTTTCCCCGTGTAGCACAAGGGAGCTTCATCCCCCTTATTTAATCCTACTAATCATTTCATATTCACGTCCCTACATAGAGGAATGTGAAGATAGACACTTCTATATGGTGCAATAAATATAACTTCTACACATATAGGAGAGACAATTCCTTCGTTAGCTGTGACTCTTTCCCCGTGTAGCACCAGGGAGCTTCATCCCCCTTATTTAATCCTACTAATCATTTCATATTCACGTCCCTACATAGAGGAATGTGAAGATAGACACTTCTATATGGTGCAATAAATATAACTTCTACACATATAGGAGAGACAATTCCTTCGTTAGCTGTGACTCTTTCCCCGTGTAGCACCAAGGGGCTTCATCCCCCTTATTTAATCCTACTAATCATTTCATATCCACCTCCATACATAGAGGAATATGAAGATAGACACTTCTATATGGTGCAATAAATTAACTTCTACCACATAGAAGAGACAATTCCTTCGTTAGCTGTGACTCTTTCCCCGTATAGCACCAGGTAGCTTCATTCCCCTTATTTAATCCTACTAATCATTTCATATTCACGTACTTCACATTGAGGAATGTGAAGATAGACACTTCTATATGGTGCAATAAATATAACTTCTACACATATAGGAGAGACAATTCCTTCGTTAGCTGTGACTCTTTCCCCGTGTAGCACCAGGGAGCTTCATCCCCCTTATTTAATCCTACTAATCATTTCATATTCACGTCCCTACATAGAGGAATGTGAAGATAGACACTTCTATATGGTGCAATAAATATAACTTCTACACATATAGGAGAGACAATTCCTTCGTTAGCTGTGACTCTTTCCCCGTGTAGCACCAGGGAGTTTCATCCCTCTTATTTAATCCTACTAATCATTTCATATCCACCTCCCTACATAGAGGAATGTGAAGATAGACACTTCTATATGGTGCAATAAATATAACTTCTACACATATAGGAGAGACAATTCCTTCGTTAGCTGTGACTCTTTCCCCGTGTAGCACCAGGGAGCTTCATCCCCCTTATTTAATCCTACTAATCATTTCATATTCATGTCCCTACATAGAGGAATGTGAAGATAGACACTTCTATATGGTGCAATAAATATAACTTCTACACATATAGGAGAGACAATTCCTTCGTTAGCTGTGACTCTTTCCCCGTGTAGCACCAAGGGGCTTCATCCCCTTTATTTAATCCTACTAATCATTTCATATCCACCTTCCTACATAGAGGAATGTGAAGATAGACACTTCTATATGGTGCAATAAATTAACTTCTACCACATAGAAGAGACAATTCCTTCGTTAGCTGTGACTCTTTCCCCGTGTAGCACCAAGGGGCTTCATCCCCCTTATTTAATCCTACTAATCATTTCATATTCACGTCCCTACATAGAGGAATGTGAAGATAGACACTTCTATATGGTGCAATAAATTAACTTCTACCACATAGAAGAGACAATTCCTTCGTTAGCTGTGACTCTTTCCCCGTGTAGCACCAGGGAGCTTCATCCCCCTATTTAATCCTACTAATCATTTCATATTCACGTCCCTACATAGAGGAATGTGAAGATAGACACTTCTATATGGTGCAATAAATATAACTTCTACACATATAGGAGAGACAATTCCTTCTTTAGCTGTGACTCTTTCCCCGTGTAGCACCAGGGAGCTTCATCCCCCTTATTTAATCCTACTAATAACTTTATATCCACGTCCCTACATAGAGGAATGTGAAGATAGACACTTCTATATGGTGCAATAAATTAACTTCTACCACATAGAAGAGACAATTCCTTCGTTAGCTGTGACTCTTTCCCCGTGTAGCACCAGGTAGCTTCATCCCCCTTATTTAATCCTACTAATACGCTCGTAACTTTATATCCACGTCCCTACATAGAGGAATGTGAAAATAGACATTTCTATATGGTGCAATAAATTAACTTCTACCACATAGAAGAGATAGTTTCTTCGTTAGCTGTGAATCTTACCCCGTGTAGCACCTGGGAGCTTCATCCCCCTTATTTAATCCTACTAATCATTTCATATCCACCTCTCTACATAGAGGAATGTGAAGATAGACACTTCTATATGGTGCAATAAATTAACTTCTACCACATAGAAGAGACAATTCCTTCGTTAGCTGTGACTCTTTCCCCGTGTAGCACCAGGGAGCTTCATCCCCCTTATTTAATCCTACTAATAACTTTATATCCACCTCCCTACATAGAGGAATGTGAAGATAGACACTTCTATATAGTGCAATAGATATAACTTCTACCACATAGAAGAGATAATTTCTTCGTTAGCTGTGACTCTTTCCCCGTGAAGCACCTGGGAGCTTCATCCCCCTTATTTAATCCTACTAATCATTTCATACCCACCTCCCTACATAGAGGAATGTGAAGATAGACACTTCTATATGGTGCAATAAATTAACTTCTACCACATAGAAGAGACAATTCCTTCGTTAGCTGTGACTCTTTCCCCGTATAGCACCAGGTAGCTTCATCTCCCTTATTTAATCCTACTAATCATTTCATATTCACGTCCCTACATAGAGGAATGTGAAGATAGACACTTCTATATGGTGCAATAAATATAACTTCTACACATATAGGAGAGACAATTCCTTCGTTAGCTGTGACTCTTTCCCCGTGTAGCACCAGGGAGCTTCATCCCCCTTATTTAATCCTACTAATCATTTCATATTCACTTCCCTACATAGAGGAATGTGAAGATAGACACTTCTATATGGTGCAATAAATATAACTTCTACACATATAGGAGAGACAATTCCTTCTTTAGCTGTGACTCTTTCCCCGTGTAGCACCAGGGAGCTTCATCCCCCTTATTTAATCCTACTAATCATTTCATATTCACGTCCCTACATAGAGGAATGTGAAGATAGACACTTCTATATGGTGCAATAAATATAACTTCTACATATATAGGAGAGACAATTCCTTCGTTAGCTGTGACTCTTTCCCCGTGTAGCACCAGGGAGCTTCATCCCGCTTATTTAATCCTACTAATCATTTCATATTCACGTCCCTACATAGAGGAATGTGAAGATAGACACTTCTATATGGTGCAATAAATATAACTTCTACCACATAGAAGAGACAATTCCTTCGTTAGCTGTGACTCTTTCCCCGTGTAGCACCAGGGAGCTTCATCCCCCTTATTTAATCCTACTAATAACTTTATATCCACGTCCCTACATAGAGGAATGTGAAGATAGACACTTCTATATGGTGCAATAAATTAACTTCTACCACATAGAAGAGATAGTTTCTTCGTTAGCTGTGACTCTTTCCCCGTGTAGCACCAGGTAGCTTCATCCCCCTTTTTTAATCCTACTAATACGCTCGTAACTTTATATCCACGTCCCTACATAGAGGAATGTGAAAATAGACACTTCTATATGGTGCAATAAATTAACTTCTACCACATAGAAGAGATAGTTTCTTCGTTAGCTGTGAATCTTTCCCCGTGTAGCACCTGGGAGCTTCATCCCCCTTATTTAATCCTACTAATCATTTCATATCCACCTCTCTACATAGAGGAATGTGAAGATAGACACTTCTATATGGTGCAATAAATATAACTTCTACACATATAGGAGAGACAATTCCTTCGTTAGCTGTGACTCTTTCCCCGTGTAGCACCAAGGGGCTTCATCCCCCTTATTTAATCCTACTAATCATTTCATATCCACCTCCATACATAGAGCAATATGAAGATAGACACTTCTATATGGTGCAATAAATTAACTTCTACCACATAGAAGAGACAATTCCTTCGTTAGCTGTGACTCTTTCCCCGTGTAGCACCAGGTAGCTTCATCCCCCTTATTTAATCCTACTAATAACTTTATATCCACGTCCCTACATAGAGGAATGTGAAGATAGACACTTCTATATAGTGCAATAGATGTAACTTCTACCACATAGAAGAGATAATTTCTTCGTTAGCTGTGACTCTTTCCCCGTGAAGCACCTGGGAGCTTCATCCCCCTTATTTAATCCTACTAATCATTTCATACCCACCTCCCTACATAGAGGAATGTGAAGATGGACACTTCTATATGGTGCAATAAATATAACTTCTACCACATAGAAGAGACAATTCCTTCGTTAGCTGTGACTCTTTCCCCGTGTAGCACCAGGTAGCTTCATCCCCCTTATTTAATCCTACTAATAACTTTATATCCACGTCCCTACATAGAGGAATGTGAAGATAGACACTTCTATATAGTGCAATAGATATAACTTCTACCACATAGAAGAGATAGTTTCTTCGTTAGCTGTGACTCTTTCCCCGTGTAGCACCAGGGAGCTTCATCCCCCTTATTTAATCCTACTAATCATGTCATATCCACGTCCCTACATAGAGGAATGTGAGGATAGACTCTTTTATATAGTGCAATAAACATAACTTCTATCACATAGAAGAGATAGTTTCTTCGTTAGCTGTGACTCTTTCCTCGTGTAGCACCAGGGAGCTTCATCCCCCTTATTTAATCCTACAAATCATGTCATAGCCACGTCCCTACATAGAGGAATGTGAGGATAGACTCTTTTATATAGTGCAATAAACATAACTTCTACCACATAGAAGAGATAGTTTTTTCGTTAGCTGTGACTCTTTCCACGTGTAGCACCAGGGAGCTTCATCCCCCTTATTTAATCCTACTAATCATTTCATATTCACGTCCCTACATAGAGGAATGTGAGGATAGACACTTCTATATAGTGCAATAGATATAACTTCTACCACCACATAGAAGAGATAGTTTCTGCGTTAGCTGTTACTCTTTCCCCGTGTGTCACCAGGGAGCTTCATCCCCCTTATTTAATCCTACTAATCATGTCATATCCACGTCCCTACATAGAGGAATGTGAGGATAGACACTTCTATATAGTGCAATAGATATAACTTCTACCACCACATAGAAGAGATAGTTTCTGCGTTAGCTGTTACTCTTTCCACGTGTAGCACCAGGTAGATTCATCCCCTTTATTTAATCCTACTAATCATTTCATATTCACCTCCCTACATAGAGGAGTGTGAGGATAGACACTTCTATATAGTGCAATAGATATAACTTCTACCACCACATAGAAGAGATAGTTTCTGCGTTAGCTGTTACTCTTTCCACGTGTAGCACCAGGTAGATTCATCCCCTTTATTTAATCCTACTAATCATGTCATATCCACGTCCCTACATAGAGGAATGTGAGGATAGACACTTCTATATAGTGCAATAGATATAACTTCTACCACCACATAGAAGAGATAGTTTCTGCGTTAGCTGTGACTCTTTCCCCGTGTAGCACCAGGGAGCTTCATCCTTCTTATATGATCCTACTAATCCTTTCACATCCTCGTCCCTACATAAATGTATGTGAATATGGGTACTTTTCTTGTGTATTGTACCTAATATACACATTATTTCATTATGTTCTACACAAGCACGTCACTAGTTCCACTAGCATCATCCTACCAAGGTCTCTCCCTTTACAGGAGGTTTAATATTCTTTTTCTCTTGTAAGCTCTACGTATTTTTTTCAGTGTGATTAAAATTCAACGTAACTGTCACCAAAGCGTCGTGTATCCCCTAGTTGTGTCCTGAGCACGCGGAATATATCTGTGAATTAATTGAATAATCACATAATTTCTGACAACTAATAAACCCTAATGCTTTAGAATGGGAATTTGTCTGGTTTACCTTATGGTTTTTTACTAGGATAAGATGTGATAAAACAATTCAGGAATAACATAAATTATGGAAAAAATAACTAGAAATAAAATATCAGCTGGATTGATCAATATGATATGGCTCGAAATTAGTTTAAACTAGATTTTAAAATTAATTTTAAATTATTGATAAGAAAGAGTATTTTTAACAAAATATAATACAGCTCCAGGTATAACAGTGCACAACGATAATGGCTTATAAACCGTTTCAAGAGTTTTAAAACCATATGATCCTCACATCAATATTGTTTGGCAGATAGTCTCTTCAAGGTCAACAGATAAGAATACCTGGTCACTTTTTTATGAAGAACCAGGGGGGGGGGAATTATTCGTTAAAGCCGTTAGCTCGTCAATAAAAACAAGTAATACTAACACACATTTTTAAAGTCAATTAGTACTTAAGTCAACAAAGAATAATTTTATTAGAATTACTTTTTAAATAAATAATTACAATATAAAGTAACATAACCTATTCGTTAAAACAGCTGTACTACCACATAACCTATAACATGAAATCAGTTGTCTTATGAAACCGTATGTTATCACTTATTTCCAAATGGGACGAAATAACTATACTTCATACCTTACGCCTTTTGTGAAAGGCCATTCTCCCATGGGTGAAGGACATTAAGCCAGTCACCACTTGGTTTGACAATGGTAGCCAGGTAGTTTTTCGATCATTGGACTTTAAGCCCGTCAGGCCCCTCTGTCTCTCTCACTCTCGGAGAAAGGGGAAGTGAGATAAAGAGACGGAGGGACTTTTCACTCCAACAGTTTAAGAGCTTCTTGGAAAACCAATTCACCCTCCTAATTCGTTCGACGGGTCGCCTTTGATACTACTTCGCCCCATTTTATTCCATGTCGAAAAAGTGTAGGTCTAATTCTATTACTTCCATAAAACTATGCCAGAAAGTAATCTTGACACAACCCAAGTCTATCATAATTGTCTATTAAAAGACTCACCAATTATACAGGTATAATAGAAAATAAAATCAATTATGTTTAAATTCTACAAGGGAGAAAGAAAGTAGATAGATGAGTTTCAAAACGTTAAAATAACTACAAAGAAAACCTGTTGTTTTTGGGAATTAAGAAAATGTTATTGTTAAAACAACGAAAATAAATGCAATTTTGAATTTTTATATCAAATTCTCTTACGACGTATACGCAAAATTATACATTAATTAAACAAACAATTATTTCCTTAAGTTTATAACTAGAGGGGAAATGTTTTATCTTGTATGATTTTACCAAATTGTATTTTTCTATGTACGCTATAATAAACAAATTACCATGCAAACACTTTAAAAAACAAGTTCTAATTTGATTGAACTTGTTCATTACATTGTTATAAACCATACATTTGTGTGAAAATAGTAGTCTATGACAAAATTGTGTATCATAAGATCTCCTTTCATTATGAGTTACCAGGAAGTAGAGCCTTTCATATTAATAACATAATGTATTTAACTGACTCTTATTTTTACCAGTTCTAAAATATTTAAAACAAACAAGCAAGGAATTGAAATAAAATTTCATATGTACAATGTACAAAATCATACAAACAAAATTACAACTATATTTAAAAAGTACTTAACTAAGTGAATACGTAATGGCTTACTTGCTGACGCGTTTCAAAACATTCGTTCCTTTTACGAAGCTAACCCTCTATGAGTAGTAAGGAACGAATGTTTTGAAACGCGTCAGCAAGTAAGCCATTACGTATTCACTTAGTTAAGTACTTTTTAAATATAGTTTAATCTGTGAATTCAAGATGATTACATCTAGCAACTTCTAAATTACAACGTTATGTGCAGAATAATTAATTTTTTTTAAATTTAAACAAAAAGGTAGTAAAACTAGAACGACGCCAAACATACGCCTAATATGAAACACATATTTAATATCACGGAAAAAGACAAACATTTAACATTATTCACATCAATAATAACTATGTATGTAGAGAAAACTTTAAATTATTGGTAAAAATTCAAATAAAAGGATTAGCTAACTATAAAAAGAAGTAATTTTGCAGAAGCAAAAAGTATAGTTTTCAGAAATATATGAGTTTATCAATTTTTTAAGTGTTGTAATGAAATTAGTTTTGGACATGCTCTTTAAAAGACCATTATCTCCTTAAAACCTTATCCCTGTACAAACAGTCGTCACAAAATCTCTAACAGAGGTTTGGCTATGTACATTTGACACTTACTTTTTATTAACAAACACTATTCTTTCTGGCCTATGTTGCACTTTATATCACAAGCATCTGCAGGGAAAGAGCAATAAAACCCCCTGTAAACCAAATGTCTTAGAAATGTTACCAAACTAAAACCACATTTACTCTATCTTCTGTGAACAATCCCATAGCCATTGTCTATGATAAACCTCAAGAAATAAAAATAATGTGAAATAAATTATGAAATATTAAATGCGAATACACTACACCGAAACACAAACAAAAATGTAGGCCTACAGCTTATATACTTAAATTATCACATGGCTATTATTTTAACATCTGGCACACAAGGTATTTACTTTTAAAGAAGTTCTTAGGAGAATTTATATATATATATATATATATATATATATATATATATATATATATAAATATCGCAATATGTTTTCTTGTGTATTAATAAAGAACAAAAGTCAAAATACAAATACAAGAATTATATTTGAATTTACAATTCAAAGCTTTTCGTTGGCTAACAGTACCAACATCATCAGGAATATTAAACAATTGTTTAATATTCCTGATGATGTTGGTACTGTTAGCCAACGAAAAGCTTTGAATTGTAAATTCAAATATAATTCTTGTATTTGTATTTTGACTTTTGTTCTTTATATATATATATATATATATATATATATATATATATATATATATATATATATATATATATATATATATATATATATATAGTGCACAAGGTTTCACACTGAGGTGAGCATTCCAAGTATATGGACTTTTTGTAGTGCTATTTAACGTTCATGACTAAATTCAGCTTCACTGGTATTTAATTAAACTTGGATTAGTTTTAACTTAACTTGTATGCAAAGTATAGTAAAGTAGTATACACTGAAGGCTTATTGTCCGGGCCCTTCTTCTTGACAAGGCTCATAAACCGCCGCTGGCTTACTGTCCGTTTCCCTTCTCCCATATAAATCTAGTATTCATTATTTAAATTTAATTAATGCGATATATTTGAAAAACTGTGTTAACATCAAGGTCATTCACAACAGGCCTTAAAAAAAATGTATTTGAACTTGAGCGGATTAATAAAACGTATACTATTAACGATTGAAAATTTGAACAAGTTGTATATATATATATATATATATATATATATATATAGAGAGAGAGAGAGAGAGAGAGAGAGAGAGAGAGAGTGAAAGAGAGACAGACAGACAGACAGACAGAGGGAGTGTTAAGTAATAGAAGGTATTGAAACCAAAATGATAATTCTAATAGAGAAACTCATTTGCTCATAGTTAGATTTGAAGGGTGCAAGGCATGTATGCAGAGTCTTTTTCCACCCAATCTGAGAGATATTCCAAGGCATCATTTTTAATATGAAGAAAATCTTTGTTTGGGCCTTATGTTTTAGGCTGTAACTTGGTGTACTTTCTGAAACCAAATGTTATATTTAGGTCATTTTTTTAGGAAAATGCAGCTGAAGTTTATTCGTTAGAACCGTTCCCGCTTCAATGAAAATAATAAATAAGAAAAATATTTAAAACATACACTCAGATTCTACCAAACAATGAACAACAATGAAAAACATGTGCATCGAATATTTCTAATTTTTTAGTTTGTATCTACTGTTTATAAAATAATTACTGTTTATTATTGAATGTTAAATGTTTGTTTCACCTGTATCTTACTATTGTTTTAGTGAACGGTAATATTTCATAGATAATTACTACGTCATAGCAATAAACGTCGCTAACGGCTGTTTACGCACACAGACAGCGCCACTTGTTCGACACGTGTAGTTTAGCCGACTGTCAACAAGTGTACGGGAGGTTTTGGCTACAGCTGCTTAACAAATCTATAACCGCTTAATAGCCGGCAGTTAAATGTATGAATTAAAAAGCACAGAAGACGTTTTGGTATTGATAATGAAGTGGTGGGGAGTGTTGATCTAGGTTGTCGCTTGTTGCAGTGTGTGCCAGTGCTGCCGAGTAGTGTGCGAGGTGCTCTCCGCTCGAGACTATGACTCAGTCAGTTGCCAAACGCGAAGCGGATTTGCCGCCGCCTCCCGACGGAGGATGGGGATGGGTCGTCGTCTTTGCTTCATTCATGATCCACATCGTCAGTAAGTTAACATTTACTGTATTTTAATATATATTGTAGAGTTAAAAATAGATGTGAATTCATAAGGAGCGTGTTATTTAAGTGGAGATGCACGTCCCCTACAAAACACATGTTACTTTACTCTTATGTTTGTTCCATTATCTCAGACAATATTAAAGATACTACAGTGAAATTATTACCAGTTATTCTGTAGATAAATTTGCTCAAACTCTACTATTCTTAGTTTGATTCTCTAGAAATTATAAAAATCCAACTTTTTTAAAAAGGGGAATTTTTTAATATAATTTTTAGGATATCAGATTTTTAAACTATTTTTTGTACACATATGTTTATGATAGTATCAGAGATTCTGTAAAAATATATATATTTACAGTCATGTATTAGAATATTAGATGGTGGGGCATTTATTTTTAAAAAATATGTTATCAGTAAATCGCAAATGAAAACAAAGCTGCATGTAGACAGGTTAAAATATCCCGCCTTACAATCTCCACCTTGACTATTTTCTGCACATAGATTGTGTACGGTATAACATATTGTAAACAAATAACTTGTTGAATTTTTAAAACTAAATTATCGATCCCTGAGGCAATTTTTCTTTCGTAAAAACTAAAAAGAAATTCAATTTATTTACATTTTACTGAGATACATTTATATAAAACGCTAACGATTAAAAACATTTTGTCTCAATGTGTGTTTTTTAATGTACTTATTATTATAAATTCCCTAAGTCGTTAAATAGTTTTGTGTGAGCTAAACAAATTAACTCTTACTAAGACAAAACGTTAATTCAGCAAGTTAAGGCAATTAATTTCAGTAAATTTTACAGAGAGTTTGGCCAGTCGTTCTTTGTTCAGTTCAAACGTAAAATCTTTGACAATCGGCCTCGTTATAATGAAAGAGAGAACAAAGACAAGATAAAACTTAAATAACAAATATTCTTTCTATTCAAACAAAGCGTTGACCCTGTAACACAAATTAGTAGAATCCAAACATAAATACATGAGAATACTTCAGCAATCTCTTTATATATTCATCTTCACTTCTGTTAGGAATATTTGTATAATGCGAGTACATTTTTTCAAGTAATATTTAGGTTTTGAAAATGCAATAGTTCCGAAACGCGTCAACATAAGAAAATACAGTATTGTAACGTTAGAAAAGGCAAAAAATGTACTCGAATATATAATACTCAATAGCCTGAAATAAGGTGACTGATTTTATCATAAATAGTCATAAATATTCCATTATTACCAAATGTAAAACGTAATTAATAATTGATAAACCAGTGAATATCGAGTCAAAAGTATTTATTTAGTGTAAAGTTTCATAAATAAACTTTTCACTCGATATCCATCTGGCTTACAGTTTATTCATTACATTCTTTGTGTGATCAAATAAACCTAAATTATAACACTTATTTATTATTATTTATTAGGTATAACCAATGTTGTGATAACTAATATTATATAATAATATATGATAATACATAATAGCCTAGTAATATATAAACGTAATTATTTAGGAAATTTGATCAAGTACCTCAAAAACCAATTTAAAATAATTCTTTTAAATACATAAGTTACATTATTAAAAGTATAAATCAATATATAAATTTAAAGGTAAAACGAATAAGTAATAATTAATCATAATGTACTTATTAATAGTACAAATACAACTTACAAATTTTAATACGAATTAGAGTCTACTTATTATTTGTACAAATTTTTGTATTAGTTTAATTTAATAACACTAACACCAGAGGAAAGTCATGTATAGTTTGTTTTAATTTATATATAAAATTTATATATTGTTAAATCGTTATAAATTTGTTACTATTTGAAATCGAAACAAAACAAACTCTCAAAGTATGGTAGCCTATCGGCAGGCTGTAAATATATTAATGTATTCGTGTATATTGAAGACATTCTTTTTCTTAATTACGTATTAATTATGTCTTACATTTTTAATTTGACAAAGTAAAAAATATATATTCTCTCGTGGTGTTCAGTAAATTATCTCTCATGACAGAATTACTTATCCAATGACGAGCTGTAAACTCCTTGCACTTATGCTCACGCCTCACACCTCAAGATCGTAAATGTATCGTAAACTCGTGTGTCTATGTCAATATAGGGATGGTTCTCGGGGGGAGGGGGTTGTTATCCCCTGCACCTGCCTAGAGCGGCACCTGCATAATCTTTTTACGAATAATGCACTGCACTGCGGAAACCAAGGACCATAACTAGATTTGACATTTCGATAAACAATTTTCTATAACACAAAATATTCTTTGAGGTTAGCTTGGGAGGTTATGTTAATAACAAATAAAAGACGTACAAAAACTCACAAATTATTCATTTATTCAATCAGATGACAAAGTCATCATCATCAGTGAGAATTGATGCTACGGAAGAAACTCGATAAGTCGGACCCCGTTAGCTCGGATCTCCGAATAACCCGGAATGATTTTGAAGTACAATAAATAATAAGAAACAACAAAAATCAAAAAAAAAATACAGAACATACATAAAAAGTGTAACACACCAATAAAAACGTCTAAGACCTACAGATAAAACAAATGATGAAAGTAATGTTTTGTGCTTATTACGCTAAAAAGACTATGGGATCGCAAAGTATAAAATTAAAAGAGCCAAAATTAACACATTTGTTTGCCAAGAAATGAATTATAGTGGAGTTTATCTCTATACACAATTATACAATATGTACGTTCATATATAAGTATATACGTTCATATGTATACATAATACTCTTTGTTTGATATATATATATATATATATATATATATATATATATATATATATATATATATATATATATATATATAAAGAACAAAAGTCAAAATACAAATACAAGAATTATATTTGAATTTACAATTCAAAGCTTTATGTTGGCTAACAGTACCAACATCATCAGGAATATTAAACAATTAAAATTAACATATGTGCAAATTAGATCAAATAAATAGTTATGCCAAATCAATTACAATGTTGTTAATTTTTTTTTATTTTGCTGCCCTAACATTAAAAACACTGAATATATTATCGAATTTAGATTTTACTTGTATTTGTTCATTTATCAACTCATTATTAGTATTATATTTATGTATTTCTAAAGCTTCATAAATATTCATTCTCAGGCCTTTGTTAATTTCTTTTATAAGTATCATATTATCTATATTAGGAAATAAGTGATTATTATTAATACAATGACTAGCAAAATTTGATTTATAAATTTCTGGCTTTTTATATGAATTAAAATGTAAAAAAAAAAAAAAAAAATTAATTAAAACTAATAAAATTAATAAAAACCATAGACAAACATATTTAGGAGTTAAAGATTTAAAAAATAAACTACAAAGTAACAATCTAATTACAGTAAAAGTTGATAAAAGTAACGCTGTTGTAATTATTGATAAGGACGAACACATAAATAAAACAGAAAAATATATAAATGAAAATCAATTTAGTGAAATATATAAGGATCCTACAAAAAATATCAAAATGAAATAAAAAATTTAATAAAATCTTCTTATAAATTATTTAATAAATATAATATTAGTAATTATATGAACGATAATCCAAAAATACCAATAATGAATGGACTTATTAAATTACACAAAATTGAGAAACCAATTAGACCATTAGTAAATTTTATAAATGCCCCTTCTTATAAAATATCTAAAATCATAACATTTATTCTTAAAGATAAAATGAAACTAAATAACAATCATACCATAAGTAATTCTATTAACCTTATTGATAAATTAAAAATAATTAATATTGATAATAAAACCAAATTAATATCATTAGATATAAAAAATATGTACACAAATATTCCTACAAAAGAAACTCTCAATATTATAAAATCTAGATTAGAGCAAAATGAAAAAGATAGAAAATTAATATTAGAAATTATAAATACGTTAAAAATAGTATCAAATCAAAATTATTTTGCATATAATAATAAAATTTACAAACAGGAAGATGGTCTTGCCATGGGTTCTCCCTTATCGAATATAATATCTGAAATATTTTTACAATATATAGATGATAAAATAAATAAAATTATACAGACATTTGATAAAAACGGTTATTGGTTTAGATATGTAGATGATGGATTATATGTATCTAATAATAATGGTATAAACTTAATAACTATTTTAGATAAAATAAATATAATAAATATAAATATTAATTTTACTTATGAAATGGAGGAAAATAATAAGATCAACTTTCTAGATATAACAATTATAAGACATATTAATGAATTTGAATTTAACATATATCGTAAACCGACACAAACTAACAAAATTATACCTAATAATTCTAACCATCCGTATAATCAAAAAATGGCTGCATTATACAATTTATTATATAGATTACATAAAATACCTATGAATAATGAAAACAAGATAAGAGAAAAAAACATTATCTATCAAATTGCAATTGAGAATGGTTATAAAAAGAAAACTGTTGATAAACTTAATTATAATATTTTAAAGAAACAAAATAATAATCTAATTTACAAAAATAATGATGAAAATGTCATATGGACTTCATTTACATTTTTTGGTAATGAAGTAAAAAATATCACAAAATTGTTTAAAGGTAGCAACATAAAATTCACTTATAATACTGATAATAAATTAATAAATATAATGAATAATAATAATATTATTAATATGCATGAAAAAAACTGTGTATATAAATTAGAATGTGATTATTGTAATAAAGTTTATATAGGACAAACTAAGAAAAAACTTAAAGATAGATATAAAGAACATTTTAATGCATATAAAAAGCCAGAAATTTATAAACCAAATTTTGCTAGTCATTGTATTAATAATAATCACTTATTTCCTAATATAGATAATATGATACTTATAAAAGGAATTAACAAAGGCCTGAGAATGAATATTTATGAAGCTTTAGAAATACATAAATATAATACTAATAATGAGTTGATAAATGAACAAATACAAGTAAAATCTAAATTCGATAATATATTCAGTGTTTTTAATGCAGCAAAATAAAAACATTTTAACAACATTGTAATTGATTTGGCATAACTATTTATTTGATCTAATTTGCACATATGTTAATTTTAATTGTTTAATATTCTTGATGATGTTGGTACTGTTAGCCAACGAAAAGCTTTGAATTGTAAATTCAAATATAATTCTTGTATTTGTATTTTAACTTTTGTTCTTTATTAATACACAAGAAATCATATTGCGATATATATATATATATATATATATATATATATATATATATATATATATATATATATATATATATAGAGAGAGAGAGAGAGAGAGAGAGAGAGAGAGAGAGATAAAGAACTAAGTCAAAATACAAATACAAGAATTATAATTGAATTTACAATTCAAAGCTTTTCGTTGGCTAACAGTACCAACATCATCAGGAATATTAAACATCAGTATTATTCATCATCATGTTTAATATTCCTGAAGATGTTGGTACTGTTAGCCAATGAAAAGCTTTGAATTGTAAATTCAATTATAATTCTTGTATTTGTATTTTGACTTAGTTCTTTATTAATACACAAGAATACATATTGCGATATATATATATATATATATATATATATATATATATACGTCTATATGTGAGGCGGTTTTTCAGTAAGTACAATGTATTCTTTTAATTTTCTTTACCCTCCGGCTAATCCGAATTTGCGATAACCAGGATGGCCATGATCCTAGTTAGTCCGGATTATCGAGGTTTTACTGTACAAACTCCAACTAACAACTCACTGATAATGATGACTTTGTCCCTGAAACGCGTCTGAGTAGATAAATTATTAGTTTATGAGTTTGTGTACATTTTGTATTTGCTAAACCGCTAGAGGTTGGGAAACTCGTATGTTTAAAAATGTCAACCTAGATATTGTGAAAAGGGAATATTTTTTAAAAATCACTATCGCTTTTTCTTATTGAAAAGGGCAAATATTATAGTACGTTTCAAGCAACTGGATTGCCGTTAAATTATTTTCATTTAATTTAAATTGAATAATATTTTCACAACGGTAAATATTAAAAGCATTTACTCTTAACTTCACTACACACTAGTTTATTGATACAGACTGGTGTTGGTAACAATGTCGCCATTATTAGTGATTGGCTATGCCGAAACCAGCCTGTATTTTTAAACGAGTGTGTAGTGAGATTTCGAGTGTAATTTTTTTAATATTTACCCAAATGAATTGTTCTCACTAGCTAAGCTCTAATTAACCTAGTATTATTATCACTTATTATAACCCTAGTAAATCTCTAATTGTTCTTTTTGAATGTGTCATGTCACAATCACATTTCAAGAGTCCTTTAAATAACTATTAGAGTTTCACAACGTAAAATCAATATTCTAATAACATAGGTAAATCATGAAAAAACAAGTAATATAAAATAAAGTAAAGTTAATTCCTACTTAGGTCAACAAAGAAATATGTTATTTGAGTTACTTTTTATCAAATAATTACAATTAATATTAATATGTAGTACTACGTATGACCGAACCACACTATTAAATGGCAAAATAGAAAGCAAAAATAATTAATTAAATTTAATTAATGAATTAGTATTTGAAAAACTATAATAACATAAAGTGTCATCCACTACAGTTTTAAATATGTATTTGAACTTGATTTGAAAAGTAAAAAATTTTTTATTAGCTATTGAAAATATGAGCAAGATATAAATAATGAGACTGTGAACTAATAGACGAATAAAGGAAAAGATAATGAATGGTGCACGACTTTAATGGGCGGCTCCAAGGCGGATAGAGTCGTTCAAGGCCCTAAGCATTGAACTACTACTACCGTGTTTTATTGCACATAAAATTCGTGTTAGGCCTACACAATAATTTACAGTTTTACAGCAGCTTTATAAAACGTATCGGTATGTATAATAGTTTTCGTGTGAAGTTCATACTGACGCTTTCCAAAGGCAGCATTTGATATTAAAAATATCAACAATCAATATCTAGTATTTATTTTTATTCATATATTTAGATACGTACAAAGCATTGAAAAAAGTAGAATATCAATGGAAATTTAACCTTTACTTGCAAAATCTATATATCCGAACTGTGTAATTATAGAAATTGTAAAACGACACTACCCCCGGTCTTGTAAACCTTTCCTTTCCATTTTATATAAAATATTTCAAAATTTTCAAGTGTGTAAATTCGTTAAAACAATTTTATGTATTTTTACTGTATTGTGAATTCTGAATTTCTTGTACTATATATACGTCGATAAATTACCGACTATATACAGTAGAATGAGGTACATCCATTCTCCACACATGTAGCATATTTCACTGACGTTATTATCACACATCTGTGCTTATGCCACTGCCCACTTGAGCCATAATTCTTCGCCACACAGCAGACCAGGATGTTTTCTTGCTCCTCATATTTTATTTGCAAGTATACTTGAATTCATTGAAATTTAAAGATACTAAACTTTTAAAGAAAGCAAGTTATTGAGTTAAATTCGTTTAAAATATTCTAAAAATACCATGCATACAAATCAAAATATTAAAACCTATTTATTTTCATCAGCTTTGGCGATTTTTTCAACATTTACTGTGAATAGGAGGGACGATTTCTTTTCCGAAATTAGGTTTTACTGTTTGTCTGAGAAACTCGTCAAAATTGCCTTCATTATAGGAGATATTGGGGTGTCTTGAGTTTTCCAGTTAATAAATTTTTATGTGAATGGGTCCATTCGGGAAGTACATAAAAATAATAACAACTTTAGGGGAAGAAAAGACATATTGGAAAATCGTTGTTGAATAGGGCGTAAGCTTTTGATTTGTTTAACGTGTATTATTAAAATGTTTATCTATTTTATTCTTATTATTATGTTTTCAACCATTTTTATTTTCAAATACTTTTATATTTTTTCAGTTCCTACTATTACTTTACATTCTCGAATGTATATTTATATATATACATATATATATATATATATATATATATATATATATATATATATATATATATATGTGTGTGTGTGTGTATATTTATTTATATATAGATTGCTTAAATCTTCAATCGTTAATAAAATACTTTTTAACCATCCACTCAAGTTCAAAACCATTTTTCTAAACTTGTAGGGAATGGTCACTTCATGTTAATACAGATTTTTCAAATATTAATTCATTAATTAAATTTAATTAATTTAACAAATAAATTCGCTTTCTATTTTACCATTTAATATTGTGATTAAGTCATATGTATACACATTTTTATAATAATTGTAATTATTTAGTAAGAAGTAACTAAAGTAGAATTTTTCTTTGTTGACACAAGTAGGAATTGACTAATTTATTTTAGTTTTCCTTTTAAGGACTGTTTATATATTATACACTATTATAAAGTATTTAATGTTTTCAGTATATTATTCCTTAATTACATTACTTAGCGCCTGCCTACGAGAACAAATACATACAGGAAATATACACTGGTATACAGATTCTCACAATAGAATTCTTCAGAATTTCTTTTCAGCAACCTTGTTGCTCTCTATCTCTCTTGGCGATTAACTACAGTAAGCGTCAAGTGTTTACACACATTATTGTTTCTTTTTCGAAAAAAAACAGGCTTTAAAAATGTGTACGTGTCTATATTTAGTGTCCATATCAATGCATATGCGTCTATATTTATTTTGTCTCTATTGTTCTTACATTTTATCACTCTGCACGTGTCCATTCAGTGATTGTCCTGTCAGAACAAATGAAGTCATCGAACTATAAAATCATTTGCTTTTTTACTTTGCTTGAAGGCTTATTATCTAAGTCATAAATGTTCAAAGAAATTATTGTTCGAAAATATTATCTTCCTCATTTGCGTTTTTTTTTTGTTTTTGTTTTTACAAAACATAAAAACTTTAGGTTATCAAACTTGCATACGTGAGATCCTCGTAATTCAATAGATACTGTGCGGAGTGTTTTATATGGATGAAAGGCAAGACAAAGTCGAAAATCTTCTACTCAATGATAAACAGGCTAAGTTAAAAAGATAAAACCTCATGACAATGCAACGGAGGATGTATATCCAACTAGAATAAGTCGAAATCTGTATATGCCTTCAAAGAGATAGGTGTTTTTTAAAAGTGGATGTCATCTTTCTATCATAATTGTAAATAAATCTCAGTTTTTCTCCCTCCTGACCAGTATATACAACCACAATATATAGAAACTCTATGCAACGACACCATACAAGAACTACAAACAACGACATAATACAACAACTATATACAACCACAATATATAGAGACTCTATGCAACGACACCATACAAGAACTACAAACAACGACATTATACAACAACTATATACAACCACAATATATAGAGACTCTATGCAACGACACCATATAAGAACTACAAACAACGACATAATACAACAACTATATAAAACCACAATATATAGAGACTCTATGCAACGACACCATACAAGAACTACAAACAACGACATAATACAACAACTATATACAACCACAATATATAGAGACTCTATGCAACGACACCATACAAGAACTACAAACAACGACATAATACAACAACTATATACAACCACAATATATAGAGACTCTATGCAACGACACCATACAAGAACTACAAACAACGACATAATACAACAACTATATACAACCACAATATATAGAAACTCTATGCAACGACACCATACAAGAACTACAAACAACGACATAATACAACAACTATATACAACCACAATATATAGAAACTCTATGCAACGACACCATACAAGAACTACAAACAACGACATAATACAACAACTATATACAACCACAATATATAGAGACTCTATGCAACGACACCATACAAGAACTACAAACAACGACATAATACAACAACTATATACAACCACAATATATAGAAACTCTATGCAACGACACCATACAAAAACTACAAACAACGACATAATACAACAACTATATACAACCACAATATATAGAGACTCTATGCAACGACACCATACAAGAACTACAAACAACGACATAATACAACAACTATATACAACCACAATATATAGAGACTCTATGCAACGACACCATACAAGAACTACAAACAACGACATAATACAACAACTATATACAACCACAATATATAGAGACTCTATGCAACAACACCATACAAGAACTACAAACAACGACATTATACAACAACTATATACAACCACAATATATAGAGACTCTATGCAACGACACCATACAAGAACTACAAACAACGACATTATACAACAACTATATACAACCACAATATATAGAAACTCTATGCAACGACACCATACAAGAACTACAAACAACGACATTATACAACTACTATATATAACCACAATATATAGAGACTCTATGCAACGACACCATACAAGAACTACAAACAACGACATAATACAACAACTATATACAACCACAATATATAGAAACTCTATGCAACGACACCATACAAGAACTATAAACAACGACATTATACAACAACTATATACAACCACAATATATAGAGACTCTATGCAACGACACCATACAAGAACTACAAACAACGACATAATACAACAACTATATACAACCACAATATATAGAGACTCTATGCAACGACACCATACAAGAACTACAAACAACGACATTATACAACAACTATATACAACCACAATATATAGAGACTCTATGCAACGACACCATACAAGAACTACAAACAACGACATAATACAACAACTATATACAACCACAATATATAGAGACTCTATGCAACGACACCATACAAGAACTACAAACAACGACATTATACAACAACTATATACAACCACAATATATAGAGACTCTATGCAACGACACCATACAAGAACTACATACAACGACATTATACAACAACTATATACAACCACAATATATAGAGACTCTATGCAACGACACCATACAAGAACTACAAACAACGACATTATACAACAACTATATACAACCACAATATATAGAGACTCTATGCAACGACACCATACAAGAACTACAAACAACGACATTATACAACAACTATATACAACCACAATATATAGAGACTCTATGCAACGACACCATACAAGAACTACATACAACGACATTATACAACAACTATATACAACCACAATATATAGAGAATCTATGCAACGACACCATACAAGAACTACAAACAACGACATTATACAACAACTATATACAACCACAATATATAGAGACTCTATGCAACGACACCATACAAGAACAACAAACAACGACATTATACAACAACTATATAAACCACAATATATAGAGACTCTATGCAACGACACCATACAAGAACTACAAACAACGACATTATACAACAACTATATACAACCACAATATATAGAGACTCTATGCAACGACACCATACAAGAACTATAAACAACGACATTATACAACAACTATATACAACCACAATATATAGAGACTCTATGCAACGACACCATACAAGAACTACAAACAACGACATAATACAACAACTATATACAACCACAATATATAGAAACTCTATGCAACGACACCATACAAGAACTACAAACAAAGACATAATACAACAACTATATACAACCACAATATATAGAGACTCTATGCAACGACACCATACAAGAACTACAAACAACGACATAATACAACAACTATATACATCCACAATATATAGAAACTCTATGCAACGACACCATACAAGAACTACAAACAACGACATTATACAACAACTATATACAACCACATTATATAGAGACTCTATGCAACGACACCATACAAGAACTACAAACAACGACATAATACAACAACTATATACAACCACAATATATAGAAACTCTATGCAACGACACCATACAAGAACTACAAACAACGACATAATACAACAACTATATACAACCACAATATATAGAAACTCTATGCAACGACACCATACAAGAACTACAAACAACGACATAATACAACAACTATATACAACCACAATATATAGAGACTCTATGCAACGACACCATACAAGAACTACAAACAACGACATAATACAACAACTATATACAACCACTATATATAGAGACTCTATGCAACGACACAATACAAGAACTACAAACAACGACATTATACAACAACTATATACAGCCACAATATATAGAGACTCTATGCAACGACACCATACAAGAACTACAAACAACGACATTATACAACAACTATATACAACCACAATATATAGAGACTCTATGCAACGACACCATACAAGAACTACAAACAACGACATTATACAACAACTATATACAACCACAATATATAGAGACTCTATGCAACGACACCATACAAGAACTACAAACAACGACATTATACAACAACTATATACAACCACAATATATAGAGACTCTATGCAACGACACCATACAAGAACTACAAACAACGACATTATACAACAACTATATACAACCACAATATATAGAGACTCTATGCAACGACACCATACAAGAACTACAAACAACGACATTATACAACAACTATATACAACCACAATATATAGAGACTCTATGCAACGACACCATACAAGAACTACAAACAACGACATTATACAACAACTATATACAACCACAATATATAGAGACTCTATGCAACGACACCATACAAGAACTACAAACAACGACATTATACAACAACTATATACAACCACAATATATAGAGACTCTATGCAACGACACCATACAAGAACTACAAACAACGACATTATACAACAACTATATACAACCACAATATATAGAGACTCTATGCAACGACACCATACAAGAACTACAAACAACGACATTATACAACAACTATATACAACCACAATATATAGAGACTCTATGCAACGACACCATACAAGAACTATAAACAACGACATTATACAACAACTATATAAACCACAATATATAGAGACTCTATGCAACGATACCATACAAGAACTATAAACAACGACATTATACAACAACTATATACAACCACAATATATAGAGACTCTATGCAACGACACCATACAAGAACTACAAACAACGACATAATACAACAACTATATAAAACCACAATATATAGAGACTCTATGCAACGACACCATACAAGAACTACAAACAACGACATAATACAACAACTATATACATCCACAATATATAGAAACTCTATGCAACGACACCATACAAGAACTACAAACAACGACATTATACAACAACTATATACAACCACAATATATAGAGACTCTATGCAACGACACCATACAAGAACTACAAACAACGACATTATACAACAACTATATACAATCACAATATATAGAAACTCTATGCAACGACACCATACAAGAACTACAAACAACGACATAATACAACAACTATATACAACCACAATATATAGAAACTCTATGCAACGACACCATACAAGAACTACAAACAACGACATAATACAACAACTATATACAACCACAATATTTAGAAACTCTATGCAACGACACCATACAAGAACTACAAACAACGACATTATACAACAACTATATACAACCACAATATATAGAAACTCTATGCAACGACACCATACAAGAACTACAAACAACGACATTATACAACAACTATATACAACCACAATATATAGAGACTCTATGCAACGACACCATACAAGAACTACAAACAACGACATAATACAACAACTATATACAACCACAATATATAGAGACTCTATGCAACGACACCATACAAGAACTACAAACAAAGACATAATACAACAACTATATACAACCACAATATATAGAGACTCTATGCAACGACACCATACAAGAACTACAAACAACGACATAATACAACAACTATATACATCCACAATATATAGAAACTCTATGCAACGACACCATACAAGAACTATAAACAACGACATTATACAACAACTATATACAACCACAATATATAGAGACTCTATGCAACGACACCATACAAGAACTACAAACAACGACATAATACAACAACTATATACAACCACAATATATAGAAAATCTATGCAACGACACGATACAAGAACTACAAACAAAGACATAATACAACAACTATATACAACCACAATATATAGAGACTCTATGCAACGACACCATACAAGAACTACAAACAACGACATAATACAACAACTATATACATCCACAATATATAGAAACTCTATGCAACGACACCATACAAGAAAAACAAACAACGACATTATACAACAACTATATACAACCACATTATATAGAGACTCTATGCAACGACACCATACAAGAACTACAAACAACGACATAATACAACAACTATATACAACCACAATATATAGAAACTCTATGCAACGACACCATACAAGAACTACAAACAACGACATAATACAACAACTATATACAACCACAATATATAGAAACTCTATGCAACGACACCATACAAGAACTACAAACAACGACATAATACAACAACTATATACAACCACAATATATAGAGACTCTATGCAACGACACCATACAAGAACTACAAACAACGACATAATACAACAACTATATACAACCACAATATATAGAGACTCTATGCAACGACACCATACAAGAACTACAAACAACGACATTATACAACAACTATATACAGCCACAATATATAGAGACTCTATGCAACGACACCATACAAGAACTACAAACAACGACATTATACAACAACTATATACAACCACAATATATAGAGACTCTATGCAACGACACCATACAAGAACTACAAACAACGACATTATACAACAACTATATACAACCACAATATATAGAGACTCTATGCAACGACACCATACAAGAACTACAAACAACGACATTATACAACAACTATATACAACCACAATATATAGAGACTCTATGCAACGACACCATACAAGAACTACAAACAACGACATTATACAACAACTATATACAACCACAATATATAGAGACTCTATGCAACGACACCATACAAGAACTACAAACAACGACATTATACAACAACTATATACAACCACAATATATAGAGACTCTATGCAACGACACCATACAAGAACTACAAACAACGACATTATACAACAACTATATACAACCACATTATATAGAGACTCTATGCAACGACACCATACAAGAACTACAAACAACGACATAATACAACAACTATATACAACCACAATATATAGAAACTCTATGCAACGACACCATACAAGAACTACAAACAACGACATAATACAACAACTATATACAACCACAATATATAGAAACTCTATGCAACGACACCATACAAGAACTACAAACAACGACATAATACAACAACTATATACAACCACAATATATAGAGACTCTATGCAACGACACCATACAAGAACTACAAACAACGACATTATACAACAACTATATACAACCACAATATATAGAGACTCTATGCAACGACACCATACAAGAACTACAAACAACGACATAATACAACAACTATATACAACCACAATATATAGAGACTCTATGCAACGACACCATACAAGAACTACAAACAACGACATAATACAACAACTATATACAACCACAATATATAGAGACTCTATGCAACGACACCATACAAGAACTACAAACAACGACATAATACAACAACTATATACAACCACAATATATAGAGACTCTATGCAACGACACCATACAAGAACTACAAACAACGACATAATACAACAACTATATACAACCACAATATATAGAAACTCTATGCAACGACACCATACAAGAACTACAAACAACGACATAATACAACAACTATATACAACCACAATATATAGAAACTCTATGCAACGACACCATACAAGAACTACAAACAACGACATAATACAACAACTATATACAACCACAATATATAGAGACTCTATGCAACGACACCATACAAGAACTACAAACAACGACATAATACAACAACTATATACAACCACAATATATAGAGACTCTATGCAACGACACCATACAAGAACTACAAACAACGACATAATACAACAACTATATACATCCACAATATATTGAAACTCTATGCAACGACACCATACAAGAACTACAAACAACGACATTATACAACAACTATATACAACCACATTATATAGAGACTCTATGCAACGACACCATACAAGAACTACAAACAACGACATAATACAACAACTATATACAACCACAATATATAGAAACTCTATGCAACGACACCATACAAGAACTACAAACAACGACATAATACAACAACTATATACAACCACAATATATAGAAACTCTATGCAACGACACCATACAAGAACTACAAACAACGACATAATACAACAACTATATACAACCACAATATATAGAGACTCTATGCAACGACACCATACAAGAACTACAAACAACGACATTATACAACAACTATATACAACCACAATATATAGAGACTCTATGCAACGACACCATACAAGAACTACAAACAACGACATAATACAACAACTATATAAAACCACAATATATAGAGACTCTATGCAACGACACCATACAAGAACTACAAACAACGACATAATACAACAACTATATACAACCACAATATATAGAAACTCTATGCAACGACACCATACAAGAACTATAAACAACGACATTATACAACAACTATATACAACCACAATATATAGAGACTCTATGCAACGACACCATACAAGAACTACAAACAACGACATAATACAACAACTATATACAACCACAATATATAGAGACTCTATGCAACGACACCATACAAGAACTACAAACAACGACATTATACAACAACTATATACAACCACAATATATAGAGACTCTATGCAACGACACCATACAAGAACTACAAACAACGACATTATACAACAACTATATACAACCACAATATATAGAGACTCTATGCAACGACACCATACAAGAACTACAAACAACGACATTATACAACAACTATATACAACCACAATATATAGAGACTCTATGCAACGACACCATACAAGAACTACAAACAACGACATTATACAACAACTATATACAACCACAATATATAGAGACTCTATGCAACGACACCATACAAGAACTACAAACAACGACATTATACAACAACTATATACAACCACAATATATAGAGAATCTATGCAACGACACCATACAAGAACTACAAACAACGACATTATACAACAACTATATACAACCACAATATATAGAGACTCTATGCAACGACACCATACAAGAAACAACAAACAACGACATTATACAACAACTATATAAACCACAATATATAGAGACTCTATGCAACGACACCATACAAGAACTACAAACAACGACATTATACAACAACTATATACAACCACAATATATAGAGACTCTATGCAACGACACCATACAAGAACTATAAACAACGACATTATACAACAACTATATACAACCACAATATATAGAGACTCTATGCAACGACACCATACAAGAACTACAAACAACGACATAATACAACAACTATATACAACCACAATATATAGAGACTCTATGCAACGACACCATACAAGAACTACAAACAACGACATTATACAACAACTATATACAACCACAATATATAGAGACTCTATGCAACGACACCATACAAGAACTACAAACAACGACATAATACAACAACTATATACAACCACAATATATAGAGAATCTATGCAACGACACCATACAAGAACTACAAACAACGACATAATACAACAACTATATACAACCACAATATATAGAGACTCTATGCAACGACACCATACAAGAACTACAAACAACGACATTATACAACAACTATATAAACCACAATATATAGAGACTCTATGCAACGACACCATACAAGAACTACAAACAACGACATTATACAACAACTATATACAACCACAATATATAGAGACTCTATGCAACGACACCATACAAGAACTACAAACAACGACATTATACAACAACTATATACAACCACAATATATAGAGACTCTATGCAACGACACCATACAAGAACTACAAACAACGACATTATACAACAACTATATACAACCACAATATATAGAGAATCTATGCAACGACACCATACAAGAACTACAAACAACGACATTATACAACAACTATATACAACCACAATATATAGAGACTCTATGCAACGACACCATACAAGAAACTACAAAACAACGACATTATACAACAACTATATACAACCACAATATATAGAGACTCTATGCAACGACACCATACAAGAACTACAAACAACGACATTATACAACAACTATATACAACCACAATATATAGAGACTCTATGCAACGACACCATACAAGAACTACAAACAACGACATTATACAACAACTATATACAACCACAATATATAGAGACTCTATGCAACGACCTACCATACAAGAACTACAAACAACGACATAATACAACAACTATATACATCCACAATATATAGAAACTCTATGCAACGACACCATACAAGAACTACAACAACGACATTATACAACAACTATATACAACCACAATATATAGAGACTCTATGCAACGACACCATACAAGAACTACAAACAACGACATTATACAACAACTATATACAACCACAATATATAGAGACTCTATGCAACGACACCATACAAGAACTACAAACAACGACATAATACAACAACTATATACAACCACAATATATAGAGACTCTATGCAACGACACCATACAAGAACTACAAACAACGACATTATACAACAACTATATACATCCACAATATATAGAGAACTCTATGCAACGACACCATACAAGAACTACAAACAACGACATTATACAACAACTATATACAACCACAATATATAGAGACTCTATGCAACGACACCATACAAGAACTACAAACAACGACATTATACAACAACTATATACAACCACAATATATAGAAGACTCTATGCAACGACACCATACAAGAACTACAAACAACGACATTATACAACAACTATATACAACCACAATATATAGAAACTCTATGCAACGACACCATACAAGAACTACAAACAACGACATAATACAACAACTATATACAAACCACAATATAAGAGAACTCTATGCAACGACACCATACAAGAACAACAAACAACGACATTATACAACAACTATATACAACCACAATATATAGAAGACTCTATGCAACGACACCATACAAGAACTACAAACAACGACATTATACAACAACTATATACAACCACAATATATAGAGACTCTATGCAACGACACCATACAAGAACTACAAACAACGACATAATACAACAACTATATACAACCACAATATATAGAGACTCTATGCAACGACACCATACAAGAACTACAAACAAAGACATAATACAACAACTATCATACAAACCACAATATATAGAGACTCTATGCAACGACACCATACAAGAACTACAAACAACGACATAATACAACAACTATATACATCCACAATATATAGAAACTCTATGCAACGACACCATACAAGAACTATAAACAACGACATTATACAACAACTATATACAACCACAATATATAGAGACTCTATGCAACGACACCATACAAGAACTACAAACAACGACATAATACAACAACTATATACAACCACAATATATAGAAAATCTATGCAAACGACACGATACAAGAACTACAAACAAAGACATAATACAACAACTATATACAACCACAATATATAGAGACTCTATGCAACGACACCATACAAGAACTACAAACAACGACATAATACAACAACTATATACAACCACAATATATAGAAACTCTATGCAACGACACCCATACAAGAAAAACAAACAACGACATTATACAACAACTATATACAACCACATATATAGAGACTCTATGCAACGACACCATACAAGAACTACAAACAACGACATAATACAACAACTATATACAACCACAATATATAGAAACTCTATGCAACGACACCATACAAGAACTACAAACAACGACATAATACAACAACTATATACAACCACAATATATAGAGACTCTATGCAACGACACCATACAAGAACTACAAACAACGACATAATACAACAACTATATACAACCACAATATATAGAGACTCTATGCAACGACACCATACAAGAACTACAAACAACGACATATACAACAACTATATACAACCACAATATATAGAGACTCTATGCAACGACACCATACAAGAACTATCAAACAACGACATTATACAACAACTATATACAACCACAATATATAGAGACTCTATGCAACGACACCATACAAGAACTACAAACAACGACATTATACAACAACTATATACAACCACAATATATAGAGACTCTATGCAACGACACCATACAAGAACTACAAACAACGACATTATACAACAACTATATACAACCACAATATATAGAGACTCTATGCAACGACACCATACAAGAACTACAAACAACGACATTATACAACAACTATATACAACCACAATATATAGAGACTCTATGCAACGACACCATACAAGAACTACAACAACGACATAATACAACAACTATATACAACC
>JBAIZL010000010.1:4742781-4752530 GCA_036971475.1 Prosapia bicincta | reverse complement strand
CTGATGTTTTCTAGTTTCAGGATAGGATCCTGTAGGTGAAGATCCTTCTTTGGGTGGTTCTCGTGTGTTTTACTGATGTTTTCTAGTTTCAGGATAGGATCCTGTAGGTGAAGATCCTTCTTTGGGTGGTTCTCGTGTGTTTTTACTGATGTTTTCTAGTTTCAGGATAGGATCCTGTAGGTGAAGATCCTTCTTTGGTGGTTCTCGTGTGTTTTTACTGATGTTTTCTAGTTTCAGGATAGGATCCTGTAGGTGAAGATCCTTCTGTGGGTGGTTCTCGTGTGTTTTTACTGATGTTTTCTAGTTTCAGGATAGGATCCTGTAGGTGAAGATCCTTCTGTGGGTGGTTCTCGTGTGTTTTTACTGATGTTTTCTAGTTTCAGGATAGGATCCTGTAGGTGAAGATCCTTCTTTGGGTGGTTCTCGTGTGTTTTTACTGATGTTTTCTAGTTTCAGGATAGGATCCTGTAGGTGAAGATCCTTCTGTGGGTGGTTCTCGTGTGTTTTTACTGATGTTTTCTAGTTTCAGGATAGGATCCTGTAGGTGAAGATCCTTCTGTGGGTGGTTCTCGTGTGTTTTTACTGATGTTTTCTAGTTTCAGGATAGGATCCTGTAGGTGAAGATCCTTCTGTGGGTGGTTCTCGTGTGTTTTTACTGATGTTTTCTAGTTTCAGGATAGGATCCTGTAGGTGAAGATCCTTCTTTGGGTGGTTCTCGTGTGTTTTTACTGATGTTTTCTAGTTTTAGGATAGGATCCTGTAGGTGAAGATCCTTCTTTGGGTGGTTCTCGTGTGTTTTTACTGATGTTTTCTAGTTTCAGGATAGGATCCTGTAGGTGAAGATCCTTCTGTGGGTGGTTCTCGTGTGTTTTTACTGATGTTTTCTAGTTTCAGGATAGGATCCTGTAGGTGAAGATCCTTCTGTGGGTGGTTCTCGTGTGTTTTTACTGATGTTTTCTAGTTTCAGGATAGGATCCTGTAGGTGAAGATCCTTCTTTGGGTGGTTCTCGTGTGTTTTTACTGATGTTTTCTAGTTTCAGGATAGGATCCTGTAGGTGAAGATCCTTCTGTGGGTGGTTCTCGTGTGTTTTTACTGATGTTTTCTAGTTTCAGGATAGGATCCTGTAGGTGAAGATCCTTCTGTGGGTGGTTCTCGTGTGTTTTTACTGATGTTTTCTAGTTTCAGGATAGGATCCTGTAGGTGAAGATCCTTCTGTGGGTGGTTCTCGTGTGTTTTTACTGATGTTTTCTAGTTTCAGGATAGGATCCTGTAGGTGAAGATCCTTCTGTGGGTGGTTCTCGTGTGTTTTTACTGATGTTTTCTAGTTTCAGGATAGGATCCTGTAGGTGAAGATCCTTCTGTGGGTGGTTCTCGTGTGTTTTTACTGATGTTTTCTAGTTTCAGGATAGGATCCTGTAGGTGAAGATCCTTCTGTGGGTGGTTCTCGTGTGTTTTTACTGATGTTTTCTAGTTTCAGGATAGGATCCTGTAGGTGAAGATCCTTCTTTGGGTGGTTCTCGTGTGTTTTTACTGATGTTTTCTAGTTTCAGGATAGGATCCTGTAGGTGAAGATCCTTCTTTGGGTGGTTCTCGTGTGTTTTTACTGATGTTTTCTAGTTTCAGGATAGGATCCTGTAGGTGAAGATCCTTCTTTGGGTGGTTCTCGTGTGTTTTTACTGATGTTTTCTAGTTTCAGGATAGGATCCTGTAGGTGAAGATCCTTCTTTGGGTGGTTCTCGTGTGTTTTTACTGATGTTTTCTAGTTTCAGGATAGGATCCTGTAGGTGAAGATCCTTCTTTGGGTGGTTCTCGTGTGTTTTTACTGATGTTTTCTAGTTTCAGGATAGGATCCTGTAGGTGAAGATCCTTCTTTGGGTGGTTCTCGTGTGTTTTTACTGATGTTTTCTAGTTTCAGGATAGGATCCTGTAGGTGAAGATCCTTCTTTGGGTGGTTCTCGTGTGTTTTTACTGATGTTTTCTAGTTTCAGGATAGGATCCTGTAGGTGAAGATCCTTCTTTGGGTGGTTCTCGTGTGTTTTTACTGATGTTTTCTAGTTTCAGGATAGGATCCTGTAGGTGAAGATCCTTCTTTGGGTGGTTCTCGTGTGTTTTTACTGATGTTTTCTAGTTTCAGGATAGGATCCTGTAGGTGAAGATCCTTCTTTGGGTGGTTCTCGTGTGTTTTTACTGATGTTTTCTAGTTTCAGGATAGGATCCTGTAGGTGAAGATCCTTCTTTGGGTGGTTCTCGTGTGTTTTTACTGATGTTTTCTAGTTTCAGGATAGGATCCTGTAGGTGAAGATCCTTCTTTGGGTGGTTCTCGTGTGTTTTTACTGATGTTTTCTAGTTTCAGGATAGGATCCTGTAGGTGAAGATCCTTCTTTGGGTGGTTCTCGTGTGTTTTTACTGATGTTTTCTAGTTTCAGGATAGGATCCTGTAGGTGAAGATCCTTCTTTGGGTGGTTCTCGTGTGTTTTTACTGATGTTTTCTAGTTTCAGGATAGGATCCTGTAGGTGAAGATCCTTCTTTGGGTGGTTCTCGTGTGTTTTTACTGATGTTTTCTAGTTTCAGGATAGGATCCTGTAGGTGAAGATCCTTCTTTGGGTGGTTCTCGTGTGTTTTTACTGATGTTTTCTAGTTTCAGGATAGGATCCTGTAGGTGAAGATCCTTCTTTGGGTGGTTCTCGTGTGTTTTTACTGATGTTTTCTAGTTTCAGGATAGGATCCTGTAGGTGAAGATCCTTCTTTGGGTGGTTCTCGTGTGTTTTTACTGATGTTTTCTAGTTTCAGGATAGGATCCTGTAGGTGAAGATCCTTCTTTGGGTGGTTCTCGTGTGTTTTTACTGATGTTTTCTAGTTTCAGGATAGGATCCTGTAGGTGAAGATCCTTCTTTGGGTGGTTCTCGTGTGTTTTTACTGATGTTTTCTAGTTTCAGGATAGGATCCTGTAGGTGAAGATCCTTCTTTGGGTGGTTCTCGTGTGTTTTTACTGATGTTTTCTAGTTTCAGGATAGGATCCTGTAGGTGAAGATCCTTCTTTGGGTGGTTCTCGTGTTTTTTTACTGATGTTTTCTAGTTTCAGGATAGGATCCTGTAGGTGAAGATCCTTCTTTGGGTGGTTCTCGTGTGTTTTTACTGATGTTTTCTAGTTTCAGGATAGGATCCTGTAGGTGAAGATCCTTCTTTGGGTGGTTCTCGTGTGTTTTTACTGATGTTTTCTAGTTTCAGGATAGGATCCTGTAGGTGAAGATCCTTCTTTGGGTGGTTCTCGTGTGTTTTTACTGATGTTTTCTAGTTTCAGGATAGGATCCTGTAGGTGAAGATCCTTCTTTGGGTGGTTCTCGTGTGTTTTTACTGATGTTTTCTAGTTTCAGGATAGGATCCTGTAGGTGAAGATCCTTCTTTGGGTGGTTCTCGTGTGTTTTTACTGATGTTTTCTAGTTTCAGGATAGGATCCTGTAGGTGAAGATCCTTCTTTGGGTGGTTCTCGTGTGTTTTTACTGATGTTTTCTAGTTTCAGGATAGGATCCTGTAGGTGAAGATCCTTCTTTGGGTGGTTCTCGTGTGTTTTTACTGATGTTTTCTAGTTTCAGGATAGGATCCTGTAGGTGAAGATCCTTCTTTGGGTGGTTCTCGTGTGTTTTTACTGATGTTTTCTAGTTTCAGGATAGGATCCTGTAGGTGAAGATCCTTCTTTGGGTGGTTCTCGTGTGTTTTTACTGATGTTTTCTAGTTTCAGGATAGGATCCTGTAGGTGAAGATCCTTCTTTGGGTGGTTCTCGTGTGTTTTTACTGATGTTTTCTAGTTTCAGGATAGGATCCTGTAGGTGAAGATCCTTCTTTGGGTGGTTCTCGTGTGTTTTTACTGATGTTTTCTAGTTTCAGGATAGGATCCTGTAGGTGAAGATCCTTCTTTGGGTGGTTCTCGTGTGTTTTTACTGATGTTTTCTAGTTTCAGGATAGGATCCTGTAGGTGAAGATCCTTCTTTGGGTGGTTCTCGTGTGTTTTTACTGATGTTTTCTAGTTTCAGGATAGGATCCTGTAGGTGAAGATCCTTCTTTGGGTGGTTCTCGTGTGTTTTTACTGATGTTTTCTAGTTTCAGGATAGGATCCTGTAGGTGAAGATCCTTCTTTGGGTGGTTCTCGTGTGTTTTTACTGATGTTTTCTAGTTTCAGGATAGGATCCTGTAGGTGAAGATCCTTCTTTGGGTGGTTCTCGTGTGTTTTTACTGATGTTTTCTAGTTTCAGGATAGGATCCTGTAGGTGAAGATCCTTCTTTGGGTGGTTCTCGTGTGTTTTTACTGATGTAATCTAGTTTCAGGATAGGATCCTGTAGGTGAAGATCCTTCTTTGGGTGGTTCTCGTGTGTTTTTACTGATGTTTTCTAGTTTCAGGATAGGATCCTGTAGGTGAAGATCCTTCTTTGGGTGGTTCTCGTGTGTTTTTACTGATGTTTTCTAGTTTCAGGATAGGATCCTGTAGGTGAAGATCCTTCTTTAGGTGGTTCTCGTGTGTTTTTACTGATGTTTTCTAGTTTCAGGATAGGATCCTGTAGGTGAAGATCCTTCTTTGGGTGGTTCTCGTGTGTTTTTACTGATGTTTTCTAGTTTCAGGATAGGATCCTGTAGGTGAAGATCCTTCTTTGGGTGGTTCTCGTGTGTTTTTACTGATGTTTTCTAGTTTCAGGATAGGATCCTGTAGGTGAAGATCCTTCTTTGGGTGGTTCTCGTGTGTTTTTACTGATGTTTTCTAGTTTCAGGATAGGATCCTGTAGGTGAAGATCCTTCTTTGGGTGGTTCTCGTGTGTTTTTACTGATGTTTTCTAGTTTCAGGATAGGATCCTGTAGGTGAAGATCCTTCTTTGGGTGGTTCTCGTGTGTTTTTACTGATGTTTTCTAGTTTCAGGATAGGATCCTGTAGGTGAAGATCCTTCTTTGGATGGTTCTCGTGTGTTTTTACTGATGTTTTCTAGTTTCAGGATAGGATCCTGTAGGTGAAGATCCTTCTTTGGGTGGTTCTCGTGTGTTTTTACTGATGTTTTCTAGTTTCAGGATAGGATCCTGTAGGTGAAGATCCTTCTTTGGGTGGTTCTCGTGTGTTTTTACTGATGTTTTCTAGTTTCAGGATAGGATCCTGTAGGTGAAGATCCTTCTTTGGGTGGTTCTCGTGTTTTTTTACTGATGTTTTCTAGTTTCAGGATAGGATCCTGTAGGTGAAGATCCTTCTTTGGGTGGTTCTCGTGTGTTTTTACTGATGTTTTCTAGTTTCAGGATAGGATCCTGTAGGTGAAGATCCTTCTTTGGGTGGTTCTCGTGTGTTTTTACTGATGTTTTCTAGTTTCAGGATAGGATCCTGTAGGTGAAGATCCTTCTTTGGGTGGTTCTCGTGTGTTTTTACTGATGTTTTCTAGTTTCAGGATAGGATCCTGTAGGTGAAGATCCTTCTTTGGGTGGTTCTCGTGTGTTTTTACTGATGTTTTCTAGTTTCAGGATAGGATCCTGTAGGTGAAGATCCTTCTTTGGGTGGTTCTCGTGTGTTTTTACTGATGTTTTCTAGTTTCAGGATAGGATCCTGTAGGTGAAGATCCTTCTTTGGGTGGTTCTCGTGTGTTTTTACTGATGTTTTCTAGTTTCAGGATAGGATCCTGTAGGTGAAGATCCTTCTTTGGGTGGTTCTCGTGTGTTTTTACTGATGTTTTCTAGTTTCAGGATAGGATCCTGTAGGTGAAGATCCTTCTTTGGGTGGTTCTCGTGTGTTTTTACTGATGTTTTCTAGTTTCAGGATAGGATCCTGTAGGTGAAGATCCTTCTTTGGGTGGTTCTCGTGTGTTTTTACTGATGTTTTCTAGTTTCAGGATAGGATCCTGTAGGTGAAGATCCTTCTTTGGGTGGTTCTCGTGTGTTTTTACTGATGTTTTCTAGTTTCAGGATAGGATCCTGTAGGTGAAGATCCTTCTTTGGGTGGTTCTCGTGTGTTTTTACTGATGTTTTCTAGTTTCAGGATAGGATCCTGTAGGTGAAGATCCTTCTTTGGGTGGTTCTCGTGTGTTTTTACTGATGTTTTCTAGTTTCAGGATAGGATCCTGTAGGTGAAGATCCTTCTTTGGGTGGTTCTCGTGTGTTTTTACTGATGTTTTCTAGTTTCAGGATAGGATCCTGTAGGTGAAGATCCTTCTTTAGGTGGTTCTCGTGTGTTTTTACTGATGTTTTCTAGTTTCAGGATAGGATCCTGTAGGTGAAGATCCTTCTTTGGGTGGTTCTCGTGTGTTTTTACTGATGTTTTCTAGTTTCAGGATAGGATCCTGTAGGTGAAGATCCTTCTTTGGGTGGTTCTCGTGTGTTTTCACTGATGTTTTCTAGTTTCAGGATAGGATCCTGTAGGTGAAGATCCTTCTTTGGGTGGTTCTCGTGTGTTTTTACTGATGTTTTCTAGTTTCAGGATAGGATCCTGTAGGTGAAGATCCTTCTTTGGGTGGTTCTCGTGTGTTTTTACTGATGTTTTCTAGTTTCAGGATAGGATCCTGTAGGTGAAGATCCTTCTTTGGGTGGTTCTCGTGTGTTTTTACTGATGTTTTCTAGTTTCAGGATAGGATCCTGTAGGTGAAGATCCTTCTTTGGGTGGTTCTCGTGTTTTTTTACTGATGTTTTCTAGTTTCAGGATAGGATCCTGTAGGTGAAGATCCTTCTTTGGGTGGTTCTCGTGTGTTTTTACTGATGTTTTCTAGTTTCAGGATAGGATCCTGTAGGTGAAGATCCTTCTTTGGGTGGTTCTCGTGTGTTTTTACTGATGTAATCTAGTTTCAGGATAGGATCCTGTAGGTGAAGATCCTTCTTTGGGTGGTTCTCGTGTGTTTTTACTGATGTAATCTAGTTTCAGGATAGGATCCTGTAGGTGAACGTCCTTCTCTGAGTGTTTCTCGTTTTTACTGATGTTTTCTAGTTTCAGGATAGGATCCTGTAGGTGAACGTCCTTCTCTGAGTGTTTCTCGTTTTTACTGATGTTTTCTAGTTTCAGGATAGGATCCTGTAGGTGAACGTCCTCCTCTGAGTGTTTCTCGTTTTTACTGATGTTTTCTAGTTTCAGGATAGGATCCTGTAGGTGAACGTCCTTCTCTGAGCGTTTCTCGTTTTTACTGATGTTTTCTAGTTTCAGGATAGGATCCTGTAGGTGAACGTCCTTCTCTGAGTGTTTCTCGTTTTTACTGATGTTTTCTAGTTTCAGGATAGGATCCTGTAGGTGAACGTCCTTCTCTGAGTGTTTCTCGTTTTTACTGATGTTTTCTAGTTTCAGGATAGGATCCTGTAGGTGAACGTCCTTCTCAGAATGTTTCTCGTTATTTTTACTTATTTATCCTAGTTTCAGGATAGGATCCTGTAGGCGAAGGTCTTTCTGTGGGTGGTTCTCGTTGTTTTTACTAATGTATTTTAGTTTCAGGATCCTGTAGGCGAAGGTCTTTTTTCGCTAGGTGTTTCTCGTTGTTTTTACTAATGTATTCTAGTTTCAGGATAGGATCCTGTAGGCGAAGGTTTTTCTCTGGGGGGTTCTCGTTGTTTTTATTGATGTATTCTAGTTTCAGGATAGGATCCTGTAGGCGAAGGTCTTTCTGTGGGTGGTTCTCGTTGTTTTTACTGATGTATTCTAGTTTCAGGATAGGATCCTGTAGGCGAAGGTCTTTCTGTGGGTGGTTCTCGTTGTTTTTACTGATGTATTCTAGTTTCAGGATAGGATCCTGTAAGCGAAGGTCTTTCTGTGGGTGGTTCTCGTTGTTTTTACTGATGTATTCTAGTTTCAGGATAGGATCCTGTAGGCGAAGGTCTTTCTGTGGGTGGTTCTCGTTGTTTTTACTGATGTATTCTAGTTTCAGGATAGGATCCTGTAGGTGAACGTCCTTCTCTGAGTGTTTCTCGTTTTTACTGATGTTTTCTAGTTTCAGGATAGGATCCTGTAGGTGAACGTCCTTCTCTGAGTGTTTCTCGTTTTTACTGATGTTTTCTAGTTTCAGGATAGGATCCTGTAGGTGAACGTCCTTCTCTGTGTTTCTCGTTTTTACTGATGTTTTCTAGTTTCAGGATAGGATCCTGTAGGTGAACGCCCTTCTCTGAGTGTTTCTCGTTTTTACTGATGTATTCTAGTTTCAGGATAGGATCCTGTAGGTGAACGTCCTTCTCTGAGTGTTTCTCGTTTTTACTGATGTTTTCTAGTTTCAGGATAGGATCCTGTAGGTGAACGTCCTTCTCAGAATGTTTCTCGTTATTTTTACTTATGTATCCTAGTTTCAGGATAGGATCCTGTAGGCGAAGGTCTTTCTGTGGGTGGTTCTCGTTGTTTTTACTAATGCATTTTAGTTTCAGGATCCTGTAGGCGAAGGTCATTTTTCGCTAGGTGTTTCTCGTTGTTTTTACTAATGTATTCTAGTTTCAGGATAGGATCCTGTAGGCGAAGGTCTTTCTCTAGGTGTTTCTCGTTGTTTTTACTAATGTATTCTAGTTTCAGGATAGGATCCTGTAGGCGAAGGTTTTTCTCTGGGGGGTTCTCGTTGTTTTTACTGATGTATTCTAGTTTCAGGATAGGATCCTGTAGGCGAAGGTCTTTCTGTGGGTGGTTCTCGTTGTTTTTACTGATGTATTCTAGTTTCAGGATAGGATCCTGTAGGCGAAGGTCTTTCTGTGGGTGGTTCTCGTTGTTTTTACTGATGTATTCTAGTTTCAGGATAGGATCCTGTAGGCAAAGGTCTTTCTGTGGGTGGTTCTCGTTGTTTTTACTGATGTATTCTAGTTTCAGGATAGGATCCTGTAGGCGAAGGTCTTTCTGTGGGTGGTTCTCGTTGTTTTTACTGATGTATTCTAGTTTCAGGATAGGATCCTGTAAGCGAAGGTCTTTCTGTGGGTGGTTCTCGTTGTTTTTACTGATGTATTCTAGTTTCAGGATAGGATCCTGTAGGCGAAGGTCTTTCTGTGGGTGGTTCTCGTTGTTTTTACTGATGTATTCTAGTTTCAGGATAGAATCCTGTAGGCGAAGGTCTTTCTGTGGGTGGTTCTCGTTGTATTTACTGATGTATTCTAGTTTCAGGATAGGATCCTGTAGGCGAACGTACTTCTCAGAATGTTTCTCGTTATTTTTACAGATGTATTCTAGTTTCAGGATAGGATCCTGTAGGCGAAGGTCTTTCTGTGGGTGGCTCTCGTAGTTTTTACTAATGTATTCTAGTTTCAGGATAGGATCCTGTAGGCGAAGGTCTTTCTCTTTGTGGTTCTCGTTGTTTTTACTGATGTATTTTAGTTTCAGGATATGATCCTGTAGGCGAACGTCCTTCTCAGAGTGTTTCTTGTTGTTTTTACTGATGTATTCTAGTTTCAGGATAAGATCCTGTAGGCGAAGGTCTTTCTCTGGGTGGTTCTCGTTGTTTTGACTGATGTTCCTGTTTCTTCTAATTTCAGGATACGATGCTATAGGTCAACGTCCTTCTCAGAGTGTTTTCGTTGTTTTTACTGATGTATTCTAGTTTCAGGATAGGATCCTGTTGGCGAACGTCCTTCTCAGAGTGTTTCTCGTTGTTTTTACTGATGTATTCTAGTTTCAGGATAAGGATCCTGCAGGTGAAGGTCCTTGTCTGGCTGGTTCTCCTGGTTTTAACTGATGCATTCTAGTTTCAGGATAGGATTCTGTAGGCGAAGGTCCTTCTCTGAGGGGTTCTCGTTATTTTTACTGATGTTCCTGTTTCTTCTAGTTTCAGGATAGGATCCTG
>JBAIZL010000010.1:4522781-4737781 GCA_036971475.1 Prosapia bicincta | reverse complement strand
TGATGAGATGGTCTTCGAAATGTACATAAGGGTTTAATATTAGGTAACATGTAAAATATTGTGTCATCGTGTGCTCTTGATATTGTATTTATATTAAAATCAAATAATTCAATTTCTTTAGAAAATAAAAATTACTAAGTGCCGTAATGATACATTTGTATTGTGTGTTTGTGTGTGTGTTTGTGTGTTTTGCTTGTATACGTTTTCTTCATGGATGGAAATATACCAAGAGGTCATTTCCTAGCATTCCCAACTTGGAACAATACACCGATGTTATGACAGAATCAAACTTGGCTCCTATGCTTAGGCTATGTCTACTGTTTGCTGATTCGTCAACTTAAAACATAAACTATAAAAGGTAGACAATAGAAGTTTTACTCAATGTCTTTATTTTATAATGTAATTTCGCACTTAATAGGAATTTTCTTACTAATAGCTTAAAATCGTGCATAATCGACTTATTTATTCTAATTCAACATCGTCCAAAAATTACAAACAAGATTCAGAAATGTCTAGAATATCATCTATCAATGATTAGTAATGCTAGACAGGATTTGTGCAAATTCTTAATATTAAAGGCTAACATTCGAATATTATTAAACTACGTAATGCTTATTTAATAACATGCCACATCGAACTTAAACTCTTGAACGTGAAATGCGAAATTTATTCCATACCTTTGCTTCATAATGTAATTGCATGTTAAAATTAATTTTGCAAATTTTTGACTTTAAACGCAAAAGACGTTAATTTGACTGGCTAAATTTGTTATATTTCCCTTATAGCACAAACTATAAATGGTTAGATCTGAAACTTATTCGGTACCATTAGAGTACCCGCCCTTCGTACGGGGTTGACGGTTTTGTATAATTATTTAATTTGTATTTTTTATTTGGGTTAAATTTAATTTACTAAAATTAAATCCCAATACATATATCAAACTATAAACTTACCTGTGGATCTATCCACCTGTGGAACTATCCATAATTGTGGATAGACAGACACACACACACACACACACACACACACACACACACACACAATTAAGTAACACTTTCATAAAAAAAGAATTTATATTTTAGTTTTGCTGCTATTGCCAATCAGCGAAAAGTTTGACGTGAATTGACATGTACTGTCGGTAGGTCTATTTGAACCTGTACACCTGAAATGTCATGAGTCGTGTGTAGGTCTATTCTAGGAAATGGATTTTGCTCACATGAAACAGTTCAAAAAAAGATTTTGGTAGTATTAGAAAAATTTATATTCAACTGAAGTATGTAATAAGTAGACTATAAATAATGGAACATGATTTTATTTTTTGATTTATCAATTAAGATAAACGATATAACAACTAATATCTTTTTGTAATGAAATTACATTTTTTTTCCAAGGAATAAAATAGTTTCTACTTTGATTAAATATAAATGTAAACAATTTTAAACTAAAAAAGTCGTTTATTACAGTAATATTTTTAGCCTTACAGGTTCTTCCTAATATGACAACGAGTTACAATATCGACGAAGAATGGGAAACAGGGTAACAGTATCACTGATCCGTGTAAGACAGTTGGACTAATGCTTTTAGCTGTGCTGCCCTAGATCTCTAGCTGTCATGTGCAATTACCTAATGTAAGACCAGAGTCGCCTCTCTGCTACTTTGTCGCTACATCATCAGCCTGTTTCTTCTGCGTCCTTCGTCTTTCATTATCACAGTTCCTTAATAGGAAACTTTCTTAAAACCAATTTTCTAGTTCATTTCCTTCCGATTATGTGCTTTTGTGCGCGTTTTTTTTTCTAGTAAATGACCCTGATAGATAGTATATTACTTCAATTATGTAACATCGCTTACGAATTTATGACGTTACCCGTCTCAGATGCTCTAGTAGAGTATTCAGTTAAATGGAACCTATTAGCCAAGGGTAACTAGTGACGCAATGTATGACGCTATCAGTTCCACATGCTCTAGTAGAGCATCTAGTTAAATGGAACCTATTAGCCGAGGGCAGCTAGTGACGCAATTTATGACGCTACCTGTCTCAGATGGTTTAGTACAGTGTTCAGTTAAATGGAACCTATTAGCCAAGGGTAACTAATGACGCATTTTATGACGCTACCTGTCTCAGATGCTCTAGTAGAGCATCTAGTTAAATGGAAACTATTATTCAAAGGCAACCAGTGACTCCATTTATGACGCTACCAATTCCAGATGCTCTAGTAGAGCATCTAGTTAAATGGAACCTATTAGCCAAGGGTAACTAATAACGCAATTTATGACGCTACCTGTCTCAGATGCTCTAGTAGAGCATCTAGTTAAATGGAACCTATTAGCCAAGGGCAGCTAGTGACGCAATTTATGACGCTACCCGTTCCAGATGCTCTAGTAGAGCGCATCTAGTTAAATGTAACCTATTAGCCAAGTATAACTAATGACGCAATTTATGACGCTACCAGTTCCAGATGCTCTAGTAGAGTATTCAGTTAAATGGAACCTATTAGCTAAGGGTAACTGATGACGCAATGTATGACGCTACCAGTTCACATGCTCTAGTAGAGCATCTAGTTAAATGGAACCTATTAGCCGAGGGCAGCTAGTGACGCAATTTATGACGCTACCAGTTTCAGATGCCCTAGTAAAGCATTAAGTTAAATGGAACCTATTAGCCAAAGGTAACTAGTGACGCAATTTATGACGCTACCTGTCTCAGATGGTTTAGTACAGTGTTCAGTTAAATGGAACCTATTAGCCAAGAGTAACTAATGACGCATTTTATGACGCTACCTGTCTCAGATGCTCTAGTAGAGCATCTAGTTAAATGGAAACTATTATTCAAAGGCAACCAGTGACTCAATTTATGACGCTACCAGTTCCAGATGCTCTCGTAGAGCATCTAGTTAAATGTAACTTATTAGCCAAGGGTAACTAATGACGCAATTTATGACGCTACCAGTTCCAGATGCTCTAGTAGAGCATCTAGTTAAATGGAACCTATTAGCCGAGAATAACTAGTGACACAATTTTGTCGCCACCGGATCCTGATGCTCCAGCAGAGAATTCATTTAAATATAACTTATCCTATCTACTTAAACATTTAATGGTGATATTACATCGAAATATTTATAAAATGGCTGTGTGACATTTCAAATGCTTTATGATTTATTTATGTAATAATGAAGATTAGAATAGTTAACGGAAATTTAGTAACATTACAAATACGTAACCTAATCTTTGCTAATACTTTACGTCATATAGACTGATTTCATATTAGTTTCACGAACATTAATAAAGAAAAGGGATAGATACAATTAATTAGTTTACATTAATAGACTTTGTTTGATCAATTTCATATATACGCTATAAATTATACTTTTTCATGTATTTGTAGCTTGGCACGCATCGGGGTAGTTTCACAAATGCGTCACAGGTATCATACAGGTAACAATTATTACCACAGTTATTACCGAAAGTGTTAATCGTGCAATCACAAAATATTATAAGAACATCCGCAGTACCAAGGGGTTACGCCTTCGTAAATCTGCCTTTATTTAACCTAAACTTCCTTATCGTGAACGCTACACAGATATTCCGATAGGAAGTAAGTATGCTTTCCTATAAACCTTGATCCTTACTAGTTCCCCTAGCTCTGCCCTATCTCTGCACAAATCTCATTTCCCTATCATTCGTAGGCCATAATAGTCAACGTTCTGTCACCGTAGAACAATAAAGAAAAACTCGTGTTTTACGAAGCGACCCATGTAATACAGAGAACCTAATGTTGACAATAGGACAGACCGAACTTGTCAGTAGTCCGGAGAGAAGTGTTTGGACGTGTATTGTAAACATACGGGTTATAAATGACGCTACTGCTTCGGCCTACACCATAACATGCAGCATGAGTGGCGTAGGTGTATACAGAGCTTTCAAGACTGAACTATGGTTCACCACTAATAAACAATACATAGCTACGTTTTTGATGATTTGAAAAAAATTCAGTTGCTCATTTGACTTGGTTTCGTACTAATAAAACATTTGTATTTATTACAGTAATATAGTTGGATTTGTAATTTTCAATATGTGAATTGAAATACACATTGATAAATAAGGCGATAAATGAATGCATTGTAATCATTATCAAGAATTAAACAATAATAACTATATAATTCAGAATTTCATTACCATAAAATCAGGATGAAACCAAACTTATTCCAATTAATTATTTGTGCCAACAGATACAATTTTTATTTTCAATTACTAACTCTTTTTTGAAACTTTTCTTTCGGTCAGTTTCACTCCTCCAAGTTCCACTGTACGCTGTAACACGCTACATTCAATCACTCAACATAAAACCATTCTAAGCTGACAGTAATACATAAACATACATCCTATACAGTTATTACTTTACACGATATGTTCAATACATTACTTAGGCTTACATTATGCGGTTAGTCAAGGTCTTTAGCTGATCTACTACATGGGTTGGTGCAAGTTACAACAACGTAGCACAGATCATTGCGGCTCATCTAACAAGACGAAAAGAATAAAAAATATAACAAAGTCAGCACAGATATCAGCTTAAAATGTCTACTGGTAGAACGTTGAACCAGAGGGATGAACGGCAGAAAGTGTCTACCGATACGACGTTGTACAAGCGGATGAGCGAAAGAAAGTGCCTTCCGATACGACGTTGTACAAGCGGATGAGCGAAAGAAAGTGCCTTCCGATACGACGTTAAACAAGCGGATGAGCGAAAGAAAGTGCCTTCCGATACGACGTTAAACAAGCGGATGAGCGAAAGAAAGTGCCTTCCGATACGACGTTAAACAAGCGGATGAGCGAAAGAAAGTGCCTTCCGATACGACGTTAAACAAGCGGATGAGCGAAAGAAAGTGCCTTCCGATACGACGTTGTACAAGCGGATGAGCGAAAGAAAGTGCCTTCCGATACGACGTTAAACAAGCGGATGAGCGAAAGAAAGTGCCTTCCGATACGACGTTAAACAAGCGGATGAGCGAAAGAAAGTGCCTTCCGATACGAAACAAGCGGATGAGCGAAAGAAAGTGCCTTCCGATACGACGTTAAATAAGCGGATGAGCGAAAGAAAGTGCCTTCCGATACGACGTTAAACAAGTGGATGAGCGAAAGAAAGTGCCTTCCGATACGACGTTAAACAAGCGGATGAACGAAAGAAAGTGCTTACTGATACGACGTTGAACATGCGGATGAGCGAAAGAAAGTGCCTTCCGATACGACGTTAAACAAGCGGATGAGCGAAAGAAAGTGCTTACTGATACGACGTTAAACAAGCGGATGAGCGAAAGAAAGTGCCTTCCGATACGACGTTAAACAAGCGGATGAGCGAAAGAAAGTGCCTTCCGATACGACGTTAAACAAGCGGATGAGCGAAAGAAAGTGCCTTCCGATACGACGTTGTACAAGCGGATGAGCGAAAGAAAGTGCCTTCCGATACGACGTTAAACAAGCGGATGAGCGAAAGAAAGTGCTTACTGATACGACGTTGAACATGCGGATGAACAGCATAAAGTGTCTACTGATACGGTAGTGAACAAAACAGAAAACTGGAAGTAAATGTCTTCTTAGGAAACATTGAACAAAATGGATTTGTTGAAGAAAGTGTCTAGTTAAAGAACGATGAAGAAGACGGATAAGCGGAAGAACGTATTAACCGAAAGTATGGTAAATTAGACGTATACGTGGAAGCATGTGTCTACGTATAAGAGGAAGAAAATTGTTTTTGTCAAATTTTTTGTGCAAGCCCTTGTTTAACTACGTTAGTTATATTTTTCCTTGTAGTCGTTGAAGGCAGGTTCAACGATTCCTTAAAGCCCCTCGAATATTTTACGCTAGGATGACTGACAAAAACATTTAACTTTGATTGTGATATTATAGTGGTGTTACTTTCAAGATATTTTAGTAACATCTGGACATTTTTCAAATCAGGGTCAAGTTAATATGAAACCTTTTTTTTATTCAATTTTTAACAGTATCCCTCCTGGCTCTCATATCTTCCATTTGAATTTATTTATTTATTATAGTATTATAATATATATATATATATATATATATATATATATATATATATATATATATATATATATATATATATATATATATATATATATATATATAGAGAGAGAGAGAGAGAGAGAGAGTTCTATCTAATCTATTATATAGAGTTTTATTATTGTTAACCTATTTATTTTCTACATCAAGTGTTATTTATATTGTATATAGATTTATTGCTACGTTGTTTAGTTATTTATTGTTTGGTTATCTATTGTTTTGTTTTTCTTTATTGTTGCATATTTATTGTAGCATATTTATTTTTGTTATTTACTGTTTTGTTTTGTTTTATTTATTTTATTTAATTATATTTTGATTTATGTAACTATTTTGGTATTTCTTTTGCTGATGTTTGGCGATGATAACCACACATGGTTTTTCCGCCAGGAAAAAGAAATATCTTCAATTCGATTTATTATTACTAGTTTGTTGAAAAAAATTTAAAAAAAGTAATGAAGCTAATAAGACTGACGAAACTGTCTTCAAAAACTGGCTGTAAAAAAGCAGTTTGTCACAATGTAATATTTAGAGTGACAGAAGAAATTAATCATTATGACGCCATCCCTTCATGCAAATTAGACATAGAGGATTTCGGTTATTTTGCTCGTTTTTCACATTTTTAAAAGGACTCTCTGCGTCCTTGAATCCTTGGTTTGGATTTATAGAAATAGGAATTCCTAATGATAACTCACGTACGCCTGGTTTCTTCCCTGAAGCAGGGAGTCTGAACCCAATACACCTCAAGACTCTAAATTCACAGGATACACTGTAGAGAAAAATTGTTTTTATTGTTTCGTATGATAATGAATATAAATAAAATAACATCCGTTGTGTTTAAACAAGTGTTATTCAGTGTAATGTTAATGATGTAAAATGTAATGGTGGAAATAAAGGCAAAGGAAAATGATGAATGCACTGAGTACTGTGCCATATGTCGCCAAGAGCGCAGGAGGTCGAACACTAAACAAACACTCTGTACTCAAGTTATTACGGGGCAAAACAGATTGCCGCGGGCGGACGTGATGCACATTAGTAAAGAGATGTTTGTTGCCGCAGTGGTACCACTGTAACGACACTTTGACAAGTTGGCAACACCGGATGATCCCGAGTTATTTTAATTTATCGATCTCAATAAGAACAACCCTTATCAGGAGAGACACATCGTTCCGTCTGTGTTCCCGACTTGATCGTAAATTGTAGAAATATACAGTTATGAGGACAGACCGGCGAGTTTGAAACGTTCACTTAACTATGATTTGTTGCACAATTTTCGCCGTATTTCTTCATCTCCCTACTTATAGCCGCAGTCTGGACGACTTCTTCATGGGACAGTTTTTATTGTTATATTTTTTATATTGGCCTTTATTTTATAAAAAATAAAGAAAGTATTTTATTTATTACAATATAAACTAAATTAAAAATGAAATTTCAAATTGTTTTCCATAGTTCTTAAAATTATATCAAAATTATTTCTAAAGTTGGTTAGAGAATTGTAACAAACTCACTTCGAGATATTAAATATATGTTAAGTACTAAAAACATCTAACGTTTTGGGAGTTGGTATTGTTCAGATAGGAAAGTACGCTCATTAGCACTTGATCTACCTTCATATTGATCCCATGTTTTATTCTTTTTAGTTCAGGCACAATTTGGCGTAGATTACAAATATTCTGTTGTACTTTCTTTTAGAAAATTTCATTTCTCAAGCATATTTTGTTTTAAATTACACTTTTGCTATAACTTGGCAACAGACAAGTATTCATATTTTTTAGCAAACGCGATTCGCACTAGGTCGGTACATTTTTCAATGCTGAGAGATTGAACAGTTCACTGACCTAGTGCGAAACGCGTCTGTTAAAAAATATTAGTAAGTAGTGACTTCTTTTGCCACATGATAGCAAACTTTTAATTTATAAAAAACTCTCAAGATGTAGAATAAAAAAACTGCAATTTTTTACTTTTTAATTCCTGAAGGTTTTTCATAGTTTTTTTTAAAATGATATTTTTTTAAATATTTTATGACCCAAATAGAATTTTTTAACCCAGATTTGTATAAATAATTATAGGCTAAATTCTTTACATGTCACTGCACAGCAAGGGAAGAAATAATGCAAGTGGGCATTAAGTAACTGCAGGATTTACAGTTCAAGCCGATAAATATATAGGAAAACCTGTCTTTGATCCGACATCCCCAAGCAGAAGACACTGATAGCGATCGAAAACGTTCTGTCTCAATAACTTTTCACAAATTTACAAAATTTAAAGTTCGGATAGTAATTAACTATTGTTACAGTGATTAATTAAAATTCTTCGAACGTAATGGGCCACAAAATTCAAGAATGAAAATTAGTCATTGTTTCCATATTGTGTTTGTCTCAAGACATACTGCTGATCATACTATATTTGAACCAAGACATGTTTCCTTCGATATTGTATTTCCTACAAGACATGTTCGTTACCATGTTTCAAGACATATTGCTGATCATACTATATTTGAATCAAGGCATGTTTCCTTGGATATTGTATTTCCTACAAGACATGTTCGTTTCCATGTTTCAAGACATATTGCTGATCATACTATATTTGAATGAAGGCATGTTTCCCTTGGATATTGTATTTCCTACAAGACATGTTCGTTTCCATGTTTCAAGACATATTGCTGATCATACTATATTTGAATCAAGACATGTTTCCTTCGATATTGTATTTCCTACAAGACATGTTCGTTACCATGTTTCAAGACATATTGCTGATCATACTATATTTGAATCAAGGCAAGTTTCCTTGGATATTGTATTTCCTACAAGACATGTTCGTTTCCATGTTTCAAGACATATTGCTGATCATACTATATTTGAATCAAGACATGTTTCCTTCGATATTGTATTTCCTACAAGACATGTTCGTTTCCATGTTTCAAGACATATTGCTGATCATACTATATTTGAATCAAGGCATGTTTCCTTGGATATTGTATTTCCTACAAGACATGTTCGTTTCCATGTTTCAAGACATATTGCTGATCATACTATATTTGAATCAAGGCATGTTTCCTTCGATATTGTATTTCCTACAAGACATGTTCGTTTCCATGCTTCGAGACATATTGGTTTATTTATTTTTTGTAGTGCAGATTCTTGTGCGTTCAATAAAAATTAATATGGGTTTGACAATAATGTTTAAAATTAGTAAAACGCTTTGTGTGCATGATATTAGCGTCTTATTTAGTAATAACTGTTGCACGTGTGTTGAATTGTGTCTGCTTTTCTGTTATTAATTCGTAGGCATTTGGGATTTACTTATGTTGTGATTTATAAAGTTTAAACCAAATTCCTAATAAATTTATGTTTATATGGTGTAAATATGAGTATTTTTTATTAAATGGTTGTTTATTTGGTGTTGTAAATAGTAAGCGGTAAATTAATGCATGTTTAGTGGATATTAATGTTCGCTTAGACATGTACTGTTTTTTTAATGCTTGTTTGGTGTAAATAGAAACTCACGCGTATGTGGCGTATAGTTGTTTTATTCCTATTTAAACGAAGTTATCACGAATAACTACTAATCAACGGCAGCGTTTTTCACACCATCAGTTGTTCAAAATGCATTTGCATTATCAACAAAAGCAATAGCAAAACCAAATCATCAAATATTTAAAAAAACGTATTTATATAATGGTAATGCGAACATGAGTACACCAACATGACACAGAGCGGACAGCGGGCACTTAGACTAATCTATTTTTAAGCATGTATCATTTCCCAATTAACTGCAATGTGTATGTTCACATATTAAAAAGGAAAACTGAACATTCTGACACATAAATTCACATTTTATTCAGCTCATAACTATTACAAAGTCATTTTCGTAGAAAAGGGAAATAACAAGTATTTTTTTTTTTTTTTTTTTTTTGTCAGAAAACGAAGTAAACCGCGTTCCGAATGAAACGGCAACGGCCCCGCCTGTGACACATCGTTGTTCCCCTTACTTTCAAAGAGTGTTTTGGTCTGGTCATTAGCTGCACCCTATTATCTTGTTCAGTATCACGCTGAGGTAAGTTATTAATTGTATTAATCATGCTCTGAGATGGTTATTAAATTTAATGGAGTCACAATATTGGCTGATAGTTCTACTATCCGATGTTTATATTACATCGAATAGCGCTACTGCGTAGACGTTCGTACACTCAGGTATACGTCCTTCTTTACGAATTAAATCTGTGTTTTTATTTAAAAAGGGGAAACATAAGGTAGGACGGTGGCGACCGTAGCGTTACATTTGTTAAACATGTCCAATTTAACAAAACGATCAGAGAGGCAGGACATGAGAACATCACAGCGTTAAGGCTGTTAAACATGTCTAATTAAACAATGACAAAATTAAGGTAATACTGTGAGTAAAGTGGGTTTCCACCTACGATGTCCCATGTATTATACGACCGCAGTGTTAGGATTGTGAAATATGTCTCATTTAATTATATGAACGGAGAGTCAGGACAAGAGGAGATCGCAGCGTTAAGGCTGTTAAACATGTGTAATTAAACAATGACAAAATTAATGTAGAACTGTGAGTAAGGTAGGTTTCTACCTACGATGTCCCATGTATTATGCGACCGCAGTGTTAGGATTGTGAAATATGTCTAATTTAACAATACAAACGGAGAGGCAGGACATGAGGACATCACAGCGTTAAGGCTGTTAAACATGTCTAATTAAACAAGGACAAAATTAAGGTAGTACTGTGAGTAAAGTGGGTTTCCACCTACGATGATGAACTTCACAATCTTATGTACTATGCGACCGCAGTGTTAGGATTGTGAAATATGTCTAATTTAACAATACGATCAGAGAGGCAGGACATGAGTACATCGCATCGTTAAGGCTTTTAAACATGTCTAATTAAACAATGACAAAATTAAGGTAGTACTGTGAGTAAAGTGGGTTTCCACCTACGATGATGAGCTTCACAATCCCATGGTACTATGCGACCTCAGTGCTAGGTTTGTGAAATATGTCTAATTAAACGGTAGGAAAAGTAAGGCCAAACTTGGGGGTAACACTGAAACTACTAATTAAGGTTTTCTAATTCTTCACGTTTTTTTAATTTTTAAAATTTGTTAATGTTTTGCATTGGTTTTAATTTCCTTAAACGGTTGATTCGTTTACTTTTATATAATTATAATTACAGTAAGGATTCTTTAAATCTAAAGATACATGAAATATCCTAGTTTTAAAATTTGATTTACCGTTTTCTTTAATAATTATTTTTTTCTGTGGATGTTTGAGTATTATTTATTTTTACACAATTCTAGTTTTCTACCTTTACGCTAGACATTATCTATTATGGTGTTTGCTAATGTCATTACTTTTTATTTGGTCTGTAAACATTATTGTGTATACATTTTAGTTAATTAACTTTACTAAAGATTTATAATTTTTAGTATATATAAACATATTTTAAATTTAGTGTTGTATTTTCAGCAACACCTGCTCATTGAGACGCAATTCTGAATATATATATATATATATATATATATATATATATATATATATATATATATATATATATATATATATATATATATAATATGATTGTGGTTCATTTGCTGATCGTATAGGTTTAGTAATCTGTGTCGTCAAGAAAAAAAACAGAAATTTCAGAATACTGTGTATTTATTACATCGTTTCCTTTTTTTACGCCGCTTTTCCTTAAGAATGTCCTTACCGACAGACATACCGTGTTTATGGACCGTATTATAATAGGGGAAACATTCATGCGGGAATCGCAAATGGCAAGTATGGTGATGATGCGGAAGCAAGAGCAGGGCGTAAAAATATGTAAGAAAACAGCGCGGCTACGAATATCCGGCCATTTGTCGTTCCTAAGCCCGCTTTTATGTCTCTTCTTTGTCCGATCGACTGGAAATGCTGCAAAGTCCGAGGGTAAAGACACCGAGACAAAGTGGCTGTTAGCACGTTGTAAAGTGGTTACAAGCATTAGTTAAATTTTGACTTGATAAAAAATGTACTCATAATGTCATAACTTAAACAAATGGTTAACACATTCTAAAGATACTTTAAAATATTTTCACGAATGTTTTCAGAGAACTGAGTAGATGGTTTGTGTTATTTGTAAGTTATTAAACCTTTTCAACATATTTGTTGAACAGCCATATCTTCTATCTCGGTTGCAATTTATCCTGTGAGAAAAATGTTTAACAAAAATTTTATTTCCGCAGGTTTTTTTTTATCTTCATGGTTTTAATGTAGTTGACAAAAATCCGTTTGAAAATTTCTAATATTTTGTTGAATTATCGTAAATGTTAAACCAAAATGTCTGTAGATGTACCACGGTACAAATTTTTTTTTTTTGTTAGATTTAGTTAATTTATCGCTTCCAAGCCGTAATTTGCTCATAATCCACTCTTCCCGGTATCTAACTTCTAGAATAAACCGTAAAGATGAAACATGTTTTAAACGAGACTCTTTTAGTTGGTAACTAAAGAATAAAAGATCTGTACACATTGAAACACATTTCTTAATGCAAATTATTTACTTTCTTATCTATAATAGATATATTAAGCCAGAAACTAAAAAACGTCATGCTTGTTTTACTATACATTTAAATACATGTGTGTTTGTAAAGAGTATAAAATAAGAAATTTGGTGAAAGTGAAGTAAGGGACCTAAGCGGCTCCTCTTATCCCTTCCTCCAAGCTCAGCATTATCTACTGGGAGGCTTGGCCGAGAATGATAGAGATGGCATTGGATAAAGTAAGGTACGTGCCCTCGTCCAAGAACACAGATAGTCAAGAATATTGGGGGTTATCTGTAGATTTGATCACTTGCTGCATTTTGCACGAATAAAGTTACATCATTCTTTGCTAGATTACTTCGAATTTCTCTCTACATGCATCGGAAACCGTTATCTATGTGGTGCTTCTCGAAATTTTAAAGCTCTATCGCTCTTTACAAGTTTATCCTTAGACCACTCTCTCTACCGGTATCGGAGAGAGTTGTCTATGAGCAATGATGAAGCTATTTCAGTCTTTATTAGATTATATAAACCTCTCTGCCGGTATCGGAGAGAGTTGTCTATGAGCAATGATGAAGCTATTTCAATCTTTATTATAAATCTCTCTACCAGTATCGGAGAGAGTTGTCTATGTGCAATGATGAAGCTATTTCAATCTTTGTTAGATCATATAAACCTCTCTGCCGGTATCGGAGAGAGTTGTCTATGAGCAATGATGAAGCTATTTCAATCTTTATTATAAACCTCTCTACCGGTATCGGAGAGAGTTGTCTATGAGCAATGATGAAGCTATTTCAATCTTTATTATAAACCTCTCTACCGGTATCGGAGAGAGTTGTCTATGTGCAATGATGAAGCTATTTCAATCTTTATTAGATCATATAAACCTCTCTGCCGGCATCGAAAAGAGTTGTCTATGAGCAATGATGAAGCTATTTCAATCTTTATTATAGACCTCTCTACCGGTATCGGAGAGAGTTGTCTATGTGCAATGATGAAGCTATTTCAATCTTTATTAGATCATATAAACCTCTCTGCCGGTATCGGAGAGAGTTGTCTATGAGCAATGATGAAGCTATTTCAATCTTTATTATAGACCTCTCTACCGGTATCGGAGAGAGTTGTCTATGTGCAATGATGAAGCTATTTCAGTCTTTATTAGATCATATAAACCTCTCTGCCGGTATCGGAGAGAGTTGTCTATGAGCAATGATGAAGCTATTTCAATCTTTATTATAAACCTCTCTACCGGTATCGGAGAGAGTTGTCTATGTGCAATGATGAAGCTATTTCAATCTTTATTAGATCATATAAACCTCTCTGCCGGCATCGAAAAGAGTTGTCTATGAGCAATGATGAAGCTATTTCAATCTTTATTATAGACCTCTCTGTAGTAGTAGGTAGTTGTCTATATACTGCCTTTCGTATTGTAGTTGTCTATATACCGCCTTTCGTACTGACGAAACATTTTCCCTTTTTACAAGATTACTTAAACCTTCTTTTTATCGTCAACGGAGAAATTTGTCTATTATCTACTCTTCGCATTGACGAAGTATATTTATTCTTCACAAGATTATTTACACCTCTTCTTTATCGGCGTAGGAGAGAGTTGTCTATGTGTGCCTGACGAAACCTTTTCACTTTTACAAAATTATTTATTATAGATCGCTATCTCTACCGGTGTAGGAGAGAGTTGTCTATGTGTTGCCTCTCGCACCGACAAAACCTTTTCATTCTTAACAAGATTGCTTGGACCTCTTTCTATCGATGTTATTATATTTTCCCATCATCTTTTTGTGGTCATTTTTACAGTTTTTAAAGTTTGTCTTGAGGTTGTTTGTTGCATTACTGATATTTCCTAATTCTTGCAGCACTAGTGAAGTTTATTATAGTAATGAGGGATATAATTTACTTTTACTATAAAAAGCAACAAGGCATAGGCTTACGTTGATTCAGGTTAGAGATATTTTAAAGGGAAGGGTGTGGGCGGTGAATGCTTTGCGTTTTTAGGGTAATCGTGCGGTAAATGCAACCACAGCCCACAGCCCTCAGCCCTACGCCCTCTGGTTTTGTGTGATCCTTGTGTATCGCCTTATTATCGCTTAGTCATTCTTATATAATAATGCTTAAGAGGGAATAAACTGTTTATTCCTTCTTCTCGATTTACTTGACTCGATTCTTCTCGGTTTACTTTTCTCGAGTCTGTATTATTACGTTTAATATTTTTGTAGTACTTATAGTTTTGTGCACGTAGCAGTGACAAGAATTATATTGCAATAACACAATTTTTTTAAACATTTTAATTTTGGATTTATTTATCACCTGTTACCAGGCAGGTCAGGAATATTAGTTCTGCCAATAAGACGACAACATACGTTCACTATTAGCCATCGTTTACACCAGGAAACGTTTCATTACCTGCGACGGTAGGCTATTGATTCACAAAGTCTTTTAAGTGCGAAACGTTCACTATTTGTCTTCATTTACACCAAGAAACGTTTGGATACCTGTACAATTGGCTGTTGCATCGCGAAGACGGAAACAAATGTTCGCTATTTACCTTTGTTTGTACCAAGAATCGTTTGGATACCTGTACAATTGGCTGTTGCTTCGCGAAGACGGAAACAAATGTTCGCTATTTGCTTTCGTTTACACCAGGAAACCTTTGTATACCTGTAGAATTGGCTGTTGCGTCGCCAAACGGAAACAAATGTTTGCTATTTACCTTTGTACCAAGAAACGTTTGGATAACTGTAGAGTTGGCTGTTGCGTCGCCAAACGGAAACAAATGTTCGCTATTTACCTTTGTACCAAGAAACGTTTGGATACCTGTAGAGTTGGCTGTTGCGTCGCCAAACGGAAACAAATGTTCGCTATTTACCTTTGTTTGTACCAAGAAACGTTTAGATACCTGTAGAGTTGGCTGTTGCGTCGCAAAACGGAAACAAATGTTCGCTATTTACCTTTGTACCAAGAAACGTTTGGATACCTGTAGAGTTGGCTGTTGCGTCGCCAAACGGAAACAAATGTTCGCTATTTACCTTTGTACCAAGAAACGTTTGGATACCTGTAGAGTTGGCTTTTGCGTCGCAAAACGGAAACAAATGTTCGCTATTTACCTTCGTTTGTACCAAGAAACGTTTGGATACCTGTAGAGTTGGCTGTTGCGTCGCCAAACGGAAACAAATGTTCGCTATTTACCTTCGTTTGTACCAAGAAACCTTTGGATACCTGTAGAATTGGCTGTTGCGTCGCAAAACGGAAACAAATGTTCGCTATTTACCTTCGTTTGTACCAAGAAACGTTTGGATACATTTAGAGTTGGCTGTTGCGTCGCAAAACGGAAACAAATGTTCGCTATTTACCTTCGTTTGTACCAAGAAACGTTTGGATACCAGTACAATTGGCTGTTGCGTCGCCAAACGGAAACATATGTTCGCTATTTACCTTTGTTTTTTTTTTGTTTTTTTTTCCTGGCGAAAAAACCAATTGTGGTTATCATCGCCACAAACGGAAACAAATGTTTGCTATTTATCTTTGTTTGTACCCAGAAACGTTTGGATACCTGTAGAGTTAGCTGTTGCGTCGCCAAACGGAAACAAATGTTCTCTATTTACCTTCGTTTGTACCAAGAAACGTTTGGATACCTGTAGAATTGGCTGTTGCGTCGCCAAACGGAAACAAATGTTCGCTATTTACCTTCGTTTGTACCAAGAAACGTTTGGATACCTGTAGAGTTAGCTGTTGCGTCGCCAAACGGAAACAAATGTTCTCTATTTACCTTCGTTTGTACCAAGAAACGTTTGGATACCTGTAGAGTTAGCTGTTGCGTCGCCAAACGGAAACAAATGTTCTCTATTTACCCTCGTTTGTACCAAGAAACGTTTGGATACCTGTAGAGTTAGCTGTTGCGTCGCCAAACGGAAACAAATGTTCTCTATTTACCTTCGTTTGTACCAAGAAACGTTTGGATACCTGTAGAGTTAGCTGTTGCGTCGTTAAACGGAAACAAATGTTCTCTATTTACCTTCGTTTGTACCAAGAAACGTTTGGATACCTGTAGAGTTAGCTGTTGCGTCGCCAAACGGAAACAAATGTTCTCTATTTACCTTCGTTTGTACCAAGAAACGTTTGGATACCTGTAGAATTGGCTGTTGCGTCGCCAAACGGAAACAAATGTTCGCTATTTACCTTCGTTTGTACCAAGAAACGTTTGGATACCTGTAGAGTTAGCTGTTGCGTCGCCAAACGGAAACAAATGTTCTCTATTTACCTTCGTTTGTACCAAGAAACGTTTGGATACCTGTAGAGTTAGCTGTTGCGTCGCCAAACGGAAACAAATGTTCTCTATTTACCTTCGTTTGTACCAAGAAACGTTTGGATACCTATAGAGTTAGCTGTTGCGTCGCCGAACGGAAACAAATGTTCTCTATTTACCTTCGTTTGTACCAAGAAACGTTTGGATACCTGTAGAATTGGCTGTTGCGTCGCCAAACAGAAACAAATGTTCTCTATTTACCTTCGTTTGTACCAAGAAACGTTTGGATACCTGTAGAGTTAGCTGTTGCGTCGCCAAACGGAAACAAATGTTCTCTATTTACCTTCGTTTGTACCAAGAAACGTTTGGATACCTGTAGAGTTAGCTGTTGCGTCGTTAAACGGAAACAAATGTTCTCTATTTACCTTCGTTTGTACCAAGAAACGTTTGGATACCTGTAGAGTTAGCTGTTGCGTCGCCAAACGGAAACAAATGTTCTTTATTTACCTTCTTTTGTACCAAGAAACGTTTGGATACCTGTAGAGTTAGCTGTTGCGTCGCCAAACGGAAACAAATGTTCTCTATTTACCTTCGTTTGTACCAAGAAACGTTTGGATACCTGTAGAGTTAGCTGTTGCGTCGCCAAACGGAAACAAATGTTCGCTATTTACCTTCGTTTGTACCAAGAAACGTTTGGATACCTGTAGAGTTAGCTGTTGCGTCGCCAAACGGAAACAAATGTTCTCTATTTACCTTCGTTTGTACCAAGAAACGTTTGGATACCTGTAGAATTGGCTGTTGCATCGCCAAACGGAAACAAATGTTCGCTATTTACCTTCGTTTGTACCAAGAAACGTTTGGATACCTGTAGAGTTAGCTGTTGCGTCGCCAAACGGAAACAAATGTTCTCTATTTACCTTCGTTTGTACCAAGAAACGTTTGGATACCTGTAGAGTTAGCTGTTGCGTCGCCAAACGGAAACAAATGTTCTCTATTTACCTTCGTTTGTACCAAGAAACGTTTGGATACCTGTAGAGTTAGCTGTTGCGTCGCCAAACGGAAACAAATGTTCTCTATTTACCTTCGTTTGTACCAAGAAACGTTTGGATACCTGTAGAGTTAGCTGTTGCGTCGTTAAACGGAAACAAATGTTCTCTATTTACCTTCGTTTGTACCAAGAAACGTTTGGATACCTGTAGAGTTAGCTGTTGCGTCGCCAAACGGAAACAAATGTTCTCTATTTACCTTCTTTTGTACCAAGAAACGTTTGGATACCTGTAGAGTTAGCTGTTGCGTCGCCAAACGGAAACAAATGTTCTCTATTTACCTTCGTTTGTACCAAGAAACGTTTGGATACCTGTAGAGTTAGCTGTTGCGTCGCCAAACGGAAACAAATGTTCTCTATTTACCTTCGTTTGTACCAAGAAACGTTTGGATACCTGTAGAGTTAGCTGTTGCGTCGCCAAACGGAAACAAATGTTCTCTATTTACCTTCGTTTGTACCAAGAAACGTTTGGATACCTGTAGAGTTAGCTGTTGCGTCGCCAAACGGAAACAAATGTTCTCTATTTACCTTCGTTTGTACCAAGAAACGTTTGGATACCTGTAGAATTGGCTGTTGCGTCGCCAAACGGAAACAAATGTTCGCTATTTACCTTCGTTTGTACCAAGAAACGTTTTGATACCTGTAGAGTTAGCTGTTGCGTCGCCAAACGGAAACAAATGTTCTCTATTTACCTTCGTTTGTACTAAGAAACGTTTGGATACCTGTAGAGTTAGCTGTTGCGTCGCCAAACGGAAACAAATGTTCTCTATTTACCTTCGTTTGTACCAAGAAACGTTTGGATACCTGTAGAATTGGCTGTTGCGTCGCAAAACGGAAACAAATATTCGCTATTTACCTTCGTTTGTACCAAGAAACGTTTGGATACCTGTAGAATTGGCTGTTGCGTCGCCAAACGGAAACAAATGTTCGCTATTTACCTTCGTTTGTACCAAGAAACCTTTGGATACCTGTAGAATTGGCTGTTGCGTCGCAAAACGGAAACAAATGTTCGCTATTTACCTTCGTTTGTACCAAGAAACGTTTGGATACATTTAGAGTTGGCTGTTGCGTCGCAAAACGGAAACAAATGTTCGCTATTTACCTTCGTTTGTACCAAGAAACGTTTGGATACCTGTAGGGCTGTTGCGTCGCCAAACGGAAACAAATGTTCGCTATTTACCTTTGTTTGTACCAAGAAACCTTTGGATACCAGTACAATTGGCTGTTGCGTCGCCAAACGGAAACATATGTTCGCTATTTACCTTTGTTTTTTTTTTTGTTTTTTTTTTCCTGGCGAAAAAACCAATTGTGGTTATCATCGCCACAAACGGAAACAAATGTTTGCTATTTATCTTTGTTTGTACCCAGAAACGTTTGGATACCTGTAGAGTTAGCTGTTGCGTCGCCAAACGGAAACAAATGTTCTCTATTTACCTTCGTTTGTACCAAGAAACGTTTGGATACCTGTAGAATTGGCTGTTGCGTCGCCAAACGGAAACAAATGTTCGCTATTTACCTTCGTTTGTACCAAGAAACGTTTGGATACCTGTAGAGTTAGCTGTTGCGTCGCCAAACGGAAACAAATGTTCTCTATTTACCTTCGTTTGTACCAAGAAACGTTTGGATACCTGTAGAGTTAGCTGTTGCGTCGCCAAACGGAAACAAATGTTCTCTATTTACCTTCGTTTGTACCAAGAAACGTTTGGATACCTGTAGAGTTAGCTGTTGCGTCGCCAAACGGAAACAAATGTTCTCTATTTACCTTCGTTTGTACCAAGAAACGTTTGGATACCTGTAGAGTTAGCTGTTGCGTCGTTAAACGGAAACAAATGTTCTCTATTTACCTTCGTTTGTACCAAGAAACGTTTGGATACCTGTAGAGTTAGCTGTTGCGTCGCCAAACGGAAACAAATGTTCTCTATTTACCTTCGTTTGTACCAAGAAACGTTTGGATACCTGTAGAATTGGCTGTTGCGTCGCCAAACGGAAACAAATGTTCGCTATTTACCTTCGTTTGTACCAAGAAACGTTTGGATACCTGTAGAGTTAGCTGTTGCGTCGCCAAACGGAAACAAATGTTCTCTATTTACCTTCGTTTGTACCAAGAAACGTTTGGATACCTGTAGAGTTAGCTGTTGCGTCGCCAAACGGAAACAAATGTTCTCTATTTACCTTCGTTTGTACCAAGAAACGTTTGGATACCTGTAGAGTTAGCTGTTGCGTCGTTAAACGGAAACAAATGTTCTCTATTTACCTTCGTTTGTACCAAGAAACGTTTGGATACCTGTAGAGTTAGCTGTTGCGTCGCCAAACGGAAACAAATGTTCTTTATTTACCTTCTTTTGTACCAAGAAACGTTTGGATACCTGTAGTGTTAGCTGTTGCGTCGCCAAACGGAAACAAATGTTCTCTATTTACCTTCGTTTGTACCAAGAAACGTTTGGATACCTGTAGAGTTAGCTGTTGCGTCGCCAAACGGAAACAAATGTTCTCTATTTACCTTCGTTTGTACCAAGAAACGTTTGGATACCTGTAGAGTTAGCTGTTGCGTCGCCAAACGGAAACAAATGTTCTCTATTTACCTTCGTTTGTACCAAGAAACGTTTGGATACCTATAGAGTTAGCTGTTGCGTCGCCAAACGGAAACAAATGTTCTCTATTTACCTTCGTTTGTACCAAGAAACGTTTGGATACCTGTAGAATTGGCTGTTGCGTCGCCAAACAGAAACAAATGTTCTCTATTTACCGTCGTTTGTACCACGAAACGTTTGGATACCTGTAGAGTTAGCTGTTGCGTCGCCAAACGGAAACAAATGTTCTCTATTTACCTTCGTTTGTACCAAGAAACGTTTGGATACCTGTAGAGTTAGCTGTTGCGTCGTTAAACGGAAACAAATGTTCTCTATTTACCTTCGTTTGTACCAAGAAACGTTTGGATACCTGTAGAGTTAGCTGTTGCGTCGCCAAACGGAAACAAATGTTCTTTATTTACCTTCTTTTGTACCAAGAAACGTTTGGATACCTGTAGAGTTAGCTGTTGCGTCGCCAAACGGAAACAAATGTTCTCTATTTACCTTCGTTTGTACCAAGAAACGTTTGGATACCTGTAGAGTTAGCTGTTGCGTCGCCAAACGGAAACAAATGTTCGCTATTTACCTTCGTTTGTACCAAGAAACGTTGGGATACCTGTAGAGTTAGCTGTTGCGTCGCCAAACGGAAACAAATGTTCTCTATTTACCTTCGTTTGTACCAAGAAACGTTTGGAAACCTGTAGAATTGGCTGTTGCGTCGCCAAACGGAAACAAATGTTCGCTATTTACCTTCGTTTGTACCAAGAAACGTTTGGATACCTGTAGAGTTAGCTGTTGCGTCGCCAAACGGAAACAAATGTTCTCTATTTACCTTCGTTTGTACCAAGAAACGTTTGGATACCTGTAGAGTTAGCTGTTGCGTCGTTAAACGGAAACAAATGTTCTCTATTTACCTTCGTTTGTACCAAGAAACGTTTGGATACCTGTAGAGTTAGCTGTTGCGTCGCCAAACGGAAACAAATGTTCTCTATTTACCTTCTTTTGTACCAAGAAACGTTTGGATACCTGTAGAGTTAGCTGTTGCGTCGCCAAACGGAAACAAATGTTCTCTATTTACCTTCGTTTGTACCAAGAAACGTTTGGATACCTGTAGAGTTAGCTGTTGCGTCGCCAAACGGAAACAAATGTTCTCTATTTACCTTCGTTTGTACCAAGAAACGTTTGGATACCTGTAGAGTTAGCTGTTGCGTCGCCAAACGGAAACAAATGTTCTCTATTTACCTTCGTTTGTACCAAGAAACGTTTGGATACCTGTAGAGTTAGCTGTTGCGTCGCCAAACGGAAACAAATGTTCTCTATTTACCTTCGTTTGTACCAAGAAACGTTTGGATACCTGTAGAATTGGCTGTTGCGTCGCCAAACGGAAACAAATGTTCGCTATTTACCTTCGTTTGTACCAAGAAACGTTTGGATACCTGTAGAGTTAGCTGTTGCGTCGCCAAACAAAAACAAATGTTCTCTATTTACCTTCGTTTGTACCAAGAAACGTTTGGATACCTGTAGAGTTAGCTGTTGCGTCGCCAAACGGAAACAAATGTTCTCTATTTACCTTCGTTTGTACCAAGAAACGTTTGGATACCTGTAGAGTTAGCTGTTGCGTCGTTAAACGGAAACAAATGTTCTCTATTTACCTTCGTTTGTACCAAGAAACGTTTGGATACCTGTAGAGTTAGCTGTTGCGTCGCCAAACGGAAACAAATGTTCTTTATTTACCTTCTTTTGTACCAAGAAACGTTTGGATACCTGTAGTGTTAGCTGTTGCGTCGCCAAACGGAAACAAATGTTCTCTATTTACCTTCGTTTGTACCAAGAAACGTTTGGATACCTGTAGAGTTAGCTGTTGCGTCGCCAAACGGAAACAAATGTTCTCTATTTACCTTCGTTTGTACCAAGAAACGTTTGGATACCTGTAGAGTTAGCTGTTGCGTCGCCAAACGGAAACAAATGTTCTCTATTTACCTTCGTTTGTACCAAGAAACGTTTGGATACCTATAGAGTTAGCTGTTGCGTCGCCAAACGGAAACAAATGTTCTCTATTTACCTTCGTTTGTACCAAGAAACGTTTGGATACCTGTAGAATTGGCTGTTGCGTCGCCAAACAGAAACAAATGTTCTCTATTTACCTTCGTTTGTACCAAGAAACGTTTGGATACCTGTAGAGTTAGCTGTTGCGTCGCCAAACGGAAACAAATGTTCTCTATTTACCTTCGTTTGTACCAAGAAACGTTTGGATACCTGTAGAGTTAGCTGTTGCGTCGTTAAACGGAAACAAATGTTCTCTATTTACCTTCGTTTGTACCAAGAAACGTTTGGATACCTGTAGAGTTAGCTGTTGCGTCGCCAAACGGAAACAAATGTTCTTTATTTACCTTCTTTTGTACCAAGAAACGTTTGGATACCTGTAGAGTTAGCTGTTGCGTCGCCAAACGGAAACAAATGTTCTCTATTTACCTTCGTTTGTACCAAGAAACGTTTGGATACCTGTAGAGTTAGCTGTTGCGTCGCCAAACGGAAACAAATGTTCGCTATTTACCTTCGTTTGTACCAAGAAACGTTTGGATACCTGTAGAGTTAGCTGTTGCGTCGCCAAACGGAAACAAATGTTCTCTATTTACCTTCGTTTGTACCAAGAAACGTTTGGATACCTGTAGAATTGGCTGTTGCGTCGCCAAACGGAAACAAATGTTCGCTATTTACCTTCGTTTGTACCAAGAAACGTTTGGATACCTGTAGAGTTAGCTGTTGCGTCGCCAAACGGAAACAAATGTTCTCTATTTACCTTCGTTTGTACCAAGAAACGTTTGGATACCTGTAGAATTGGCTGTTGCTTCGCCAAACGGAAACAAATGTTCGCTATTTACCTTCGTTTGTACCAAGAAACGTTTGGATACCTGTAGAGTTAGCTGTTGCGTCGCCAAACGGAAACAAATGTTCTCTATTTACCTTCGTTTGTACCAAGAAACGTTTGGATACCTGTAGAGTTAGCTGTTGCGTCGCCAAACGGAAACAAATGTTCTCTATTTACCTTCGTTTGTACCAAGAAACGTTTGGATACCTGTAGAGTTAGCTGTTGCGTCGCCAAACGGAAACAAATGTTCTCTATTTACCTTCGTTTGTACCAAGAAACGTTTGGATACCTGTAGAGTTAGCTGTTGCGTCGCCAAACGGAAACAAATGTTCTCTATTTACCTTCGTTTGTACCAAGAAACGTTTGGATACCTGTAGAATTGGCTGTTGCGTCGCCAAACGGAAACGAATGTTCGCTATTTACCTTCGTTTGTACCAAGAAACGTTTGGATACCTGTAGAATTGGCTGTTGCGTCGCCAAACGGAAACAAATGTTCGCTATTTACCTTCGTTTGTACCAAGAAACGTTTGGATACCTGTAGAGTTAGCTGTTGCGTCGCCAAACGGAAACAAATGTTCTCTATTTACCTTCGTTTGTACCAAGAAACGTTTGGATACCTGTAGAATTGGCTGTTGCGTCGCCAAACGGAAACAAATGTTCGCTATTTACCTTCGTTTGTACCAAGAAACGTTTGGATACCTGTAGAGTTAGCTGTTGCGTCGCCAAACGGAAACAAATGTTCTCTATTTACCTTCGTTTGTACCAAGAAACGTTTGGATACCTGTAGAGTTAGCTGTTGCGTCGCCAAACGGAAACAAATGTTCTCTATTTACCTTCGTTTGTACCAAGAAACGTTTGGATACCTGTAGAGTTAGCTGTTGCGTCGCCAAACGGAAACAAATGTTCTCTATTTACCTTCTTTTGTACCAAGAAACGTTTGGATACCTGTAGAGTTAGCTGTTGCGTCGCCAAACGGAAACAAATGTTCTCTATTTACCTTCGTTTGTACCAAGAAACGTTTGGATACCTGTAGAGTTAGCTGTTGCGTCGCCAAACGGAAACAAATGTTCTCTATTTACCTTCGTTTGTACCAAGAAACGTTTGGATACCTGTAGAGTTAGCTGTTGCGTCGCCAAACGGAAACAAATGTTCTCTATTTACCTTCGTTTGTACCAAGAAACGTTTGGATACCTGTAGAGTTAGCTGTTGCGTCGCCAAACGGAAACAAATGTTCTCTATTTACCTTCGTTTGTACCAAGAAACGTTTGGATACCTGTAAAGTTAGCTGTTGCGTCGCCAAACGGAAACAAATGTTCTCTATTTACCTTCGTTTGTACCAAGAAACGTTTGGATACCTGTAGAGTTAGCTGTTGCGTCGCCAAACGGAAACAAATGTTCTCTATTTTCCTTCGTTTGTACCAAGAAACGTTTGGATACCTGTAGAGTTAGCTGTTGCGTCGTTAAACGGAAACAAATGTTCTCTATTTACCTTCGTTTGTACCAAGAAACGTTTGGATACCTGTAGAGTTAGCTGTTGCGTCGCCAAACGGAAACAAATGTTCTTTATTTACCTTCTTTTGTACCAAGAAACGTTTGGATACCTGTAGAGTTAGCTGTTGCGTCGCCAAACGGAAACAAATGTTCTCTATTTACCTTCGTTTGTACCAAGAAACGTTTGGATACCTGTAGAGTTAGCTGTTGCGTCGCCAAACGGAAACAAATGTTCTCTATTTACCTTCGTTTGTACCAAGAAACGTTTGGATACCTGTAGAGTTAGCTGTTGCGTCGCCAAACGGAAACAAATGTTCTCTATTTACCTTCGTTTGTACCAAGAAACGTTTGGATACCTGTAGAGTTAGCTGTTGCGTCGCCAAACGGAAACAAATGTTCTCTATTTACCTTCGTTTGTACCAAGAAACGTTTGGATACCTGTAGAATTGGCTGTTGCGTCGCCAAACGGAAACAAATGTTCGCTATTTACCTTCGTTTGTACCAAGAAACGTTTGGATACCTGTAGAGTTAGCTGTTGCGTCGCCAAGCGGAAACAAATGTTCTCTATTTACCTTCGTTTGTACCAAGAAACGTTTGGATACCTGTAGAGTTAGCTGTTGCGTCGCCAAACGGAAACAAATGTTCTCTATTTACCTTCGTTTGTACCAAGAAACGTTTGGATACCTGTAGAGTTAGCTGTTGCGTCGCCAAACGGAAACAAATGTTCTCTATTTACCTTCGTTTGTACCAAGAAACGTTTGGATACCTGTAGAGTTAGCTGTTGCGTCGCCAAACGGAAACAAATGTTCTCTATTTACCTTCGTTTGTACCAAGAAACGTTTGGATACCTGTAGAGTTAGCTGTTGCGTCGCCAAACGGAAACAAATGTTCTCTATTTACCTTCGTTTGTACCAAGAAACGTTTGGATACCTGTAGAGTTAGCTGTTGCGTCGGCAAACGGAAACAAATGTTCTCTATTTACCTTCGTTTGTACCAAGAAACGTTTGGATACCTGTAGAGTTAGCTGTTGCGTCGCCAAACGGAAACAAATGTTCTCTATTTACCTTCGTTTGTACCAAGAAACGTTTGGATACCTGTACAGTTAGCTGTTGCGTCGCCAAACGGAAACAAATGTTCTCTATTTACCTTCGTTTGTACCAAGAAACGTTTGGATACCTGTAGAGTTAGCTGTTGCGTCGCCAAACGGAAACAAATGTTCTCTATTTACCTTCGTTTGTACCAAGAAACGTTTGGATACCTGTAGAGTTAGCTGTTGCGTCGCCAAACGGAAACAAATGTTCTCTATTTACCTTCGTTTGTACCAAGAAACGTTTGGATACCTGTAGAGTTAGCTGTTGCGTCGCCAAACGGAAACAAATGTTCTCTATTTACCTTCGTTTGTACCAAGAAACGTTTGGATACCTGTAGAGTTAGCTGTTGCGTCGCCAAACGGAAACAAATGTTCTCTATTTACCTTCGTTTGTACCAAGAAACGTTTGGATACCTGTAGAGTTAGCTGTTGCGTCGCCAAACGGAAACAAATGTTCTCTATTTACCTTCGTTTGTACCAAGAAACGTTTGGATACCTGTAGAATTGGCTGTTGCGTCGCCAAACGGAAACAAATGTTCGCTATTTACCTTCGTTTGTACCAAGAAACGTTTGGATACCTGTAGAGTTAGCTGTTGCGTCGCCAAACAAAAACAAATGTTCTCTATTTACCTTCGTTTGTACCAAGAAACGTTTGGATACCTGTAGAGTTAGCTGTTGCGTCGCCAAACGGAAACAAATGTTCTCTATTTACCTTCGTTTGTACCAAGAAACGTTTGGATACCTGTAGAGTTAGCTGTTGCGTCGTTAAACGGAAACAAATGTTCTCTATTTACCTTCGTTTGTACCAAGAAACGTTTGGATACCTGTAGAGTTAGCTGTTGCGTCGCCAAACGGAAACAAATGTTCTTTATTTACCTTCTTTTGTACCAAGAAACGTTTGGATACCTGTAGTGTTAGCTGTTGCGTCGCCAAACGGAAACAAATGTTCTCTATTTACCTTCGTTTGTACCAAGAAACGTTTGGATACCTGTAGAGTTAGCTGTTGCGTCGCCAAACGGAAACAAATGTTCTCTATTTACCTTCGTTTGTACCAAGAAACGTTTGGATACCTGTAGAGTTAGCTGTTGCGTCGCCAAACGGAAACAAATGTTCTCTATTTACCTTCGTTTGTACCAAGAAACGTTTGGATACCTATAGAGTTAGCTGTTGCGTCGCCAAACGGAAACAAATGTTCTCTATTTACCTTCGTTTGTACCAAGAAACGTTTGGATACCTGTAGAATTGGCTGTTGCGTCGCCAAACAGAAACAAATGTTCTCTATTTACCTTCGTTTGTACCAAGAAACGTTTGGATACCTGTAGAGTTAGCTGTTGCGTCGCCAAACGGAAACAAATGTTCTCTATTTACCTTCGTTTGTACCAAGAAACGTTTGGATACCTGTAGAGTTAGCTGTTGCGTCGTTAAACGGAAACAAATGTTCTCTATTTACCTTCGTTTGTACCAAGAAACGTTTGGATACCTGTAGAGTTAGCTGTTGCGTCGCCAAACGGAAACAAATGTTCTTTATTTACCTTCTTTTGTACCAAGAAACGTTTGGATACCTGTAGAGTTAGCTGTTGCGTCGCCAAACGGAAACAAATGTTCTCTATTTACCTTCGTTTGTACCAAGAAACGTTTGGATACCTGTAGAGTTAGCTGTTGCGTCGCCAAACGGAAACAAATGTTCGCTATTTACCTTCGTTTGTACCAAGAAACGTTTGGATACCTGTAGAGTTAGCTGTTGCGTCGCCAAACGGAAACAAATGTTCTCTATTTACCTTCGTTTGTACCAAGAAACGTTTGGATACCTGTAGAATTGGCTGTTGCGTCGCCAAACGGAAACAAATGTTCGCTATTTACCTTCGTTTGTACCAAGAAACGTTTGGATACCTGTAGAGTTAGCTGTTGCGTCGCCAAACGGAAACAAATGTTCTCTATTTACCTTCGTTTGTACCAAGAAACGTTTGGATACCTGTAGAATTGGCTGTTGCTTCGCCAAACGGAAACAAATGTTCGCTATTTACCTTCGTTTGTACCAAGAAACGTTTGGATACCTGTAGAGTTAGCTGTTGCGTCGCCAAACGGAAACAAATGTTCTCTATTTACCTTCGTTTGTACCAAGAAACGTTTGGATACCTGTAGAGTTAGCTGTTGCGTCGCCAAACGGAAACAAATGTTCTCTATTTACCTTCGTTTGTACCAAGAAACGTTTGGATACCTGTAGAGTTAGCTGTTGCGTCGCCAAACGGAAACAAATGTTCTCTATTTACCTTCGTTTGTACCAAGAAACGTTTGGATACCTGTAGAGTTAGCTGTTGCGTCGCCAAACGGAAACAAATGTTCTCTATTTACCTTCGTTTGTACCAAGAAACGTTTGGATACCTGTAGAATTGGCTGTTGCGTCGCCAAACGGAAACGAATGTTCGCTATTTACCTTCGTTTGTACCAAGAAACGTTTGGATACCTGTAGAATTGGCTGTTGCGTCGCCAAACGGAAACAAATGTTCGCTATTTACCTTCGTTTGTACCAAGAAACGTTTGGATACCTGTAGAGTTAGCTGTTGCGTCGCCAAACGGAAACAAATGTTCTCTATTTACCTTCGTTTGTACCAAGAAACGTTTGGATACCTGTAGAATTGGCTGTTGCGTCGCCAAACGGAAACAAATGTTCGCTATTTACCTTCGTTTGTACCAAGAAACGTTTGGATACCTGTAGAGTTAGCTGTTGCGTCGCCAAACGGAAACAAATGTTCTCTATTTACCTTCGTTTGTACCAAGAAACGTTTGGATACCTGTAGAGTTAGCTGTTGCGTCGCCAAACGGAAACAAATGTTCTCTATTTACCTTCGTTTGTACCAAGAAACGTTTGGATACCTGTAGAGTTAGCTGTTGCGTCGCCAAACGGAAACAAATGTTCTCTATTTACCTTCTTTTGTACCAAGAAACGTTTGGATACCTGTAGAGTTAGCTGTTGCGTCGCCAAACGGAAACAAATGTTCTCTATTTACCTTCGTTTGTACCAAGAAACGTTTGGATACCTGTAGAGTTAGCTGTTGCGTCGCCAAACGGAAACAAATGTTCTCTATTTACCTTCGTTTGTACCAAGAAACGTTTGGATACCTGTAGAGGTAGCTGTTGCGTCGCCAAACGGAAACAAATGTTCTCTATTTACCTTCGTTTGTACCAAGAAACGTTTGGATACCTGTAGAGTTAGCTGTTGCGTCGCCAAACGGAAACAAATGTTCTCTATTTACCTTCGTTTGTACCAAGAAACGTTTGGATACCTGTAAAGTTAGCTGTTGCGTCGCCAAACGGAAACAAATGTTCTCTATTTACCTTCGTTTGTACCAAGAAACGTTTGGATACCTGTAGAGTTAGCTGTTGCGTCGCCAAACGGAAACAAATGTTCTCTATTTTCCTTCGTTTGTACCAAGAAACGTTTGGATACCTGTAGAGTTAGCTGTTGCGTCGTTAAACGGAAACAAATGTTCTCTATTTACCTTCGTTTGTACCAAGAAACGTTTGGATACCTGTAGAGTTAGCTGTTGCGTCGCCAAACGGAAACAAATGTTCTTTATTTACCTTCTTTTGTACCAAGAAACGTTTGGATACCTGTAGAGTTAGCTGTTGCGTCGCCAAACGGAAACAAATGTTCTCTATTTACCTTCGTTTGTACCAAGAAACGTTTGGATACCTGTAGAGTTAGCTGTTGCGTCGCCAAACGGAAACAAATGTTCTCTATTTACCTTCGTTTGTACCAAGAAACGTTTGGATACCTGTAGAGTTAGCTGTTGCGTCGCCAAACGGAAACAAATGTTCTCTATTTACCTTCGTTTGTACCAAGAAACGTTTGGATACCTGTAGAGTTAGCTGTTGCGTCGCCAAACGGAAACAAATGTTCTCTATTTACCTTCGTTTGTACCAAGAAACGTTTGGATACCTGTAGAATTGGCTGTTGCGTCGCCAAACGGAAACAAATGTTCGCTATTTACCTTCGTTTGTACCAAGAAACGTTTGGATACCTGTAGAGTTAGCTGTTGCGTCGCCAAGCGGAAACAAATGTTCTCTATTTACCTTCGTTTGTACCAAGAAACGTTTGGATACCTGTAGAGTTAGCTGTTGCGTCGCCAAACGGAAACAAATGTTCTCTATTTACCTTCGTTTGTACCAAGAAACGTTTGGATACCTGTAGAGTTAGCTGTTGCGTCGCCAAACGGAAACAAATGTTCTCTATTTACCTTCGTTTGTACCAAGAAACGTTTGGATACCTGTAGAGTTAGCTGTTGCGTCGCCAAACGGAAACAAATGTTCTCTATTTACCTTCGTTTGTACCAAGAAACGTTTGGATACCTGTAGAGTTAGCTGTTGCGTCGCCAAACGGAAACAAATGTTCTCTATTTACCTTCGTTTGTACCAAGAAACGTTTGGATACCTGTAGAGTTAGCTGTTGCGTCGGCAAACGGAAACAAATGTTCTCTATTTACCTTCGTTTGTACCAAGAAACGTTTGGATACCTGTAGAGTTAGCTGTTGCGTCGCCAAACGGAAACAAATGTTCTCTATTTACCTTCGTTTGTACCAAGAAACGTTTGGATACCTGTACAGTTAGCTGTTGCGTCGCCAAACGGAAACAAATGTTCTCTATTTACCTTCGTTTGTACCAAGAAACGTTTGGATACCTGTAGAGTTAGCTGTTGCGTCGCCAAACGGAAACAAATGTTCTCTATTTACCTTCGTTTGTACCAAGAAACGTTTGGATACCTGTAGAGTTAGCTGTTGCGTCGCCAAACGGAAACAAATGTTCTCTATTTACCTTCGTTTGTACCAAGAAACGTTTGGATACCTGTAGAGTTAGCTGTTGCGTCGCCAAACGGAAACAAATGTTCTCTATTTACCTTCGTTTGTACCAAGAAACGTTTGGATACCTGTAGAGTTAGCTGTTGCGTCGCCAAACGGAAACAAATGTTCTCTATTTACCTTCGTTTGTACCAAGAAACGTTTGGATACCTGTAGAGTTAGCTGTTGCGTCGCCAAACGGAAACAAATGTTCTCTATTTACCTTCGTTTGTACCAAGTAACGTTTGGATACCTGTAGAATTGGCTGTTGCGTCGCCAAACGGAAACAAATGTTCGCTATTTGCATTCGTTTACATTACGAAACCTTTGGATACCTGTGAATTAACCGTTGCGCCGCGAAGACGGCAACTAACACCTGAATAAATGTCTCCAAGATACTCGTAAATGATTTTAACGAATGTTGTCAGTGTCATACAGGTATCTACTGTGGAGCAAAAAGGAAGCATACAATGCTTAACCTCTAAGCTTAGTTGCTCACATCGAAGCTTTGTCCGGCCCACTAATATTTAGTCTCATATTTAGCCTTCTGTATTTTTGAGATGTTGAGCTACATCCTGGATAATCGTATATTACGTATACCTATTATGAACTCACTTTACGATAGCCTCATCACGGCATCCAGTTAATTGATCCATCCTGTCCGGGATTTAGAGTTACCTAAGGGTAATACTCGACCCTAACTTCCTGCAATTCGTTTTTAACAATGGAATCTCTTAGAACAGGGTGTAAAATAGTAGAAAAGGAAAGAATAAGTTGTCTTACTGATATCTGTAATAGTTGTTTTTGACAGATTTCTATTATAAGTTGATAAGCTATGTTATTTTATAGAAAATATCGATTTTTCAAATGCAGCGTATAAAATGTTCTTCTAATGTATAGTTGACGGTTGTCATCGCACTCCCCATCCAAACAAGAGATCATGTTTTCTGTATAGGCTATACATGTATTTACGCTTGTGTATAGGCGCGCGCATGTTTTTATTTTGAGTATAGGTAAAACTTTAACTAGGCTATTCATATCATTAAAAAAAATAATTTACGTATTAGCCTACCAGGTATGGAAAATTATCAAATTAATCAGAAATATTTTCTTCTTGTAGTACTGAAACAGATAGGCAAAATATGATTGTGTTTCTTGTGGTTTTCCGCATTATTGAAGAACACTTCACGCTTACAGAAACGAAACCATTTTTAACTTCAATTCTTGTAATCAACGTAAATTATAGAAATTAAGAGCTTAAAAACAAAAAATATTTTTTTTCCGAAATGTAATGAATTTTTTATACAGAACTTGAAGACTGACATGGAGATTCACTATATAGCGCACTTAATAAGAAATTACAAGAACAAACTTTTAAACATCGCTGTAAAAACGTGTACTATAGAGAATTTACGTCTAATCGTCCCCCTCCATTTTGAATATACGAGAATCGTATACTCTGTGACCACTGTGACAATATGACACTCCAGCAAATATAGGGAAATCGAGCACAACTCGGTTATTGCCCTCGGTTATATAAGGAACATCTTGCTAGCTCTTTTAGTTACCAATCAGATTCAGCGAAAAAAAACTGGATAGCAATTCCAACCAAATTGATTAACCATACATACCTAACCTAACCTAATCTATCCCAGCTTGCAAATTTAAACAAGTTTGTAATATTTACAATGATGTAGCTTCTTGGTTGATTGTAAACACGTTTAAATATTTGTAACTTTACTGTTGTTTAACCAGTTCAAATCCTGGTTAAAGTGTTATGGAAATCAAATTAAAAGTAATAACTAAACTTAACGTGTCGCCTATGTACTCTTGGAAAAACGTGCGTGATAATCGTGATGCAGGTTTGTTACTGTGCGCAATCGTCTTACCCCTAGATTGACACGGGACGGTTTATTCAAACTATGCAAATAGGTCGGTTAATATAATGTTTCCTTGCAAAAATTTACTACAATCTTAAGCTGTCAATAAGTTAACCACACAGATAATATATTTGGCTTTGTACTTATGAAAATGGAATAACTACGAAGCTATTGCCTGAGGATGGATTTCGAGAGTTATAAAACATGCCTTACAACTACATTGAAGCAATTCATGGATAATACATTTGTAATGAATTTTTAAAAATGTGTTTGCTGTAATTAAATTACAGCTTATTCATTTTTGTCATTGCACGCTGTACAAAAATTCAGTGGCAACTCGTAGGCAGGTTGTATCCCCCAAACCAGAGATCGTTAGCATGAAAAAATAAATTTGTTTATTTGTACATTACCTTATTATAAATAAGGTTTTTGTACATTGTTACGAGCGATTATTCATTACATAACATGCTCTGTCATTATAGGTAATAAAGTCGTCAGAGCTGCAGCGACCGTGTGACCGTTCACGCAGTCGAAGACAGATTCGTTCGGCCTGGTTGAAGGTTTCCCTGCAACACCCAGCACATCTTCCTAATGGAGAGAAGGAATTGCAAGGTCCAGACAGACTAAAACCGTTAGGCAGCGCCGTAAGGGTCTTGGTTGCAGAGGGGCCTCGGGAGTGTGCCGTCCAAAGAGAAGAATCTCCGCTGCGCTCCGAGTTTGTTGACATTCAAAATTAAGAATTAATTGAGATTTATTTGTTAATAAATACACCCGTGGCTTGATGTTCGGTTTCTTAAGTGAAAATAAAATAAAAAATGTCGATATATTTCTTTCCGTAGATTAAATCAAGGATTAAGCAGTATCTATATGTTCTCCCTATACTAGCCCTTTAAGTTTTTATGATTACGATTTATTTGCCTTAAAAACTAACATTTTACGATCTACAACCCCCATAGGTTTAGGCACTAACCGCCACTGCAAAAATTGAATATGCGAATATTTACAAACTGGAACACAATTACTTAGACACAGGGTTCAAGTCAGTTACACTTCTTAACGACATAATTAAAAAGTTTGAACAAATTTTTTTCCACTTCAATAAACACGCGCTAACAGGATTCGATGTTATTTCTTAGGGTAGTTATAATTAGGTTTTGCGTTAAAAAGAAAATAAAATATTCCGTTTGCAGGAATATAAAACCTATCGCCATTTATCGTCTTTTTCCTCGAGATCCAAAAAGGTTGCCAACCTAGGTCCGATTTTATTGATATTCGGAATAGTTTTATGCTAAACTATATAGATTTTTTAACGATTAAAAAAAAATCCCATCAAGAAAATAGAAATATTAAAAATATCAAAATATTTCAAGTAAATTGCAGATCAAGCTTGACGTTTTCAAATGTTGATAAACTCTAGGCAGTTTAGGAGAAAACGTTTAACACGGGAAGAAACAATTTCAGCTTTAAAATATTTAATAAATGTTTTAGAGGCAGTTACCAGAAACAAATTCTGTGATCAGGTCAAGTTAATTTATTAGTTTAATATTTAATTAAGAACTTCATTCCACAATGCTTTCTACAGAAGTAAAAAGTAATAAAGAGGTTTGTAATTTTTTTTATTCTTGATCAATTGCAATGAGATATTTACAATAGCACTGGCTTTTAGTGGTATGTGAACTGTTTAAGAATAGGATGACGTTGACGATGACCACATTCTCGTGGACACTCAAATAATTCTTAACACCACATTTCTCGTTGTGTATACCACGTGATACATATACCATATTACGTCATGTTTTCACCTACATTCCTTGCTGTTCATAGTTTATTCGGCAGAAAGTGACTTACGGAAAGTTCTTGCGCTACTACCTGGACTTAAAATATCTCACGTCTGGTAAGAGAGTTATTTTCCTATAAATACATTTACTTTGCAAGTAGTTTATGTTTCAAAAACTTATTTTATATTAAAAATAAGAATAATAAAAAATTACAATAATGAGTTGGATGGAAAAGTATTTAGCGATTAGGTTAAAATTTAGGTGTAGCTTTAAATAGAAGATCTATTGCACTAAAAATATACGATAGCATAACATCGCTCTAGATTTTAATCTTAACGTGACTTTATTGAGCTGTACAGTAAAACAAGGTTTAAATAAAGATATTAAACAAAGCATATTTTTATTGGTAAAAGTGATATTTTTCATTAGTAGCTGAATGTTTGAAAAAGACAATGGTTTCTAAAGATGTAATAGAATGACATACATACAGTATCTGTAGAATGGATAGTTGTGCGCAAACTCCGAATGACAAACAAACAATGTCAGTAGAACGGATAGTTATGCGGAACCTCCGAATGACATGGAAAAATGTCCCTAGAACGGCTAGTTGAGCGGAAACTCCGAAGGACATGCAAACAATGTCAGTAGAACGGCTGGTTGAGCGGAAACTCCGAAGGACATGCAAACAATGTCAGTAGAACGGCTGGTTGAGCGGAAACTCCGAATGACATCCAAAAAATGTCCCTAGAACGGCTAGTTGAGCGGAAACTCCGAAGGACATGCAAACAGTATCAGTAGAACGGCTGGTTGAGCGGAAACTCCGAAGGACATTCGAACAATGTTAGTAGAACGGCTGGTTTTGCGGAAACTCAGAATGACATGCAAAAAAATGTCCCTAGAACGGCTAGTTGAGCGGAAACTCTGGACATGCAAACAATGTCAGTAGAACGGCTGGTTGTGTGGAAATACCGAATGACATGCAAAAAATGTCCCTAGAACGGATAGTTATGCGGAACCTCCGAATGACATGAAAAAATGTCCCTAGAACGGCTAGTTGAGCGGAAACTCCGAAGGACATGCAAACAATGTCAGTAGAACGGCTGGTTGAGCGGAAACTCCGAAGGACATGCAAATAATGTCAGTAGAACGGCTGGTTATGCGGAAACTCCGAATGACATGCAAAAAATGTCAGTAGAACAACTGGTTAGGCGGTAATTCCGAATGACATGCAAATAATGTCCCTAGAACGGCTAGTTGAGCGGAAACTCCGAAGGACACGCAAACAATGTTAGTAGAACTCAGAGTGACATTTGAATGAGTAGTCCTTGCTGGTTGTCTCATCATAGTTACATCTCGATCCGTCTGATTTGGAACTAATAATACGCTATTTTAAATAAAAGAAAACACATTTTTGGAGGAAAATTCTTTTATTTATTTTTAAGGATTATGAATTATAAGAAAATTAATAAGCAAAATAATCAATCACAGCATTTATTTTATGTAGTATTCTACAACACATAAATATAACACAGTAAAAATAAGTATAAAACGAATAGGTTTTGTTTATTTTTTGCTTGATAAAGCTGCTTAGAACGAGCATCATCAGACACTAATGGATGAATTTTCCTCATTAATGCAGCTTTTTCGATGGTCTACCCATTTTGATATATAACTTGATATAACTCGAATGAGATAAGCCAAGATAAATACACTGAAAATTTGATTTAGTTCATTTACCACAATCAAGATATTCAATAATCCGCAGGTGAAAACCTCATTACTTCACTAAATATCAAGAGATACATTCATTAAATATAACTTTACTCTCAATTTTCACTTTATTTTATTACTACATATTTTTGAGTACAAAATGTTTTTCTTAATAATTATTAGAGACAGCATTATTGAATATTTACCTGAGATATTGCATTATGTGATTATTAACACGTTTTTAAACTGAAATGAAAAAGAATAATTGCAAGATAAGAATACGTAGGGTATGTAATAAATACACTATGTATTCTTCTGGCAAACTGATATGTTCATCGTATGCAAGCAATACGGTTAGACGGATATACAGATCGGAAATTTGTTTGAATAAATATTGGCAACTTTGCCAACATAATCAACAGCATGAAACGAAATTCGATTGTAATGTAAATAAAAATTTAGATCATATCTCTAAAAATGAAATAAAATTTTAAAAAAACGGAACCTACTTAAAAAAAAACCTGAAATATAATTTTTATTTACTAAAAAGTAAAATATAATTTCCTGATAACGAAAACATAATTTATCATGAGCTTATTACACACAAAATTTTGAAATCGGCGCCGCAATCATTCCGGCTATTTGCTAATCCATCAAATCTGTTCCAAAAATTTCCGAAACAATCAACTTTTTGATTGCTTGATTTCCCATGACTAATTACAGCGAACCATAGTCTTCTCATGAAACACTAATTTCATGTATCCGATATTACGATAATATGCGGGACGATAATTGATCTTTGTTCTCGACAAAGATAATACAATATGTGATTGCATATTTTTCGTTCAGATATACAAATTGCGGGCAACTCAACCTTCTTTGAATGATTTATATGAAATGTGATTACTGTAGATGCTTATAGAAGTAAGAGATCATATCTCCATAATCCTTTTGTAACCTATCATAAATTTAATAATTTTCTTATACTGTATCTATAAAATAGGTGTATGGAAAAAATGATTGAAAAGCTTGTGTGATTATCATAATTTGTTAACCTACATGACAAGGAGCTTCAACATAATGTAAAATACCTTTATTTGTTACGTTCAGTGTGTTAAATATGAGTCCAAGTATGAAATTCGGTGCCGACTTCAAAATTATGTGTGTAGTAAGCCACGTCGGCTTCCGGCTTTCATCATCCACATCGGCTTCCCCACATCGGCTTTTCTGTATCAGAAAATTAATTTTTACTTTTTAGTAAGTAAAAATTATATTTCGGATTCTTTTTTTAAGTCCGTTGTTTTTTTGTTTTTAATTCTATTATTACATAATTTTTAATTAGTTATTTTTCACAGGCCTCAAATAGGTTTTGTAGTTGGATATGTAAATGCCCTTAAAAAATTTTGCATTTTTTGTACTTTCTGTTATCAGCAGAGGGCATGGTTATTTAACAGATATATTTATTCAAACAGGGTCGTATTGTTGTCTCCGAAGATACTTGGCAAACAGCTAACAGAATAGTATAAAGCATTTTTATTTTATTTTGTGCTGAAAAAAAAAACAAAATAACTTCTATACCGGCAGGTTTTATTTCAAATTAGAGGCCTTTAAATGTTATAATGAATGCCATCCATTTAAACTTTCTAGGGTAATGAATGTTTCGGAAACGTCTTCAAGGAGACGACGGAGTAAATATTTCGACTTTTTTACCTTCGATACCTCAAAACGTACGTAAAACTAAAATATAGGGATTTTAATGTTCTTAATAAGCCCTATTAGTAAACAAAAAGTTATAAAAAACGATGTCGTTATGGTTCAGCCAAATGGTTCATCACACGGAAAGATCCACGAAACAACTTTCATTTTGTGTTTAGGTTCTCGCTGTTATAGAAGTGGCAATGCTTGTAACTACAACAGGTAGTCGTCCCCTTATATACTCTATTTTGAAGTAATTGTGTTGAGTTTGATACAAGGTGAAGTCGACCCAGTATAGTACCTGCAATAGGCCTAACCTAATGAAAGAAGTGCTTGATATATAGCTTATTGTATAAGGGGAGACAACAGGCCATTAACAATGACAAACGGCTAAAAATATTTCAGGCTCAAATGGATCAAACTGTGGCGGGAAATATGCAAAGTTGCACCTTGAGGTTCACTCCTCTAGGGCCAAACTTGTTAATTGGCCGGTAGAACACCACTAAATCACGTCTCTCAACAGGGTTTAGGGATCTCTTCCCCCTCTCACATTAACATTCCCCGGATTACGTTAATCAGAGGTTCTCGTCGTGGGTTTCTTTCGCCGACGGTGGCTACGGCAGTGGCTCGCTCTGGTCGCGATTTAATGAAGTACATTCACACAATATCAACGCCTTCATCACCGACGATTATGATTTAATTTATTAATTGTTTTAATTCTTTTAAAAATAATGTTTGCTGTTTAAGACAAATAGATAATACAATGTGTGTGTGTGTGTGTGTGTGTGTGTGTGTGTGTATGTGTGTGTGTCTGTCTGTCTGTCTGTGCCTGTGTATATGTGTGCTTGTGTGTGTGTGTGAGTATGTGTGTGTGTCTGTCTGTCTGTCTGTGCCTGTGTATGAATGTGCTTGTGTGTGTGTGTGTGTGTGTGTGTGTGTGTGTGTGTGTGTGTGTGTGTGTGTGTGTGTGTGTGCCTGTGTGTATGTGTGTGCCTGTGTGTGTGTGTGTGTGTGTGCGCGTGTGTGCGTGTGAGTGTGCGTGTGTGTGTGTGCGTGTGAGTGTGTGTGTGTGTGTGTGTGTGTGTGTGTGTGTGTGTGTGTGTGTGTGTGTGTGTGTGTGTGTGTGTGTGTGTGTGTGCTTTCACGTAAGCGTGCGTGTCTGCGTACGTGCGTATTCTCAATGAATATAACACTTTAATAACATGTAACATTAAGTTTAAGATCTGCATAATAAATTTATGTTGAACACAATTATAATATATCAATAAATACAAGAAATATATGAGCTGTTACTGCTAAACCCTAATGTCGGCCAGAAGTACCAGCATTATCAAAGCGATACTGTTACTGTTTGGAAAATATATTTATTTTGTATAATTTAAACAAGGTATAAAATAACTTCCATTAAAAAATATAATTCTAGGGAGAACAAAATTTGATGAACCAAACAGATTTTAATTAACTCACTGAGTCCAGAACTTAAAATTACCCCTAAATCAAGACAAATGAATATATTTTATTAAAACTTTCATCTTTTATGTATAGGCATACAATAATTTTTTTTTGTAGCCAAGAGTTTATCTTGCTTACATTTTAATTGATGCTACAGTGAATTGTAATAATGTAATTAATAATTATCGGAATAAGATGTCTAGAGGCTATTTTCATCTTGACCTCTTTTAGCGATTCAGTTTATAATCACCATCAGTGTGAGTCTAGTATCTCTATTGTAGGATACAAAATTTATAACCATCTGTAGGACCTCGACAGAAGGAAGGTCTTCTTGATTCAAGCTACTCTTCCAGCATGAACTATAATGTTTCTCTCGCATTATCAAGGAATCTTGTTATGCCTTTGCTTTATACCTCCTTTATGCCGTTTTCATTTCCAGCCTGTTTCCTACGCACTTGCAGTTGGTTTTATCCTTGTGTAATGGTTAATCAGTTCTTCATCCCGGGTAGCAGATACTCACCTTTCTCCACTATATGCAGTGGGTAGACACATCTCACCCCGGTGAGAGAAGGTCTGCTTTTAGGTTCGCTACCCGACCCTCTATTCTCAGTACTAGGGGATCCTTGTGTTTAAAGTTTTGAAACTTTTGTACAATAGTAGTAGGATAACACAGGAACAGTTGATTCAGCTTACAGTGCTAGAAATTTAAGACGTTAGGTTTTTTGAACTCCTAAATTGAATAAACCTTTTTTTAGATATTTCTGTGAATATAGTGGACCAAAATATTTTAATCAATTGCCTACAGAAATAAAGAATTTCAAAAATAGCAAATATTTTGAGGAAGAATTGAAAACATTTTTTTAAATGCAAATGTTGATTTTCTAAATAATGTTTTCCTGTAAAATAGTCTGCTAGTAATATTGTATGTGTTTAATTATATATGACAAGACCAAATGAGTTTGAACATTGTGTAGTTGAGTTGTCATAAGCTAATATATGTAAAGAGCAGTACGGATTAATCAGACCACATAGAAGTTTTTACCAAGACAAGCGATGGACTCTGTAGCACTGTATAGGCCTATATCTTACCGCGCTGTCACGACTACCTAAAACTACGTGACAGCATAATTTCAGAATTATAATTTTGTACATTGATTCCTCGCTATTGGCGGGGGTTACGTTCCCCAAACTTACCGCGAATACTGAAACCAACTACGTATGGAAATGGGAGGGTTACGTTCCCCAAACTTACTGCGAATACTGAAACCAACTGTGTATGGAAATGGAAGGATTACGTTCCCCAAACTTACCGCGAATACTGAAACCAACTACGAATGGAAATGGGAGGCTTACGTTCCCCAAACTTACCGCGAATACTGAAACCAACTGTGTATGGAAATGGGAGGGTTACGTTCCCCGAACTTACCGCGAACACTGAAACCAACTACGAATGGAAATGGGAGGCTTACGTTCCCCAAACTTACCGCGAATACTGAAACCAACTGTGTATGGAAATGGGAGGGTTACGTTCCCCGAACTTACCGCGAACACTGAAACCAACTACGAATGGAAATGGGAGGCTTACGTTCCCCAAACTTACCGCGAATACTGAAACCAACTGTGTATGGAAATGGGAGGGTTACGTTCCCCGAACTTTCCGCCAATACTGAAACCAACTGTGTGTGGAAATGGAAGGGTTACGTTCCCCGAACTTTCCGCGAATACTGGGTTAGAGGGTTACGTTTCACAATAAAAATTTTTACATTATTTACAGCTCTTTTAGCTGTACCGTACACTTATACCGTATGGTATATTTACGTACTAAATACACACGCACGTACACACACACACACACACACACACACACTCGTATTCTTAATTGTTAAACACTATCCACTAACTTTTTAAACGCCTAAATTTAGACAAATAATCTTTTAAGCACTGTTAATTGGGTGTTAATAAAACTAGTTATTTGCTTTGTTGCGATTTTATTATAGTTGTTTACACACCTCTTTATATGGCATGGCGATAGTCCTTCTTTCAGATCTCGATTAAAATTTAAATGTCATTTTTAGGAGAGATCATAATCATTAACGGCTACAGCTGACTGTTTCCTAAACTTACATTTCATCGGCAGATTTTAATGTTAAGTTCGGCGATTCAATTTTTGCGATTTCTTCGTCTTTGTTATCCTAGATAGGCGCAGGTTCGGTAATGAGTAGTAGTGTACAGTATAACGGATGTTAGAAGAATATTCAGATTTCTTTGTAATAAATAACTACAGTGATGCACAAAATAAATAAGACGAGAACTTATTATCCTACAACCTGCACGGTAACTATGCTGTCTTCCTTTTCTTTTTAAAAAAAAATACGATACATAATAGCGGAATATCCTGTAATTTCGCCAACCGTAAGCGAACCCGCGAATAGCAAGGGACTACTGTATTGTATATTTCTCATTGTGAAATCAATTATTTCATTTTTTTTAATGCGTCTGGCCTTTTTATGTTTAATAAATACAAAATAAACCACTAATCGCCTGGATAAAGTTAGTTGAGAGTACTAATTACCAACATGAGGATCATGATGTAATTTATTTTAGATAAACATCATGAGTTGTTCCATTTAACCTTTAATTCGCATGTAATTAACACGAAATACAGATAAATACTGAAACATCGTAATTTGTAACCCGACCTCGAAAGGACATTGTCCACTAATAGCACTTAAAAAGAAATTTGTATTTAGCGGCATAGATCGTGCCACGTACTTCAGCGACCAGCGACTTGTTAAGCCTCGCCGCGGTCTTTAGCCCAATAATCCGATGTAGTAAATCCTACTACAGGTTTTTCAAATTAAGCCATATAAAGAGATAGTAGTCTACACGTTTCGCTTATATCGAATTAGCACTTGACTAGTCATAAAGCTTCTCAGACAACAGACAACCATATAACGTGTAATCGGAAATAACTGTTAATTACTGCTTGCATAACAAAAGCCAGGTGCTAGCCGCCATCTCTCATTCATCACAGTAGGCGTTCAACAGATACTGCCGAAACTTAGACTTCAATGTGTTATTATAGTTGTATTGTGAGGAAACAACCTTCAAGAGCGAAAGGCTAGTTCCGCCTAAAATACGAAACAAAACACAACACTGAAGAAAACCGTTCTCCTAGGCTCCAGATTATTGTAATAGTATTGCGTAAAAATTATACAATGGACAGTATGAGTAGTAGTATTAGGAAATTATATGTACACATACACGAATATACATACACACACACACACACACACTCATACTCATATATATATATATATATATATATATATATATATATATATATATATATATATATATATGTAGGGAGGCATTCTTGCGTTGGTGGTAGGTTTAGTGAGTGCGTGTGTTTTTTGTGTGCGTGCGTTTTATAAATAAATAAATAAATATATATATATATATATATATATATATATATATATATAACATCGGGACCATACACAGTAAAGTTTGAACTTTAATTTAGGCACTTACTAGCTTTAAATATAATATTTTACCTGTGTTTATTGAGGCTTGAAAATACCCATTTTTGTGTTTTTCTATTTTAAATTGTTTATAACTCGATGCGATCAGTTTTAGAAAAGAAATTACAGGAAACCTGTTATCTTAGGAATGTTAAAAAAACGGTTTATAAAAAAGTTGATTTTTGTATTATATTTAAAAAAATGTTACAACAAATAAAGACTACTTTTTCCATAGGCGACCTCTTGAGGCATCTCACGTAAATGATTATGCAAAAAAAAATCTCATAGAAATATTTTTCAACGAATCCGAGGTTTCTACCTTTTTATCCATTTCGTCTTCTTTATTAATTTAACAATGCATTTAGTTAGTATTATTTGATTCCATCTTCAACTTGACTTACTAGTTATTCTAAAACACGTAAACAGATATTTCAATATATTATTTGCCTATAGTAGCACTTACTTTCTTTGTTTAAAGAGGATAGCCGTTTCGGCAGTGATATCCCATTATCCATTCTCACGCGATATGGTCCACGTTGAACAGAATACATCCCCCTTAGAATAAATAAGCTCTACTACAGGCAAGTATCACATTGCAATATGATATTTGGCTATAGTAGCACTTACTTTCTTTGTTGAAAGAGGATGTCCGTTTCGGGAATAGTGTTCATTATCCACTCTCATGGTTTATGGTCCAAGTTGGCAAGGATACATCCCTCTTAGACTAAAAAAGTGCTACTATAGGCAAGTATCACATTGCAATATGATATTTGGCTATAGTAGCACTTACTTTCTTTGTTGAAAGAGGATGTCCGTTTCGGGAATAGTGTTCATTATCCATTCTCACGAGTTATGGTCCAAGTTGACCAGAATACATCCCCCTTAGACTAAATAAGTGCTACTACAGGCAAGTATCACATTGCAATACGATATTTGCCTATAGTAGCACTTAGTTTTTTTGTTTTAAAAGGATGGCCGTTTCGGTAGTAATATCCCATTATCCACTCTCATGGGTTATGGTCCAAGTTGACAAGGATACATCCCTCTTAGACTAAATAAGTGCTACTACAGGCAGGTATCACATTGCAATATGATATATGCCTATAGTAACACTTAGTTTTTTTGTTTAAAAAGGATGGCCGTTTCGGGAGTAAAATGCGATTATCCATTCTCACGAGTTATGGTCCAAGTTGACCAGAATACATCCCCCTTAGACTAAATAAGTGCTACTACAGGCAAGTATCACATTGCAATACGATATTTGCCTATAGTAGCACTTAGTTTTTTTGTTTTAAAAGGATGGCCGTTTCGGGAATAATATCCCATTATCCACTCTCATGGTTTATGGTCCAAGTTGACAAGGATACATCCCTCTTAGACTAAATAAGTGCTACTACAGGCAAGTATCACATTGCAATATGATATTTGGCTATAGCAGCACTTAGGTTTTTTGTTAAAAAAGGATGGCAGTTTCGGGATTAATATCCCATTATCCATTCTCATGAGTATGGTTCAAGTTGACAAGGATACATCCCCCGATACTATAGGCAAGTATCACATCGCAATATATGTTCAAGTGTTTTAATGTATTCGTTGTTTAACTTTTTTTAATATTATTGATTACGTTTAAATTTAATCCTGGTAATATTTTTCTACAAATGCAGATACTACAACTCGTCACTAGTGAGGCCTATTATTTCTGAACGGCTTGTTTATCAATTATTATCGTTCCCAAACTCCGAAGTAATACCCTTCAGTTCTGGCTTCGCAATTCTGGGAATTTTGCAATTGAAGGCTTACGAAAAGACATCTTTGATTTCTTCTAGCTCCTATTTAGTTCCGATATAGTACAGCTTTTTTCACACCTGCAAGCTCTCTTCCCTTCTATATCCTACCCCTTTTTTAATTTTGCTATTGCACAATTTTCTCCTCCCTTGCATGCTAATTCTTCTTATTATTTTTAGCTCCATTTTACTGTGTTGTAATACAATATTCACATCTGCATGCTCTTTTCCCTTATTCATCCTAGCTCTTTCTTCGTATTACTCAATTTACGTCTCTCTTGGAAGCTATTCTAATTCATTTATAACTCCTTTCTAGTTCTACTCTAATACAACTTCACATCTGCATGCTCTTTTCCCTTATTCTTCCTAGCTCTTTCTTCGTATTACTCAATTTACGTCTCTCTTGGAAGCTATTCTAATTCATTTACAACTCCTTTCTAGTTCTACTGTAATACAACTTCACATTTGCACGCTCTTTTCTCTTATTCATACTAGCTCTTTTTTCGTATTACTCAATTTACGTCTCTCTTGGAAGCTATTCTAATTCATTTACAACTCCTTTCTAGTTCTACTGTAATACAACTTCACATTTGCACGCTCTTTTCTCTTATTCATACTAGCTCTTTTTTCGTATTACTCAATTTACGTCTCTCTTGGAAGCTATTCTTTTTAATTTATATCTCCTTTCTGGTTCTACTCTAATACAACTTCACATCTGCACGCTCTTTTCTCTTATTCATACTAGCTCTTTTTTCGTATTACTCAATTTACGTCTCTCTTGGAAGCTATTCTAATTCATTTACAACTCCTTTCTAGTTCTACTGTAATACAACTTCACATTTGCACGCTCTTTTCTCTTATTCATACTAGCTCTTTTTTCGTATTACTCAATTTACGTCTCTCTTGGAAGCTATTCTAATTCATTTACAACTCCTTTCTAGTTCTACTGTAATACAACTTCACATTTGCACGCTCTTTTCTCTTATTCATACTAGCTCTTTTTTCGTATTACTCAATTTACGTCTCTCTTGGAAGCTATTCTTTTTAATTTATATCTCCTTTCTGGTTCTACTCTAATACAACTTCACATCTGCATGCTCTTTTCCCTTATTCATCCTAGCTCTTTCTTCGTATTACTCAATTTACGTCTCTCTTGGAAGCTATTCTTTTTCATTTATATGTCCTTTCAAGTTCTACTCTAATTCAACTTCACATCTGCATGCTCTTTTCCCTTATTCATCCTAGCTCTTTCTTCGTATTACTCAATTTACGTCTCTCTTGGAAGCTATTCTTATTCATTTGTAACTTCTTTCTAGTTCCACTGTATTACAACTTCACATCTGCACACTCTTTATTCTTCATTGTAGCTCTTTCTTTGTTCTATTATTACAAAACTTTTTTCAATCTTATATACTGTTACGTTTTATTTATTCTAAACACTTTTTAAATTATACTAGAACAGATTTCATTGATCTAAAGAAGTGACTAGGCCTCTGGCTAGTGTGTGTGTGTGTGTTTGTGTGTGTGTGTGTGTGTGTGTGTGTGCGTGCGTGCGCGCGCGCGTGTTCGGTTTTCTCTCTCTCTCTCTCTCTCGCTCTGTCTGTCTCTCTCGTTCTCATCCTTCTGTCTCTCACTTTATCTCTCTTTCTCTCCCTCTCCATCTCTCTCTCTCTCTCACCCACACACACACACACACACACACACACACACACACACACACACACACACACACACACACACACACACACACACACACACAAACGCGCTCACGCGCGCTATGTGTTTGTGTGTGTGTGTGTTTAGGAATAAAATGAAGGTTAATTACACCGAGTAAGAAATAGTTAATATTTATAGAATTGGATAGTCACATACAAAGCAATTAAGAATAATATGCATAAAAATAGAAGAAACTACACCTCCTACAAGGAATACAAAAAGTACATTTACCCTTAAAAATAAAAAGAACCCTACGGCAAAAATTATTTAACGGAGAAAATTTTAAACTTGTTTTTATCTGGTTTGTTCTTGTCTTATACAAATCTTGGTTTTCCTAACCCAATTGCTATTTTGGACATTGTTTCACTTTGAACATTTTAAAATTGTTATCAGTATTAAATTTTTCTGATATTGTGTCTTAGTTTTTTCGCAAAAATATATTGAGATCAATTTAAAGCTTCTGACAAACTGGTGACAGATTATATTTTATAAAAATATTTTTTATTCCACTTTATCGTTAAAATTCGACGCTCAATATCCAGAGAGATTGATGCCTCCGATAATGAAATAATTAGACAGTAGTCTCGTAAACGGCGTGGAGCGATCAACATTGATTTAACGACATTAATGTGGGCAATTGGTGAGCACATCACGAAGCAAGCAATGCTAATTGGCGGATAAATGCTCGGATCTTATTGGTCCCACATGTTACCACGCAGTACGGTCGCGGCCGCACGATCATGTTATAAAGATACAGTAGTTAAACAATTTATTACTTAGTGTTGTACAGTGCCCGCTAATATCTGGATTAGACTAAAACGTCCGACCTTACCTTGATTTTATCACCGCTTTGGGGAGCTTACATACCTAACTTGTGTATGGGGCAGTTCCTTTTCTCTCGATTTTATTTAGTTTCTCGGGGGAAAATTCTGTAAAGACAAGATCGATGTATAGCAAAACATTCAAATGTTTTGTCGTTTACTTTGTTGCCAGAGCGTGAAATATAATTTTTGCATTTTTTACTCCATAATATGAAATATATACTTTATCAGGTAGGACGATCTGTCTAAACTTCATTTAGACATATCTATCAGCGAAACTGTAGATACTTTAATCAGCGTAGGCATACATCTAATATTTAAAGCAATATGACTGTATAAATGTTACTTCATAGTGTATCATGTAGCATGATCATAGGATACATATGTTTCCTCGTCCCTCATTACAACTATGCATACATCTATCTTTCCGGTTAGGGAGTAAGTATAGAAACAGATTTATCCTCATCTCTCATCACAACTATCCATGCATCTTTCTCTCCTTTTTGGGACTAGGTACAGATACAGATGCATCTCCATCTCTCATCACAACTATGCATACATATGTCTTTTCTGTTAAGGACTAGGTATAGATACAGACGTATCCTCATCTCTCATCACAACTATGCATACATCTTTATCTCCTGTTTGGGGCTAGGTATAAATACAGACGTATCCTCATCTCTCATCACAACTATGCATACATCTTTATCTCCTGTTTGGGGCTAGGTATAAATACAGGCGTATCCTCATCTCTCATCACAACTATGCATACATCTTTATCTCCTGTTTGGGGCTAGGTATAAATACAGGCGTATCCTAACCTCCCATCACAACTATGCATACATCTTTCTCTCCTGTTTGGGGCTAGGTATAAATACAGACGTATCCTCATCTCTCATCACAACTATGCATACATCATTATCTCCTGTTTGGGGCTAGGTATAAATACAGGCGTATCCTCATCTCTCATCACAACTATGCATACATCTTTATCTCCTGTTTGGGGCTAGGTATAAATACAGGCGTATCCTCATCTCTTATCACAACTATGCATACATCTTTATCTCCTGTTTGGGGCTAGGTATAAATACAGGCGTATCCTAACCTCCCATCACAACTATGCATACATCTTTCTCTCCTGTTTGGGACTAGGTATAGATACAGACGTATCCTAACCTCTCATCACAACTATGCATACATCTTTCTCTCCTGTTTGGGACTAGGTATAGATACAGACGTATCCTCATCTCTCATCACAACTATGCATACATCTTTCTCTCCTGTTTGGGACTAGGTATAGATACAGACGTATCCTAACCTCTCATCACAACTATGCATACATCTTTCTCTCCTGTTTGGGACTAGGTATAGATACAGACGTATCTTCATCTCTCATCACAACTATGCATACATCTTTATCTCCTGTTTGGGGCTAGGTATAAATACAGACGTATCCTCATCTCTCATCACAACTATGCATACATCTTTATCTTCTGTTTGGGGCTAGGTATAAATACAGGTGTATCCTCATCTCTCATCACAACTATGCATACATCTTTATCTCCTGTTTGGGGCTAGGTATAAATACAGGCGTATCCTAACCTCCCATCACAACTATGCATACATCTTTCTCTCCTGTTTGGGACTAGGTATAGATACAGACGTATCCTAACCTCTCATCACAACTATGCATACATCTTTATCTCCTGTTTGGGACTAGGTATAGATACAGACGTATCCTCATCTCTCATCACAACTATGCATACATCTTTATCTCCTGTTTGGGACTAGGTATAAATACAGGCGTATCCTAACCTTTCACCACAACTATGCATACATCTTTCTCTCCTGTTTGGGACTAGGTATAGATACAGACGTATCCTCATCTCTCATCACAACTATGCATACATCTTTATCTCCTGTTTGGGACTAGGTATAAGTACAGACGTATCCTAACCTTTCATCACAACTATGCATACATCTTTCTCTCCTGTTTGGGACTAGGTATAGATACAGACGTATCCTCATCTCTCATCACAACTATGGATACATCTTTATCTCCTGTTTGGGACTAGGTATAAATACAGACGTATCCTAACCTCTCATCACAACTATGCATACATCTTTCTCTCCTGTTTGGGACTAGGTATAGATACAGACGTATCCTCATCTCTCATCACAACTATGCATACATCTTTATCTCCTGTTTGGGACTAGGTATAAATACAGGCGTATCCTAACCTTTCACCACAACTATGCATACATCTTTCTCTCCTGTTTGGGACTAGGTATAGATACAGACGTATCCTCATCTCTCATCACAACTATGGATACATCTTTATCTCCTGTTTGGGACTAGGTATAAATACAGACGTATCCTAACCTCTCATCACAACTATGCATACATCTTTATCTCCTGTTTGGGGCTAGGTATAAATACAGACGTATCCTAACCTCTCATCACAACTATGCATACATCTTTCTCTCCTGTTTGGGACTGGGTATAGATACAGACGTATCCTCATCTCTCATCAGAACTATGCATACATCTTTATCTCCTGTTTGGGACTAGGTATAGATACAGACGTATCCTCATCTCTCATCACAACTATGCATACATCTTTATCTCCTGTTTGGGACTAGGTATAAATACAGGCGTATCCTAACCTTTCACCACAACTATGCATACATCTTTCTCTCCTGTTTGGGACTAGGTATAGATACAGACGTATCCTCATCTCTCATCACAACTATGCATACATCTTTATCTCCTGTTTGGGACTAGGTATAAATACAGACGTATCCTCATCTCTCATCACAACTATGCATACATCTTTCTCTCCTGTTTGGGGCTAGGTATAAATACAGACGTATCCTCATCTCTCATCACAACTGTGCATACATCTTTCTCTCCTGTTTGGGGCTAGGTATAAATACAGACGTATCCTCATCTCTCATCACAACTATGCATACATCTTTCTCTCCTGTTTGGGACTAGGTATAGATACAGACGTATCCTCATCTCTCATCACAACTATGCATACATCTTTCTCTCCTGTTTGGGACTAGGTATAGATACAGACGTATCCTCATCTCTCATCACAACTATGCATACATCTTTCTCTCCTGTTTGGGACTAGGTATAAATACAGACGTATCCTCATCTCTCATCACAACTATGCATACATCTTTCTCTCCTATTTGGGGCTAGGTATAAATACAGACGTATCCTCATCTCTCATCACAACTATGCATACATCTTTCTCTCCTGTTTGGGGCTAGGTATAAATACAGACGTATCCTCATCTCTCATCACAACTATGCATACATCTTTCTCTCCTGTTTGGGACTAGGTATAGATACAGACGTATCCTCATCTCTCATCACAACTATGCATACATCTTTATCTCCTGTTTGGGACTAGGTATAAATACAGACGTATCCTCATCTCTCATCACAACTATGCATACATCTTTATCTCCTGTTTGGGGCTAGGTATAAATACAGACGTATCCTCATCTCTCATCACAACTATGCATACATCTTTCTCTCCTGTTTGGGACTAGGTATAGATACAGACGTATCCTCATCTCTCATCACAACTATGGATACATCTTTATCTCCTGTTTGGGACTAGGTATAAATACAGACGTATCCTAACCTCTCATCACAACTATGCATACATCTTTCTCTCCTGTTTGGGACTAGGTATAGATACAGACGTATCCTCATCTCTCATCACAACTATGCATACATCTTTATCTCCTGTTTGGGACTAGGTATAAATACAGGCGTATCCTAACCTTTCACCACAACTATGCATACATCTTTCTCTCCTGTTTGGGACTAGGTATAGATACAGACGTATCCTCATCTCTCATCACAACTATGGATACATCTTTATCTCCTGTTTGGGACTAGGTATAAATACAGACGTATCCTAACCTCTCATCACAACTATGCATACATCTTTATCTCCTGTTTGGGGCTAGGTATAAATACAGACGTATCCTAACCTCTCATCACAACTATGCATACATCTTTCTCTCCTGTTTGGGACTGGGTATAGATACAGACGTATCCTCATCTCTCATCAGAACTATGCATACATCTTTATCTCCTGTTTGGGACTAGGTATAGATACAGACGTATCCTCATCTCTCATCACAACTATGCATACATCTTTATCTCCTGTTTGGGACTAGGTATAAATACAGGCGTATCCTAACCTTTCACCACAACTATGCATACATCTTTCTCTCCTGTTTGGGACTAGGTATAGATACAGACGTATCCTCATTTCTCATCACAACTATGCATACATCTTTATCTCCTGTTTGGGACTAGGTATAAATACAGACGTATCCTCATCTCTCATCACAACTATGCATACATCTTTCTCTCCTGTTTGGGGCTAGGTATAAATACAGACGTATCCTCATCTCTCATCACAACTATGCATACATCTTTCTCTCCTGTTTGGGGCTAGGTATAAATACAGACGTATCCTCATCTCTCATCACAACTATGCATACATCTTTCTCTCCTGTTTGGGACTAGGTATAGATACAGACGTATCCTCATCTCTCATCACAACTATGCATACATCTTTCTCTCCTGTTTGGGACTAGGTATAGATACAGACGTATCCTCATCTCTCATCACAACTATGCATACATCTTTCTCTCCTGTTTGGGACTAGGTATAAATACAGACGTATCCTCATCTCTCATCACAACTATGCATACATCTTTCTCTCCTATTTGGGGCTAGGTATAAATACAGACGTATCCTCATCTCTCATCACAACTATGCATACATCTTTCTCTCCTGTTTGGGGCTAGGTATAAATACAGACGTATCCTCATCTCTCATCACAACTATGCATACATCTTTCTCTCCTGTTTGGGACTAGGTATAGATACAGACGTATCCTCATCTCTCATCACAACTATGCATACATCTTTATCTCCTGTTTGGGACTAGGTATAAATACAGACGTATCCTCATCTCTCATCACAACTATGCATACATCTTTATCTCCTGTTTGGGGCTAGGTATAAATACAGACGTATCCTCATCTCTCATCACAACTATGCATACATCTTTCTCTCCTGTTTGGGACTAGGTATAGATACAGACGTATCCTCATCTCTCATCAGAACTATCCATACATCTTTATATCCTGTTTGGGGCTAGGTATAAACACAGACGTATCCTAACCTCTCATCATAACTATGCATACATCTTTCTCTCCTGTTTGTGGCTAGGTATAGATACAGACGTATCCTAACCTCTCATCGCAACTATGCTTACATATATATCTTCTGTTTGTGACTAATTGTAGATACAGTAGTTTCCTCATCTCTCATCGCAACTATGCATACATATATCTCTTCTGTTTGAGACTAATTATAGATACAGTAGTTACCTCATCTCTCATTACATAGTTTCTCATCTTAGGGAATAACTTTTAATATTGAACGATTTCTCGTCATTCCCAGACCTACATCTATCTTTTATGATAAGAACAATCTGTAGGACCAGAAGTTTACGTATTCTTGATCATTGTATCAAGATCAATGTACATTTGTTTCTCCTCATAGTGATTAACTTTAGATACAAATGTTTTCTCATCTCTCATCACAACTATGCATACATATATCTCTTCTGTTTGGGACTAACTGTAGATATAGTAGTTTCCTCATCTCTCATTACAACTATGCATATATATATATATATATATATATATATATATATATATATATATATATATATATATATATATATATTAAATATGGTGATATGTTTTCTTGTAATATAGTTAATAAATTAATAATATTTCAAAAACAAGAATACTTTTAATGAAAAGTATTCTTGTTTTTGAAATATTTTTAAATGATTAATTATATATATATATATATATATATATATATATATATATATATATATATATATATATATATCTTCTGTTTAGGACTAACTGTAAATGCAGTAGTTACCTCTCCCTCTCTCACCGCAACTATGCATATATATATATATATATATATATATATATATATATATATATATATATATATATATATATATGTCTCTTCTGTTTAAGACTAATTGTAGATACAGTAGTTTCCTTATCTTTCATCACATTTATGCATACATATATATCTTCTGTTGGACTAACTGTAGATACAGTAGTTTCCTCATCTCTCATTACAACTATGCCTACATATATTTCTTTTGTTTAGGACTAACTGTAGATACAGTAGTTTCCTCATCTCTCATTACAACTATGCCTACATATATCTCTTCTGTTTGGGACTAACTGTAGATACAGTAGTTTCCTCATCTCTCATTACAACTATGCCTACATATATTTCTTCTGTTTAGGACTAACTGTAGATACAGTAGTTTCCTCATCTCTCATTACAACTATGCATACATACATTTCTTCTGTTTAGGACTAACTGTAGATACAGTAGTTTCCTCATCTCTCATTACAACTATGCATACATACATTTCTTCTGTTTAGGACTAACTGTAGATACAGTAGTTTCCTCATCTCTCATTACAACTATGCCTACATATATCTCTTCTGTTTGGGACTAACTGTAGATACAGTAGTTTCCTCATCTCTCATTACAACTATGCATACAAACATTTCTTCTGTTTAGGACCAACTGTAGATAGAGTAGTTTCCACATCTCTCATTACAACTATGCATACATATATCTCTTCTGTTTGGGACTAACTGTAGATACAGTAGTTTCCTCATCTCTCATTACAACTATGCCTACATATATTTCTTCTGTTTAGGACTAACTGTAGATACAGTAGTTTCCTCATCTCTCATTACAACTATGCCTACATATATTTCTTCTGTTTAGGACTAACTGTAGATACAGTAGTTTCCTCATCTCTCATTACAACTATGCCTACATATATTTCTTCTGTTTAGGACTAACTGTAGATACAGTAGTTTCCTCATCTCTCATTACAACTATGCCTACATATATTTCTTCTGTTTAGGACTAACTGTAGATACAGTAGTTTCCTCATCTCTCATTACAACTATGCCTACATATATCTCTTCTGTTTGGGACTAACTGTAGATACAGTAGTTTCCTCATCTCTCATTACAACTATGCATACATACATTTCTTCTGTTTAGGACCAACTGTAGATAGAGTAGTTTCCTCACCTCTCATTACAACTATGCATACATACATTTCTTCTGTTTAGGACCAACTGTAGATAGAGTAGTTTCCTCATCTCTCATTACAACTATGCATACATACATTTCTTCTGTTTAGGACTAACTGTAGATACAGTAGTTTCCTCATCTCTCATTACAACTATGCCTACATATATTTCTTCTGTTTAGGACTAACTGTAGATACAGTAGTTTCCTCATCTCTCATTACAACTATGCCTACATATATTTCTTCTGTTTAGGACTAACTGTAGATACAGTAGTTTCCTCATCTCTCATTACAACTATGCCTACATATATTTCTTCTGTTTAGGACCAACTGTAGATAGAGTAGTTTCCTCATCTCTCATTACAACTATGCATACATACATTTCTTCTGTTTAGGACCAACTGTAGATAGAGTAGTTTCCTCATCTCTCATTACAACTATGCATACATACATTTCTTCTGTTTAGGACCAACCGTAGATATAGTAGTTTCTTCTTCTCTCATCACATAGTTTCTCCACATAGAGATCAATGTACATTTGTTTCTCCTCATAGGGAATACAGAACGATTCTTCGTCATTCCCAGACCTTCATCTATCTTTGCTGTTAAGAACATTCTGTAGGACCAGAAGTTTACATATCTTTGATCATTGCAACCAGATCAATGTACATTTGTTTCTCCTCATGGGGAATAACTGTTAATACAGAACGATCTCTCTTCATTCTAAGACCTTAATCTATATTTTCTGCTAAGAACAATCTGTACGACCAGACGTTTACGTATTCTTGATCATTCCATCAAGATTAATGTACATTTATTTCTCCTCATAGGGAATAACCGTTAATATAGACAATTTATCCTTATTTCCAGACTTTCATCTATCCTTTTCTACTAAAAAAAATCTGTGAGAAATAAATGTTGTATATTAGTTTCATACAACTGCGTGTTTATCTATTCTTCCGGGAACTAACCTTAATTACGGAGTTTTATACCTGGTCTATCTTTAAAGCTTTAAATTTGTCTGTATGCAGTTAGAGTGGCCTATATGTGTTTTAAATGATGCACCTATGAAGTTTTTGTGTAAAAGTAATAGTTATTTTCATTTTGCAACATCAGTGTTGAAATGAGAAGCCGCCCTACGGAGTTCGGAAGCTATTTCTAATAAATAATATCCTGCGTGTAAGGATAAGGGGATAGGGGAGGATTTGGGACTACTTGCGTTGCTCAACAGGTGGCCTGTTAATATACGGGACCCTTTGGCACACTCCTCATAGCGCCTAATCAGAATCTGTAACAGAGCTGTACAAATTGTTTAGTGGAACAAAGCTATGACCGTAATTGTGGCTTATATGTTTGTGCAATTGTTCCTTATGTATATATGTAATTGGGGTTTTTGTTGACGTACAAGTGTGACTTATTTGTATGTCTAATTGTGGCATTTCAGTAACGCATATAAATACAAAAATGTCTATTCTACTTTTAATACGTTCTTGATTACTGACTTTATAAAAATTCAATTACAAATATTACTCCTCTAAAAGCTACTGAGCATGTTTTCCTTTCTGTAGCTAGTGAATACGTTCGATAAATACGCTCTTTTCATAAATATTCCTTTACAACAAACTCAAGTAATACTAAAATAGATATAACTATAGCCTATTGTTGGTTTCAGATCACGATTAACTGACTAAAATGCCCTTCATGAATTTTATCTGCAGTAAACGTGATAATCGAAACCAGTTGTTAGTTAGCAGTTTTGTTTAGCGGTGTTATAATGTAGCTGATGTTTTAGCGGATAATTATAATGGCCACCGAAAATGTTTTCTAGAAAAAAAATAAGCTCTACAAAATATTATCAGGAGTTTTATACACATTAAAGATTTTAAAATGCATTATTTTTTTTATCGAATGAGCAATACTCTAAAGAAGACAATCAATTGAAAACCTTTCTTTAATTTTTTCATCTGAAGATTTGTATCTAATTAATTTTCTTACCGATAAGGGTAATTCATATGGGAAGGTGGTTATCAAATAAAGATTTATCAGAAAATGTCGAAATTAATGTAGGTTTATTGACATTAAACTAAAGCTCATTTTATGCCATTTTTTGCGTAATGTGAGACTTATTTATGGATAATAACTTTTTCCAAATGATGTCATCATGTATGATGCACAACTGAAGTCTCTTCTTGAAATCCTCTGTCACGAGAACCAATCGTAGGGTGGCAAAAATTTCCAGAATGGTTATGCTTTTTTACTCAACCAAATTTCACAGTTTATTAGTTTAGGCATGTTTTTTGAGGTAGGAAAAAAGTAACACTGGTAAAGGAGGAGATTTGGGAGGCCAAGAAACATCAATTGAAATGATCCGGTCAGAAAACATGCGTCAAAAACCGGCCATAGAATCTTTCGTTCACAGTGTTGGAAATAGCCCCATCCTGCTGGAGTCCAACATCTTGTGAACAGATTTTTCTTCCCAGTTGGGGTTTCAAGAACATTTCAAGCATACATATGTACTGAGTCAAATTCACAGGGATTGTGGCAACAATGTTTTTGAAAAAATAAGGTCTAATAATGCCGAAAACGCCAATAGCACACGCAGGCCCGCCCAGAAAGAAGGGAAATAACCAGAAGCCCGGTGGGGCCTACCGCGTTGGTGTGTGTGTGTGTGTGTTTTTTTTTTTTTACTGCAGAAAATAAATAACTCGTGTGGCGAGATCCATAAATGAGGTAAAAACATTTTTCCAATAAAGTATAAAAAGTGCAATGTACAATTTTTCAAGCTTTTATTGGCAAAATAATTCTCATTGTATGAACCGTTCTATTCACACAAAATGCATTGTCTTGGATGTTGTGAACGAATGCCATTTATTCCAGAAAAACTAAACATACACAGATGAGGTGTACACTCACAACATTTTTTGTTAAATAAAAACTCGGTTGATACGTGAGTCAAGAAAATTTGATGTAATTAACATTCGGCTACGTTTCGACGACTAAATGGTCGATATCATTCAGGCGTGATCTCCTTTGTACTATTTTCAAAGCTATTGGAACCACAAGACAACTTTCTTTATACATTTTTAAAAAGGTTTTTTGACTCACGTATCAACTGAGTTTTTATTTATCCAAACATACACAGATTAGATTCAGTAGGCCTAGTTGGTTTTAACACGGAAATAATAGTATCTTAAAAATGTCATACAAAATACAGGGTTGTATGGAGATATGTTGAAAGTAATGAAGGCGCCACTACTCATGTTTTGTTTTGTACTCATGTTTGGACCTGAAGGGGTTTGTACTCATTTCTGTCCAGAGGCCCAAAATTTCTCTGGGCGGACCTGAGCACACCAGACTGTAACGTCTTCAGAGTGGAGAGATGGCTGATGAGTTAGGTGTGGATGAACTGGATTTTTAAATGCATCATCCCGTTTAAATGAAAATTAACTTCTGGCTCATGAGTAATTTCACATTTTCATTCGACTCCAAATTATGTGCATTCTCTAAACAAAGTCTTTACTCGCAGTAAAATTTGTTGCCTCAAGTAGTTCCAAAATAAGCATTTAGTATGGATGAACTTTAGTTCTTTATGTAAAACATGTTGACCGTGGTAAAAGCTGATCCTGGCCTTCTGTTTACTTTTATATTTTCTGGGGTCGTTACCCTACATTTTGGGCCTTTATGCTTCTTACCATTGTGTTTTCTGTTGATCTCAAATGTTTCCCCCGTAAGGATATTGTTACGATTGGGAACAGCTCCATACCCCCGACATTTAATTGTAAGCGACACAATCTCTGCATTTTAGGCCTATATGCTTCTTACCATTGTGTTTCCTGTTGCCTTAAGTGCATCGCCCATCTAACGATAGTGTTACGATTGGGAACAGCTCCATACCCCCGACATTGAATTGTAAGCGACACAATCTCTGCATTTTGGGCCTATATGCTTCTTACCATTGTGTTTCCTGTTGCCTCAAGTGCATCGCCCATCTAACGATAGTGTTACGATTGGGAACAGCTCCATACCCCCGACATTGAATTGTAAGCGACACAATCTCTGCATTTTGGGCCTTTATGCTTCTTACCATTGTGTTTCCTGTTGCCTCAAGTGTTTCGCCCATCTAACGATAGTGTTAACGATTGGAAACCGCTCCATATCAGCCACATTGAATTGTAAGCGACACAATCTCTGCATTTTGGGCCTTTATGCTTCTTACCATTGTGTTTCCTGTTGCCTCAAGTGTTTCGCCCATCTAACGATAGTGTTAACGATTGGAAACAGCTCCATATCAGCCACATTGAATTGTAAGCGACACAATCTCTGCATTTTGGGCCTTTATGCTTCTTACCATTGTGTTTCCTGTTGCCTCAAGTGTTTCGCCCATCTAACGATAGTGTTAACGATTGGAAACAGCTCCATATCAGCCACATTGAATTGTAAGCGACACAATCTCTGCATTTTGGGCCTTTATGCTTCTTACCATTGTGTTTCCTGTTGCCTCAAGTGTTTCGCCCATCTAACGATAGTGTTACGATTGGGGACAGCTCCATATCAGCCACATTGAATTGTAAGCGACACAATCTCTGCATTTTGGGCCTTTATGTTTCTTACCATTGTGTTTCCTGTTGCCTCAAGTGTTTCGCCCATCTAACGATAGTGTTACGATTGGGAACAGCTCCATACCCCCGACATTGAATTGTAAGCGACACAATCTCTGCATTTTGGGCCTTTATGGTTCTTACCATTGTGTTTCCTGTTGCCTCAAGTGTTTCGCCCATCTAACGATAGTGTTAACGATTGGAAACAGCTCCATATCAGCCACATTGAATTGTAAGCGACACAATCTCTGCATTTTGGGCCTTTATGGTTCTTACCATTGTGTTTCCTGTTGCCTCAAGTGTTTCGCCCATCTAAAGATAGTGTTACGATTGGGGACAGCTCCATATCCCCGACATTGAATTGCAAGCGACACAATCTCTGCATCTTTTTAACTAATCCTAATGAAACTGTCACACACAAACAACATTGCAAGTCCCAATTGAATGTGAATCTTGTGTAGAGGAGTATCCCCACTACGTTCTTCACCCGCCACAACACTCTTAGTACTAACTCAGCTCAAAACCAATCTTCTCTCGTGTGCCGGCCTGTATTTAATCTGTGTTCTTATTATGATTCAGTGTATATAATTATCAATATACATTTACATTAAACAATAATATATATATATATATATATATATATATATATATATATATATATATATATATACTATAATATGTATTCTTGTGTATTGATAAAGAAATAAAACAATTTAGAAATACAAGAATAATTTATGGAATTTAAAATTCAAAGCTTTGCGTTGGCAAACAGTACTAACACCCTCAGGAATAATAGAGACTTAACATCAACCATACATTTGCAAACTAGATGCAACAAACAGCGTTGCCAAATAATTAATCACATATATATCACTTTCACTAAAAATTAAACAAGAATATTGTTTGGTATCTATGGGAGTTAACTTTCAAAGATCGATAGTATATTCATTGTCGAGCAGCAACTGGAGTTGATGAGTTGGTGCTGGGCAAAGATACTATCAATCTTTGAAAGTAAACTCCCATAAACACCAAATAAGATTATTGTTTAAGTGCATATAGTGAAAGTGATAAGTGAATACAAGAAATCAGTGATGCAAAGTATATATATATATATATATATAAATATATATATATATATATATATATATATATATATATATATATATATATATATATTGGAGGATGTTGGTAATGTCAACCAACGAAAAGCTTTGAATGTATTGTTCAACAAATTATTCCTGTAATTGTGTATATTATTTAATCTTAAAAATAATTCTAACAGGAAAACATATTTGATATTCTACTTTGATATATATATATATATATATATATATATATACTTTGATTAGCTATTAGATAAATATTTAACAGGAAAAGCAAAACATCTGCACATCAAATAGACTATATATGTATACTTATCATAAGCGAGAATATTTATAAAATTATTTGCTCAAAGCGCGCGCGCGCGCGCGCGCGCGTGTGTGTGTGTATGTATGTGTGCCCAATGAACTGCGTGCTCGAACTGTTCGTATTTCACAACGTTTAAATCGTTGTGCATTAAACTAATAATTTTGAGCATTACGATTTGTATTTTGTACGATTTTGAGCTACATCGTATAAAATAATAGGACTTCAGCGATAAATGTTAGTGTTTTGGAAACAGTATTAAAAATTGTTTACGATATTTCACTAAATTTGTTAGGAATATGGTTTTAATTTCTGAAAATATGATTGAGGTATAATTGGCCAATATATACATTTATGTGTTGACACACAGTTTCGTAAATAACTGCCAACCAGCATAAACACAGAAAACAATTTGTTTCAGCAGAGCAAGAACAAAGAAGCAAGCCGAGTAAATAAATAAGCGTCTATTAGTCGGAGGCAGGTTGTATATGACTGAATAGTCAGAGAAAAAATGTAAAAAGTTGATGGCAAAGTTATCTGCTGGAGGACCGCTACGTATCGTTCCTAAAACCTGTCTTAACTACATGTGCGTCACTGGTAATAATGTTGCTGATCATCCAACCGAGAGTAAGACTGGTGATCCGCTTGCCGTTATTCATCCCGCTACATAGTGTGGTTGGTAAGTATGAGGAATGGGTAGGCAGTGAACAAACGGAAGTGGCTCCACTAGCGAAAATATGCAGCGTTCAACCTTTTACTGCGCGCTGCAGATTGAAGTGTCGCGCGAAAATGGGGCCTGTTCTAGTTTCGCGCTCCCTTCTGCCACCGACAGGTTGCTCTAGCTGTAAACAGTATTGTCGCGTCCTCAGCCACGGCAGTCCCGGCTCACCTACCGCTACAATAAACAGTAGTGAAGGCAGGCAGCGTGTGTTTCCAGATTGGGATTGGATTCTGTTTCCTGTGCCGTCACCTAACTGTCGCGTGTAGCGCACGAAACTTACGGCGCGATAGACTACGGCAAGTAGAGCCGTAGCCTAGACAGCTAGGCTAGTATAAAGTTGTGATGGAGACTTCCATTCAGTTTCCCACTCTCAGCCACTTTCCTCTCTCATAGTAATTCCTCTGTATACTCTACAAATGCTACTGAACCGTCACAGAAAACATCAGCAGTTTTCAATTCGTACTGGTGCTATATAAGTAACTCAAGTCCGTCGCTGTTCAACCCCAGCGAACGTGAAGGAGGTGATTAAGTCAGCGAACGTGAAGGAGGTGATTAGGTCAGCGAACGTGAAGGAGGTGATTAAGTCAGCGAACGTGAAGGAGGTGATTAAGTCAGCGAACGTGAAGGGGGTGATTAAGTCAGCGAACGTGAAGGAGGTGATTAAGTCAGCGAACGTGAAGGAGGTGATTAAGCCGGCGAACGTGAAGGAGGTGAATTAGTCGGCGAACGTGAAGGAGGTGATTAAGTCGGCGAACGTGAAGGAGGTGATTAAGTCGGCGAACGTGAAGGAGGTGATTAAGTCGGCGAACGTGAAGGAAGTGATTAAGTCAGCGAACGTGTAAAGGCTAATTCAAAATCATAATGGTTGTGTTATAACCGTCAGCAGAAGAGGTGCCGGACCAACTGTACTCCCTACGAAGAAGGGATTGGCTTTTCACACGGTAGCCCAAACAACGCTAACATTACAATATTCACGTCAATTTTTGTATACTGCATACGTTTTACTTTCTCTCTTACATCTATTCTTACAACCCGGATACCGGGTAAATTCCTTTAGACAGCAGGTCTTCTGGAGCTCATGTCCCCATCGACTTTGGATAACACATAATTACCAAATCTTAATTCGCATTTCGTAAACACAACCCACCAGGTGTTTAAACCGACTAAAGTGAACTGATTCAATTTCAAACTGAACATGACCGATCAGGCTTTCAGGAATAAACTTAACTGTAGGGAAAATATATCAAAACCATAGCAATACCTAAATTTTTCGATTCTTGATTCTTTCATGATATTCTCTAATAATGAATTTAGTCAACATTTTGGTCATATGGTGAAGCCTTTTAAAGGCTCTGTTGATTGTAATAAACTACTCAAAACGTTCAGCCTCATTTATGAATAGGAATTTCTAAAACCATGACATATCGGATAAAAATAATGTTTTATTTAAAATTACAAATATTAACCTTAGTTGGCAATCGCAATATTACTTCAGTAACAGCCATTTCAATTTTTTATAATTGGATAAAGTGGTCGAAGAGAAGAGCGTGGACAAATGGACCAGAAATGTTTCCCATCGTTCGCTTTGCTGTTGCGACATAAATAATAGTGTAATAATATTTTCGGTAACTCAAACCGGCATTTGCTTTAATCGTTTAATTCATTCAAAGCAACTATTATAGAAATAACACCAAAAACATATTTTAACAGTTAAAAAAAAAAGAATCTGACTTTAAAAAATTTCAATCGATGTGGAATCTAGTATCGGCGACTACTCGATACCATTATAATCGACAATTCCTGGAATCGCGAATCGAAATCTGCCCATCCCTAATTAAAAGCAAATCTTACGAGTGAGTACATCTAGTCGACCGTAACTGAAGATGTCTTCAAGAAAAGTCAATTAGTTTCCATGGTCGGTGATGTTCACTGTGTTAGAGATAATTGCTTATAAAAGTTCTGTAACTATTGTTTTCCTTGTGTACATTATAGATCCAGCCACATTCGTATATGTTTATTATTGTAAAACAGTTGTCTAAATAGAAGTTTCTTTGAGTCCCTTGTCTCGTTCATTGATTACTAGCCAGATTATGATGGATATTAAAATAAATGGCGGGACACGTGTTACATACCCTCACCCTTCCCTTGTCCATCGGATGCAGGATCTGAACTGCGTGCAATTAAGCTGCATGCATATTCCTTCCCGAGAGGGGGGGGGTGGAATTAAAGTTGCGTACCGTACGGCGCAAGAAACCTCGTAATTTTATTCAAAATAGTGCGTATGTAAGGTTAGAATTGATCACGTAATGGAATAGTTTTTATGAGTCTAGGGAGTCTTGGTTCCATCAGTACTTGATATAGGTCAGGTGGTCATAGACATTTCCATGGGCTAGTTTTATGGGTCTAGGGAGTCTTGGTTCCATCAGTACTTGGGATAGGTCAGGTGGTCATAGACATATCCATGGGCTATTTTTATGGGTCTAGGGAGTCTTGGATCCATCAGTACTTGGGATAGGTCAGGTGGTCATAGACATATCCATGGGCTATTTTTATGGGTCTAGGGAGTCTTGGATCCATCAGTACTTGGGATAGGTCAGGTGGTCATAGACATATCCATGGGCTAGTTTTATGGGTCTAGGGAGTCTTGGATCCATCAGTACTTGGGATAGGTCAGGTGGTCTACACATCTCCATGGACTCTCCTGTTATGGTGACTGGAGGTAAAGTCACTCATATAGAGGTTTTTGAGTTCTTTATCCTACCTGAGGGTATTTGGTATGATTTTCCACAGGCTCATACGTTTTTACAAACTAAATTTATATGATCAAGGATTATTTAGTTTGTGATTATAGATGAGGGTTAAGTAAGGAAATGAATACCGCTGGCTTGGTTTAAGGAGTAGGATTGTAGTTCATGTAGAGTGATTATTTAGTTTGTGATTATAGATGAGGGTTAAGTAGGAAATTACTACTGCTGGCTTGGGTTAAAGAATAGGATGTGGTTCATGTACAGTGCTTAAATAGTTTGTGACTATAGATGATGGTTAAGTAGGAAATGAATACCTCTGGCTTAGGTTAAAGAAAATGATTGTAATTCATGTAGGACCTACGTTGTTTATTTAGTTTGTGACTGCAGATGAGGGTTAAGTAATGACATAAATACTCTAGGTTTGGGTTAAAGAAAAGGAGTGTAGATCATATGTGATGGTCGAATATCTAGTTCCCTATGATCCCTACTTATTATGCATCGTCTATCGTCTATGCTTTACACCAACCAGAAATCCGTACAGGATTATATTAATATTCTACTAATTAAAACATAAAATACGTTTTTAGAAGATTAGGGAACCAATGATAACAACTAACATACTATCTTAACAAAATATTTACTTTTATAGGCGACTATAACTCATGATCAGTAACTAACTTACTAACATTAATAAGTATAAGTCTATTTTTGTGTATATGGACACTGAAGATGGCAATATGTTCGCCGAAACAATATTACAATTTTTTATGATAATTAAGTATTGGTGTTTTATGTGTATATGTCAGAACAATAATCTCACAAGATAACTTCAGAACCACATTATAGGCCTATGCTTTTATTCACATTATTAGCGCATTGCATCTGGAATTAAAAATTAAACTGTTTTTAAAAACGTTTGTCTGTTTTAAGTGTACTGAGAACCGCAAGCTGGAAACCCTGAACCGAAGCGATTAATTGTGGATCCATAAAAGGAGCGCCAGAGAGATTGTCCGTGATTGTAAACACTTATCACTTTGTGGCTAAACTTCGAGTTTGAGAATTAATAAGAAGCAAAGTGAAAGAAGAAGGGGACGGGGCCTATTATTACGCGGGCGTGGATGGGGAGGGAAGCGCCCCAGACTCAGCTTCTTTAATTATTACACTGATTACATTTAAGACACCAACTCGAATAAAACCTTTTCGATCCGCCATGTTTAAGTATTATTAAATTTGAAGTGCATCTTAACTGTTGAACAAAGAGATTTCCTCTTACAGTATGCCTAGACATCCTTCTTTGGAAATTACGTAACGTGGGTAATGAAACTTCAGTCCTTTTATTAGAAATGCTTTGCGGGACCGGAAATTTTGCTCTCTATGGTTTTATACCTACGTAACGAATTCCTTGTAGTTTATGCAAGTTTCAGGCTTCGTGAGAAATCCCGTCTATACGATCACATTAGTGTCTGCGCACTCACCTTGTCGGGCCTACTGTGGTGTGTTCTAATATATTTCATACACGGAATGTGGCTGTAGCCAGAACAGTATGACCAATCCCTTTACTTCTAGTTTCGATATTCGGACTATATAAAAGCTCCTTCTAAAGCATTTCATTGGTGTTTATTGTCTTAAAATATTGCCAACACATCTGAAATATGCGCTTTAATTACGTTAATATTTACACTTATAATGTAACAAAAACTAAAAGTGTAGAAGTGATAATTTTACTTAAGGCGCTATACATGCTGCTGTTATGTATAGTTCCTTATACATTACCTAAGGAGCTAACAGCAAGATTAGAATTTAAAGAAAACACTTAAAGGAAGAAACTAACAGCGGTGTTAGTTACTGAAGGAAACTCTTAGTCACTAAGTTAATATTTACACTAATAATGTAACAAAAACTAGATGTGTAGAAGTGATCCTATTGCTTAAAGGACTTTACATAATGCTGTTACGTATAGTTCCTCATACATTACCTAAGGAGCTAACAGCAAGATTGGTATTTAAAGGAAACACTTAAAGGAAGAAACTAACAGCGGTGATAGTTACCGAAGTAAAACACTTAGTCACTAAGTTAATATTTACACTAATAAGGTAACAAAAACTAGATGTGTAGAAGTGATCCTTTTGCGCAAAGGACTTTACATAATGCTGTTATGTGTAGTTCCTTATACATTACCTAAGGAGCTAACAGCAAGATTGGTATTTAAAGGAAACACTTGAAGGAAGAAACTAACAGCAGTGATAGTTACTGAAGGAAACACTTAGTCACTAAGTTAATATTTACACTAATAATGTAACAAAAACTAGATGTGTAGAAGTGATCCTATTGCTTAAAGGACTTTACATAATGCTGTTACGTATAGTTCCTTATACATTACCTAAGGAGCTAACAGCAAGATTGGTATTTAAAGGAAACACTTAAAGGAAGAAACTAACAGCGGTGATAGTTACTGAAAGAAACACCTAGTCAGTAAGTTAATATTTACACTAATAATGTAACAAAAGCTAGATGTGTAGAAGTGATCCTTTTGCTTAAAGGACTTTACATAATACTGTTACGTATAGTTCCTTATACATTACCTAAGGAGCTAACAGCAAGATTGCTATTTAAAGAAAACATTTAAAGGAAGAAGCTAACAGCGGTGATAGTTACCGAAGTAAAACACTTAGTCACTAAGTTAATATTTACACTAATAATGTAACAAAAACTAGATGTGTAGAAGTGATCCATTTGCTTAAAGGACTTTATATAATGCTGTTATGTATAGTTCCTTATGCATTACCTAAGGAGCTAACAGCAAGATTGGTATTTAAAGGAAACATTTAAAGGAAGAAACCAACAGCGGTGATAGTTACTGAAGGAAACACTTAGTCAGTAAGTTAATATTTACACTAATATGGTAACAAAAACTAGATGTGTAGAAGTGATCCATTTGCGCAAAGGACTATACATAATGCTGTTATGTGTAGTTCCTTATACATGACCTAAGGAGCTAACAGCAAGATTGGTATTTAAAGGAAACACTTGAAGGAAGAAACTAACAGCAGTGATAGTTACTGAAGGAAACACTTAGTCACTAAGTTAATATTTACACTAATAATGTAACAAAAACTAGATGTGTAGAAGTGATCCTATTGCTTAAAGGACTTTACATAATGCTGTTACGTATAGTTCCTTATATATTACCTAAGGAGCTAACAGCAAGATTGGTATTTAAAGGAAACACTTAAAGGAAGAAACTAACAGCGGTGATAGTTACTGAAAGAAACACCTAGTCAGTAAGTTAATATTTACACTAATAATGTAACGAAAACTAGATGTGTAGAAGTGATCCTTTTGCGCAAAGGACTTTACATAATGTGGTTATGTATAGTTCCTTATACATTACCTAAGGAGCTAACAGCAAGATTGGTATTTAAAGGAAACGCTTAAAGGAAGAAACTAACAGCAGTGATAGTTACTGAAGGAAACACTTAGTCACTAAGTTAATATTTACACTAATAATGTAACAAAAACTAGATGTGTAGGAGTGATCCTTTTGCGCAAAGGACTTTACATAATGCTGTTATGTATAGTTCCTTATACATTACCTAAGGAGCTAACAGCAAGATTGGTATTTAAAGGATACACTTAAAGGAAGAAGCTAACAGCGGTGATAGTTACTGAAGGACACACTTAGTCAGTAAGTTAATATTTACACTAATAATGTAACAAAAACTAGATGTGTAGAAGTGATCCATTTGCTTAAAGGACTTTATATAATGCTGTTATGTATAGTTCCTTATGCATTACCTAAGGAGCTAACAGCAAGATTGGTATTTAAAGGAAACACTTAAAGGAAGAAACTAACAGCGGTGATAGTTACTGAAGGAAACACTTAGTCACTAAGTTAATATTTACACTAATAAGGTAACAAAAACTAGATGTGTAGAAGTGATCCATTTGCGCAAAGGACTTTACATAATGCTGTTATGTGTAGTTCCTTATACATTACCTAAGGAGCTAACAGCAAGATTGGCATTTAAAGGAAACACTTAAAGGAAGAAACTAACAGCAGTGATAGTTACTGAAGGAAACACTTAGTCACTAAGTTAATATTTACACTAATAATGTAACAAAAACTACATGTGTAGAAGTGATCCTTTTGCTTAAAGGACTTTACATAATGCTGTTATGTAAAGTTCCTTATACATTACCTAAGGAGCTAACAGCAAGATTGGTATTTAAAGGAAACACTTAAAGGAAGAAACTAACAGCAGTGATAGTTACCGAAGGAAACACTTAGTCAGTAAGTTAATATTTACACTAATAATGTAACAAAAACAAGATGTGTAGAAGTGATCCTTTTGCGCAAAGGACTTTATATAATGCTGTTATGTGTAGTTCCTTATACATTACCTAAGGAGCTAACAGCAAGATTGGTATTTAAAGGAAACAGTTAAAGGAAGAAACTAACAGCGGTGATAGTTACTGAAAGAAACACCTAGTCACTGAGTTAATATTTACACTAATAATGTAACAAAAACTAGATGTGTAGAAGTGATCCTTTTGCTTAAAGGACTTTACATAATACTGTTACGTATAGTTCCTTATACATTACCTAAGGAGCTAACAGCAAGATTGGTATTTAAAGTAAACACTTAAAGGAAGAAATTAACAGCGGTGATAGTTAGTCTACTGAAGGAAACACTTAGTCACTAAGTTAATATTTACACTAATAATGTAACAAAAGCTAGATGTGTAGAAGTGATCCTTTTGGTTAAAGGACTTTACATAATGCTGTTATGTATAGTTCCTTATACATTACCTAAGGAGCTAACAGCAAGATTGGTATTTAAAGTAAACACTTAAAGGAAGAAATTAACAGCGGTGATAGTTAGTCTACTGAAGGAAACACTTAGTCACTAAGTTAATATTTACACTAATAAGGTAACAAAAACTAGATGTGTAGAAGTGATCCTTTTGCTTAAAGGACTTTACATAATGCTGTTATGTATAGTTCCTTATACATTACCTAAGGAGCTAACAGCAAGATTGGTATATAAAGGAAACACTTAGAGGAAGAAATTAACAGCGGTGATAGTTAGTCTACTGAAGGAAACACTTAGTCACTAAGTTAATATTTACACTAATAATGTAACAAAAACTAGATGTGTAGAAGTGGTCCTTTTGCTTAAAGGACTTTACATAATGCTGTTATGTAAAGTTCCTTATACATTACCTAAGGAGCTAACAGCTAGATTGGTATATAAAGGAAACTCTTAAAGGAAGAAATTAACAGCGGTGATAGTTAGTCTACTGAAGGAAACACTTAGTCACTGAGCTAATATTTACAATAATAACGTAATAAAGACTGCAAATTTAGAAGTGATCTTTTTGCACTTTATACTTCTCCTAAGAAGCTAACGGCGGGGATAGTAATTTTATCGCATACAAGAATGAAGTTAAATAGGTTTAACTCCCAAGCGGCTGAGAAATCAGCTCTTCTGCATCAACAGCTTTAATGCTAAAAAAAGAAATTGTAAAAAGTTGTAAACATTTAAGCACACATAGATCTGTTTCCCAGGTTACTCAGCGTTGAAAAGAAATTTCAAACATTTATTTTGCCCGTCAGAACTTAGCAGCAATCGATTGCAAATCCAGCTTGACTCCTTGTCTGTCAGTGCTCAAAGGTGAAACAATAAACATTTTGTAGGTGGTAAAAAAGCACTTGAGCTCAACCACGTCACCGAAAGTTGCCTTGTAAAAAACAATCATCCTGGTAAATACACTTTAAATAAGTGTAAATGATAAGTGAGTGCAAGAAAGCATTGTTTTTACAATAACAATCGTATATAAAATTTCCGATAATTTTTTCTTCGTAGACGATAATAACATCAGTCTTATTGATTATAAATGGCATGTTGATTAAGCAACATGTGCACGATTTTTATTTGAGGTATGTGTATGTGTATCCCATATTTATAATTCGGACATTATTTTTATTTATCTCAGATCCGACAGACGAACGCAATAATAAATCTTCACGTCTCCATTTTAGTTCATAATTTACGAGTTGTTTTCCAAAACCAGATTAAATGGTTTCAGAACTATTAGATAAGGTACAAAATTTGTTAAGACTGAACCTGTTTTACACGTTCGACTGTATAAATGATTTTTGTTTGTACTAATCTTGCAAATCATTATTATTAAATGTTTCTAAAAAAAAGTATGATAAGGTAATTTATGTAATCAAAATTGAAAAGAGTTTTGTAGTAGTCTACTTTTTGTAGTAGTCTACTTTTTGTAGTTTGGAATTCGTTTATTTTTGTCTATTAATTTGGTTTTGTTGAGAAGTTAATTTGAAAAAAGAAACCTGTGAAGATCTTTTGCTGTAGAGTAGTTTAAGGTAAGTTTTTTTTGCATTGTAAGAGTAAAGTAGCAGTGTTGTAGAATAGCATAAAACTGTCAACAGGTTTTTTTTAAAGGAATAGGCTCAGCGTTGTGAAGGCATGGGTCACTTTATGCTCTGTCTGTGGCGATGGGAGGTTTTTCCTAGCATTCCTTCACAGTATTTGGTAATGTTTAACAACAATTGTTTACGTTTGTTTATTTTTATATTTTACTTTCAGTAATTATCGTTCTAAAACTGTTATTTTAAATTCGAGTGTTCATAGTATCTAATATTGTTTGACCATAGTTCCCTAACTGCCTTATTCTCTTTCAATAAAACGTTAGTAAATTATTTGATTGTTTGCCCACATAATATTTTAGATGAGTAAATTGACATATTAATATTATAATTAATCCGCAATAAAATTCGAAGGGAAATATCAACAAGTTTAAAGAAAAATTAAATAACCAACTATGAAGCAGAACAAGATTTATTTTAATATTAACGAAGAAGGTTAATTTAACAACCCATAACATCGGGTTTTTATTCTTGAACTCGCAAGCAGAGCAATATTTCTTATGAAAGAAGAAAAACTATAGGCATGAGTAAAGAAATATATAAACAAAACAGTTGAATAGCAAGCTTACAAAACACTCCAGACAAGTGTAAACAAAACAATGGAATAGCAAGTTTATTTCAGACAAATGTGTACATCTTTTTTAAATTATGTAGACAAAGCTATGGGGTATCAGGCCTACAAAACATTCTAGACAAATACAAACATCATTGTTAAATAATGTAAACAAAACAATGGAATAGCAAGTTTATTTCAGGCAAATGTATACATATTTTTTAAATTATGTAGACAAAACAATAGGATATCAGGCCTACAAAACATTCTAGACAAATACAAGCATCATTGTTAAATAATGTAAACAAAACAATGGAATAGCAAGTTTATTTCAGGCAAATGTATACATATTTTTTAAATTATGTAGACAAAACAATGGGGTGTCAGGCCTACAAAACATTCTAGACAAATACAAACATCATTGTTAAATAATGTAAACAAAACAATGGAATAGCAAGTTTATTTCAGGCAAATGTATACATATTTTTTAAATTATGTAGACAAAACAATGGGGTGTCAGGCCTACAAAACATTCTAGACAAATACAAACATCATTGTTAAATAATGTAAACAAAACAATGGAATAGCAAGTTTATTTCAGACAAATGTATACATCTTTTTTAAATTATGTAGACAAAACAATGGGGTATCAGGCCTACAAAACATTCGAGACAAATACAAACATCATAGTTAAGTAATGTCAACAAAACAGTGGAAATAGCAAGCTTAAAAAAGGTTCCAGACAATTGTAAACATCCGAGCCTAACAAGATAAACATCGTGGAAATAGCAAGCTAACAAAACATATCATACATTGATGATCCGAGATTAAAAAAAAAATAAATAAGATAAGCATTTATTTTCAACTGTTTTTTTTTACAAGTTTACAAAATAGTGTAGGAAAATCTTACCACAAACTAACAGTATAAACAAAGCAGCGGTATTAACATGCTTATAAAATTTTTCATAACAATTTAGACGCTAGGTATAAATAAAATGGTGGCCAATATGAATCTTACAACACGTTACAGATGAATTAAAACGTCCTAGGTAAGTAAAATAAACTAATCATTGGCAATACTAGGCTAAAAGCAATTCCAGATAAAAATTTAAATTTCCCAAATAACAAAAGCTTTCAAAATATTCCACATAAAAACATCCGAGACAAAAGTGGTATAAAAACTTTATAATAAATTCTAAATAAATATAATCATCAAATTAATCAATGTAAAGAAAATCGTGTAAGTCTAATTCACAAAAATACACCGACATTTAAGGAGTAACCAAATGAACTTACAAGAGACTTCAGATGAAACAAAACAAAAGTCAAGACCTAGCATGTAACACAGCTTGAAACACAAATAACATCAAATGACAACTTGACAAACATGAAATAATCCTTTAAAGACCTTAATGTTTGATTATTTTACCATTCTCTGTCGTCTGATATCAGCAATAACACAAAATATAATTCGAAGCAAGAATAATGTATTCTTACGGAATTATTAATTTTAAAAAAAGTATCGTAAAGTATTTAATTAAAAATCGTGTGAGGCGTGGTTTAAGTACAGTTTTTTTAAAAATAAAATATATACATTTCCTGGTAACGCTTTTAGCGTAGAATCATGACTCATCATAGTTAAAGCTAACTTGTGTAGAAGTAACAGAACTGTGAACTTGAAATACAAATTCCACTGTTTGTACGTACGGAACGATAAACGAAAAGAGGAACATACAAGCAAAATAAGTCAAATGAAATAAAAAATTTAAAAACCTTCACGCGTTAAACAGTTCAAATGATTATCATTGGTTAGTGTGTACTTTTTAAAATTATACCTTAAATAATTTTTTTTTAACTTTAGTAAGAGACTTGTGCAATTAACGTTTCTTGCTTGAACAATTAACAGTGCTTGAATAAGTTCAAACCTATAATATTCGCTTCTGTTAAGGTTTAGTTTATTACCGACCTTTATTCTGCTGTAAGCTATTGAGGTATTCACAACGTGCAGTCAGTTTTTCCATTAAAATTCTACTGTGGATTAAGTCTTTCGTGGACAAGGATAGTAATGGGACTGCACCACAGCTTTGCATACGATACGGTTTCGTTTGGTTAGGTTGCGCTTTACCGAGTCCATCCAGAAGAGTTTAATTGAAGACTCTTAGATTGTAATGTCCTCACAATTTCCTTTTGCCTTACCTAGAGCCGATTACAAAAGTTGAATATTTTTGCGTAAGGCCTTACATCACCTAAATTGGGCATGTGATGGTGTAGTGGTTAGTAGACGTAAAATCCCAGGTTACTGCTGATTATATAGTGACTCATGCTTTCTCCTAGCGAGCCTGAAGTGCGACAGTGAGCTGCTTCACAGCTTGAATCCTAGACGATTCTAATACTACTCCTAAAATTTTACCGTAGATAAAGAGCAGTAAATATTACGTAATAATTGTTTAGTTTTGTTTTAAAGTGAGAAAGCTCTTTGACCTATCCTGATCTAAGAGTATAGAAGTAAGTATACAAAGTTTTGTAAAGTCGGTAAAATATGGACCAGTGTGATTATAGATGCTCTACAAGAAAAAATAGTTTCGAGTAATAAACAAACAAAACTAACTAGATTAACGTCACATTGAACATCTCGGAGTGCGCCAATTCAGCGCTACAGTCAAATGATGATGTTTAGTTGCAAAATGATTCATTCTGACGTCAAGCATAACACTTCTTACTATAATTTTGTAAACCATTGTGCATTCAGCTCATGCGTTCACTTATTGATATATTTTATTTATTTTTGTGTGCATGTTATTGTTTTGTCATTATGTTGGTGTTGTGTGATGTTTGTTTAGTAAAGTTTCCTTTGCGTAGATTGTGTTGCGTGGTTATGTGTTGTGGGTGGTGTTTATTGTTTGTTTTTTTTTTTTGTAAAGTAATATTTGTATATAGTTGGCTGCGTGCTAAAGTATATACAGCACTTGACTACAAAACTGAAGGTTCTGGGTTCGATTCCCAGTCGCACAGACATCTTACTGTCTGCGTTTTCAGCTCTAGGTTGACTTGGGGAAAGTCTCAACTGTATAAACAAACTCTTACCTCATCTGTATTTCTAGGTGTTTACATTAATCGAGTTTCCATAAATTAGTATTCGTCGAACCCCTGGAAACGTTTCAACTGTAAAAACAATGTCCTAGCTCATCTTTATCCCTAGATGTTGATAATAATCGAGTTCCCAAATAGTTTCTTTTCATTCTCGGAAACATTAAACTTGTCTGCTGTAATGACGAAAAAATATCTTACCCTCTGTGTACTTCTGGAGGTCGAGACGATTAGTGAATCATAAAATTTCTGTTGATCCTCGGTAACGCTGTACATGTCTGCTGTAATGACGAAAAAATATCTTACCCTCTTTGTACTTCTGGAGGTCGAGACGATTAGTGAATCATAAAATTTCTGTTGATCCTCGGTAACACTGTACATATCTGCTGTAATGACGAAAAAATATCTTACCCTCTGTGTACTTCTGTAGGTCGAGACGATTAGTGAATCATAAAATTTCTGTTGATCCTCGGTAACGCTGTACATGTCTGCTGTAATGACGAAAAAATATCTTACCCTCTGTGTACTTCTGGAGGTCGAGACGATTAGTGAATCATAAAATTTCTGTTGATCCTCGGTAACGCTGTACATGTCTGCTGTAATGACGAAAAAATATCTTACCCTCTGTGTACTTCTGGAGGTCGAGACGATTAGTGAATCATAAAATTTCTGTTGATCCTCGGTAACGCTGTACATGTCTGCTGTAATGACGAAAAATATCTTACCCTCTGTGTACTTCTGGAGGTCGAGACGATTAGTGAATCATAAAATTTCTGTTGATGCTCGGTAACGCTGTACATGTCTGCTGTAATGACGAAAAATTATCTTACCCTCTGTGTACTTCTGGAGGTCGAGACGATTAGTGAATCATAAAATTTCTGTTGATCCTCGGTAACGCTGTACATGTCTGCTGTAATGACGAAAAAATATCTTACCCTCTGTGTACTTCTGGAGGTCGAGACGATTAGTGAATCATAAAATTTCTGTTGATCCTCGGTAACGCTGTACATGTCTGCTGAAATGACGAAAAAATATTTTACCCTCTGTGTACTTCTGGAGGTTGAGACGATTAGTGAATCATAAAATTTCTGTTGATCCTCGGTAACGCTGTACATGTCTGCTGTAATGACGAAAAAATATCTTACCCTCTGTGTACTTCTGGAGGTCGAGACGATTAGTGAATCATAAAATTTCTGTTGATCCTCGGTAACGCTGTACATGTCTGCTGTAATGACGAAAAATATCTTACCCTCTGTGTACTTTTGGAGGTCGAGACGATTAGTGAATCATAAAATTTCTGTTGATCCTCGGTAACGCTGTACATGTCAGCTGTAATGACGAAAAAATATCTTACCCTCTGTGTACTTCTGGAGGTCGAGACGATTAGTGAATCATAAAATTTCTGTTGATCCTCGGTAACGCTGTACATGTCTGCTGTAATGACGAAAAAATATCTTACCCTCTGTGTACTTCTGTAGGTCGAGACGATTAGTGAATCATAAAATTTCTGTTGATCCTCGGTAACGCTGTACATGTCTGCTGTAATGACGAAAAAATATCTTACCCTCTGTGTACTTCTGGAGGTCGAGACGATTAGTGAATTATAAAATTTCTGTTGATCCTCGGTAACGCTGTACATGTCTGCTGTAATGACGAAAAAATATCTTACCCTCTGTGTACTTCTGGAGGTCGAGACGATTAGTGAATCATAAAATTTCTATTGATCCTCGGTAACACTGTACATGTCTGCTGTAATGACGAAAAAATATCTTACCCTCTGTGTACTTCTGGAGGTCGAGACGATTAGTGAATCATAAAATTTCTGTTGATCCTCGGTAACGCTGTATATGTCTGCTGTAATGACGAAAAAAATATCTTACCCTCTGTGTACTTCTGGATGACGAGACGTCTAGTGAATCATAAAATTTCTGTTGATCCTCAGAAACGCTGAACATGTTTGCTGTAATGACGAAAAAAATACATTACCCTCTGTATATAGCTCTGGATGTCGAGACCATTAATTAACCATAAACATCATGTTGAATTCCAAAAACTGTGTACAAGTCCGTTACAATGACACACAAATCCTTACCCCTTGCTTATTTCTATATTTCGACAACAATTGAGGGACCATAAAGGGTTTGTTCATCGTCGGAAACTACGAACATGTCCGTTGTAATGACAAAGAAATTCCTTGTTCCTGGCTTATTTCTATATTTCGACACTAATTGAGGGACCATACAGATCTTGTTCACCGTCGGTAACTAGGAACATGTCCGTTGTAATGACAAAGAAATTCCTTGTTCCTCGCTTATTTCTATATTTCGATACTAATTGAGGGACCATACAGATCTTGTTCACCGTCGGTAACTAGGAACATGTCCGTTGTAATGACAAAGAAATTCCTTGTTCCTTGCTTATTTCTATATTTCGACACTAATTGAGGGACGATACAGATCTTGTTCACCGTCGGTAACTACGAACATGTCCGTTGTAATGACAAAGAAATTCCTTGTTCCTTGCTTATTTCTATATTTCGACACTAATTGAGGGACCATACAGATCTTGTTCACCGTCGGTAACTACGAACATGTCCGTTGTAATGACAAAGAAATTCCTTGTCCCTTGCTTATTTCTATATTTCGACACTAATTGAGAGACAATTAAGGTTTTGTTCACCGTCGGAAGCTACGAACATGTCCGTCTTCTATTGAACAGGACCTGCGTAAAGAATTAATTTTCGATAGTTGTAATAGTGTATTGGTTTCATCTAGACGCATCGTAGATTTATTCTTTCGTTGCGCGGATTCATGGGAATCGTCTTCTATGAAACAGGAACTGCTTAAAGCATTAATTTCCCATAGTTGTAATAGTGTATTGGTTTCATCTAGACGCATCGTAGATTTATTCTTTCGTTGCGCGGATTCATGGGAATCGTCTTCTATGAAACAGGAACTGCGTAAAGCATTAATTTCCCATAGTTGTAATAGTGTATTGGTTTCATCTAGACGCATCGTAGATTTATTCTTTCGTTGCGCGGACTCATGGGAATCGTCTTCTATGAAACAGAACTGCGTAAAGCATTAATTTGCCATAGTTGTAATAGTGTATTGGTTTCATCTAGACGCATCGTAGATTTATTCTTTCGTTGCGCGGATTCATGGGAATCGTCTTCTATGAAACAGGAACTGCGTAAAGCATTAATTTGCCATAGTTGTAATAGTGTATTGGTTTCATCTAGACTCATCGTAGATTTATTCCTTCGTTGCGCGGATTCATGGGAATCGTCTTCTATGAAACAGGAACTGCGTAAAGCATTAATTTGCCATAGTTGTAATAGTGTATTGGTTTCATCTAGACGCATCGTAGATTTATTCTTTCTATGCGCGGATTCATGGGAATCGGCTTCTATACAACAGGACCTGCGTAAAGCATTAATTTGTCATAGTTGTAATAGTGCATTGGTTTCATCTAGACGCATCGTAGATTTATTCCTTCGTTGCGCGGATTTATGGGAATCGTCTTCTATGAAACAGGAACTGCGTAAAGCATTAATTTTCGATACTTGTAATAGTGTATTGGTTTCTTCTAGTGGCATCTTAGACTTATTCCTTCGTTGCGCGGATTCATGGGAATCGGCTTCTGTGAAACAGGAACTGCGTAAAGCATTAATTTCCCATAGTTGTAATAGTGTATTGGTTTCATCTAGACGCATCGTAGATTTATTCCTTCGTTGCGCGGATTCATGGGAATCGTCTTCTATGAAACAGGAACTGCGTAAAGCATTAATTTTCGATAGTTGTAATAGTGTATTGGTTTCTTCTAGTGGCATCTTAGACTTATTCCTTCGTTGCGCGGATTCATGGGAATCGGCTTCTGTGAAACAGGAACTGCGTAAAGCATTAATTTCCCATAGTTGTAATAGTGTATTTTTTTCATCTAGACGCATCGTAGATTTATTCCTTCGTTGCGCGGATTCATGGGAATCGTCTTCTATGAAACAGGAACTGCGTAAAGCATTAATTTTCGATACTTGTAATAGTGTATTGGTTTCTTCTAGTGGCATGTTAGACTTATTCCTTCGTTGCGCGGATTCATGGGAATCGGCTTCTGTGAAACAGGAACTGCGTAAAGCATTAATTTCCCATAGTTGTAATAGTGTATTGGTTTCATCTAGACGCATCGTAGATTTATTCCTTCGTTGCGCGGATTCATGGGAATCGTCTTCTATGAAACAGGAACTGCGTAAAGCATTAATTTCCCATAGTTGTAATAGTGTATTGGTTTCATCTAGACGCATCGTAGATTTATTCTTTCGTTGCGCGGACTCATGGGAATCGTCTTCTATGAAACAGAACTGCGTAAAGCATTAATTTGCCATAGTTGTAATAGTGTATTGGTTTCATCTAGACGCATCGTAGATTTATTCTTTCGTTGCGCGGACTCATGGGAATCGTCTTCTATGAAACAGAACTGCGTAAAGCATTAATTTGCCATAGTTGTAATAGTGTATTGGTTTCATCTAGACGCATCGTAGATTTATTCTTTCGTTGCGCGGACTCATGGGAATCGTCTTCTATGAAACAGAACTGCGTAAAGCATTAATTTGCCATAGTTGTAATAGTGTATTGGTTTCATCTAGACGCATCGTAGATTTATTCTTTCGTTGCGCGGATTCATGGGAATCGTCTTCTATGAAACAGGAACTGCGTAAAGCATTAATTTGCCATAGTTGTAATAGTGTATTGGTTTCATCTAGACTCATCGTAGATTTATTCCTTCGTTGCGCGGATTCATGGGAATCGTCTTCTATGAAACAGGAACTGCGTAAAGCATTAATTTGCCATAGTTGTAATAGTGTATTGGTTTCATCTAGACGCATCGTAGATTTATTCTTTCTATGCGCGGATTCATGGGAATCGGCATCTATACAACAGGACCTGCGTAAAGCATTAATTTGTCATAGTTGTAATAGTGTATTGGTTTCATCTAGACGCATCGTAGATTTATTCTTTCGTTGCGCGGACTCATGGGAATCGTCTTCTATGAAACAGAACTGCGTAAAGCATTAATTTGCCATAGTTGTAATAGTGTATTGGTTTCATCTAGACGCATCGTAGATTTATTCTTTCGTTGCGCGGATTCATGGGAATCGTCTTCTATGAAACAGGAACTGCGTAAAGCATTAATTTGCCATAGTTGTAATAGTGTATTGGTTTCATCTAGACGCATCGTAGATTTATTCTTTCGTTGCGCGGATTCATGGGAATCGTCTTCTATGAAACAGGAACTGCGTAAAGCATTAATTTGCCATAGTTGTAATAGTGTATTGGTTTCATCTAGACTCATCGTAGATTTATTCCTTCGTTGCGCGGATTCATGGGAATCGTCTTCTATGAAACAGGAACTGCGTAAAGCATTAATTTGCCATAGTTGTAATAGTGTATTGGTTTCATCTAGACGCATCGTAGATTTATTCTTTCGTTGCGCGGATTCATGGGAATCGTCTTCTATGAAACAGGAACTGCGTAAAGCATTAATTTGCCATAGTTGTAATAGTGTATTGGTTTCATCTAGACTCATCGTAGATTTATTCCTTCGTTGCGCGGATTCATGGGAATCGTCTTCTATGAAACAGGAACTGCGTAAAGCATTAATTTGCCATAGTTGTAATAGTGTATTGGTTTCATCTAGACTCATCGTAGATTTATTCCTTCGTTGCGCGGATTCATGGGAATCGTCTTCTATGAAACAGGAACTGCGTAAAGCATTAATTTGCCATAGTTGTAATAGTGTATTGGTTTCATCTAGACGCATCGTAGATTTATTCTTTCGTTGCGCGGATTCATGGGAATCGTCTTCTATGAAACAGGAACTGCGTAAAGCATTAATTTGCCATAGTTGTAATAGTGTATTGGTTTCATCTAGACTCATCGTAGATTTATTCCTTCGTTGCGCGGATTCATGGGAATCGTCTTCTATGAAACAGGAACTGCGTAAAGCATTAATTTGCCATAGTTGTAATAGTGTATTGGTTTCATCTAGACGCATCGTAGATTTATTCTTTCTATGCGCGGATTCATGGGAATCGGCTTCTATACAACAGGACCTGCGTAAAGCATTAATTTGTCATAGTTGTAATAGTGCATTGGTTTCATCTAGACGCATCGTAGATTTATTCCTTCGTTGCGCGGATTTATGGGAATCGTCTTCTATGAAACAGGAACTGCGTAAAGCATTAATTTTCGATACTTGTAATAGTGTATTGGTTTCTTCTAGTGGCATCTTAGACTTATTCCTTCGTTGCGCGGATTCATGGGAATCGGCTTCTGTGAAACAGGAACTGCGTAAAGCATTAATTTCCCATAGTTGTAATAGTGTATTGGTTTCATCTAGACGCATCGTAGATTTATTCCTTCGTTGCGCGGATTCATGGGAATCGTCTTCTATGAAACAGGAACTGCGTAAAGCATTAATTTTCGATAGTTGTAATAGTGTATTGGTTTCTTCTAGTGGCATCTTAGACTTATTCCTTCGTTGCGCGGATTCATGGGAATCGGCTTCTGTGAAACAGGAACTGCGTAAAGCATTAATTTCCCATAGTTGTAATAGTGTATTTTTTTCATCTAGACGCATCGTAGATTTATTCCTTCGTTGCGCGGATTCATGGGAATCGTCTTCTATGAAACAGGAACTGCGTAAAGCATTAATTTTCGATACTTGTAATAGTGTATTGGTTTCTTCTAGTGGCATGTTAGACTTATTCCTTCGTTGCGCGGATTCATGGGAATCGGCTTCTGTGAAACAGGAACTGCGTAAAGCATTAATTTCCCATAGTTGTAATAGTGTATTGGTTTCATCTAGACGCATCGTAGATTTATTCCTTCGTTGCGCGGATTCATGGGAATCGTCTTCTATGAAACAGGAACTGCGTAAAGCATTAATTTTCGATACTTGTAATAGTGTATTGGTTTCTTCTAGTGGCATCTTAGACTTATTCCTTCGTTGCGCGGATTCATGGGAATCGGCTTCTGTGAAACAGGAACTGCGTAAAGCATTAATTTCCCATAGTTGTAATAGTGTATTGGTTTCATCTAGACGCATCGTAGATTTATTCCTTCGTTGCGCGGATTCATGGGAATCGTCTTCTATGAAACAGGAACTGCGTAAAGCATTAATTTTCGATACTTGTAATAGTGTATTGGTTTCTTCTAGTGGCATCTTAGACTTATTCCTTCGTTGCGCGGATTCATGGGAATCGGCTTCTGTGAAACAGGAACTGCGTAAAGCATTAATTTCCCATAGTTGTAATAGTGTATTGGTTTCATCTAGACGCATCGTAGATTTATTCCTTCGTTGCGCGGATTCATGGGAATCGTCTTCTATGAAACAGGAACTGCGTAAAGCATTAATTTCCCATAGTTGTAATAGTGTATTGGTTTCATCTAGTGGCATCTTAGACTTATTCCTTCGTTGCGCGGATTCATGGGAATCGGCTTCTGTGAAACAGGAACTGCGTAAAGCATTAATTTCCCATAGTTGTAATAGTGTATTGGTTTCATCTAGACGCATCGTAGATTTATTCCTTCGTTGCGCGGATTCATGGGAATCGTCTTCTATGAAACAGGAACTGCATAAAGCATTAATTTTCGATAGTTGTAATAGTGTATTGGTTTCTTCTAGTGGCATCTTAGACTTATTCCTTCGTTGCGCGGATTCATGGGAATCGTCTTCTATGAAACATTAACTGCGTAAAGCATTAATTTGCCATAGTTGTAATAATGTATAGGTTTAATCTAGACGCATCCTAGATTTATTCCTTCGTTGCGCTCTCTTGGGAATCGGCTTCTATGAAACAAGACCTGCGTAAAGAATTAATTTGTCATAGATGTAATAGTGTATTGGTTTTTTTCTAGTGGCACCTTAGACTTATTCCTTCGTTGCGCTCTCTTGGGAATCGGCTTCTATGAAACAAGACCTGCGTAAAGAATTAATTTGTCATAGGTGTAATAGTGTATTGGTTTTTTTCTAGTGGCATCTTAGACTTATTCCTTCGTTGCGCTCACTTGGGAATCGGCTTCTATGAAACAGAACTGCGTAAAGAATTAATTTGCCATAGTTGTAATAGTGTATTGGTATTTTTCTAGTGGCAACTTAGACTTATTCCTTCGTTGCGCGGTTTCATAGGAATCGTCTTCCTTAAACCGGAACTGCGTAAATCATTAATTTGCCATAGTTGTAATAGTGCAGTGGTTTCTACTAGTCGCGTCATAGATTTATTGTTTCGTTGCGCTCTCGTGGTAATCGTCTTCTAGTAATCAGGGCCTGCGCAAATAATTAATTTCCCATAGTTGTAATAGTGTATTGGTTTCTGCTAGTAGCCTCTTAGATTTATTGTTTCGTTGCGCTCTCGTGGTAATCGTCTTCTAGTAATCAGGGCCTGCGCAAATAATTAATTTCCCATTGTTGTAATAGTGTATTGGTTTCTGCTAGTAGCCTCTTAGATTTATTGTTTCGTTGCTCACTCATTAAAATCGTCTTCTTGTAATCAGGGCCTGCGCAAATTATTAATTTGCCATAGTTGTAATAGTGTATTGGTTTCTGCTAGTAGCCTCTTAGATTTATTGTTTCGTTGCGCTCTCGTGGTAATCGTCTTCTAGTAATCAGGGCCTGCGCAAATTATTAATTTGCCATAGTTGTAATAGTGTATTGGTTTCTGCTAGTAGCCTCTTAGATTTATTGTTTCGTTGCTCACTCATTAAAATCGTCTTCTAGTAATCAGGGCCTGCGCAAATAATTAATTTCCCATAGTTGTAATAGTGTATTGGTTTCTGCTAGTAGCCTCTTAGATTTATTGTTTCATTGCTCACTCATTAAAATCGTCTTCTTGTAATCAGGGCCTGCGCAAATTATTAATTTGCCATAGTTGTAATAGTGTATTGGTTTCTTCTAGTCGCCTCTTAGTTTATTGCTTCGTTGCGCTCTCATGGTATTCGTCTTCTAGTAATCAGGGCCTGCGAAAATCATTAATTTCTCATGGTTGTAATAGCGTGTTGATTTCTTCGGGTAGCCTCTTAGTTTATTGCTTCGTTTTTCTTTCAAGGTAATCGTATTCTAGTAAACAGTGCCTGCGCTAATCATTAATTTCCCATAGTTGTAATAGTGTGTTCGTTTCTGCTAGTCGCCTCTTAGTTTATTGCTTCGTTGCGCTCTCATGGTATTCGTCTTCTAGTAATCAGGGCCTGCGGAAATCATTAATTTCTCATGGTTGTAATAGTGCATTGGTTTCTTCTAGTCGCCTCTTAGTTTATTGCTTCGTTGCGCTCTCATGGTATTCGTCTTCTAGTAATCAGAGCCTGCGAAAATCATTAATATCTCATGGTTGTAATAGCGTGTTGATTTCTTCGGGTAGCCTCTTAGTTTATTGCTTCGTTTTTCTTTCAAGGTAATCGTATTCTAGTAAACAGTGCCTGCGCTAATCATTAATTTCCCATAGTTGTAATAGTGTGTTCGTTTCTGCTAGTCGCCTCTTAGTTTATTGCTTCGTTGCGCTCTCATGGTATTCGTCTTCTAGTAATCAGGGCCTGCGGAAATCATTAATTTCTCATGGTTGTAATAGTGCATTGGTTTCTTCTAGTCGCCTCTTAGTTTATTGCTTCGTTGCGCTCTCATGGTATTCGTCTTCTAGTAATCAGAGCCTGCGAAAATCATTAATATCTCATGGTTGTAATAGCGTGTTGATTTCTTCGGGTAGCCTCTTAGTTTATTGCTTCGTTTTTCTTTCAAGGTAATCGTATTCTAGTAAACAGTGCCTGCGCTAATCATTAATTTCCCATAGTTGTAATAGTGTGTTCGTTTCTGCTAGTCGCCTCTTAGTTTATTGCTTCGTTGCGCTCTCATGGTATTCGTCTTCTAGTAATCAGGGCCTGCGGAAATCATTAATTTCTCATGGTTGTAATAGCGTGTTGATTTCTTCGGGTAGCCTCTTAGTTTATTGCTTCGTTTTTCTTTCAAGGTAATCGTATTCTAGTAAACAGTGCCTGCGCTAATCATTAATTTCCCATAGTTGTAATAGTGTGTTCGTTTCTGCTAGTCGCCTCTTAGTTTATTGCTTCGTTGCGCTCTCATGGTATTCGTCTTCTAGTAATCAGGGCCTGCGGAAATCATTAATTTCTCATGGTTGTAATAGTGCATTGGTTTCTTCTAGTCGCCTCTTAGTTTATTGCTTCGTTGCGCTCTCATGGTATTCGTCTTCTAGTAATCAGGGCCTGCGAAAATCATTAATTTCTCATGGTTGTAATAGCGTGTTGATTTCTTCGGGTAGCCTCTTAGTTTATTGCTTCGTTGCTCTTTCAAGGTAATCGTATTCTAGTAAACAGTGCCTGCGCTAATCATTAATTTCCCATAGGTGTAATAGTGTGTTGGTTTCTTCTAGTAGCCTCTTAGTTTATTGCTTCGTTACTCACAAATGGTATTTGTCTTCTAGTAATCAGGGCCTGCGGAAATCATTAATTTCCCATGTTTGTAATAGCGTGTTGGTTTCTTCTAGTAGCCTCTTAGTTTATTGCATCGTTGCCTACAAATGGTATTTGTCTTCTAGTAATCAGGGCCTGCGCAAATCATTAATTTCCCATGTTTGTAATAGCGTGTTGGTTTCTTCTAGTAGCCTCTTAGTTTATTGCATCGTTGCCTACAAATGGTATTTGTCTTCTAATAATCAGAGCCTGCTTAAATCATTAATTTCCCATGTTTGTAATAGCGTGTTGGTTTCTTCTAGTAGCCTCTTAGTTTATTGCATCGTTGCCTACAAATGGTATTTGTCTTCTAATAATCAGAGCCTGCTTAAATCATTAATTTCCCATGTTTGTAATAGCGTGTTGGTTTCTTCTAGTAGCCTCTTAGTTTATTGCATCGTTGCCTACAAATGGTATTTGTCTTCTAGTAATCAGGGCCTGCGCAAATTTTTAATTTCCCATGTTTGTAATAGCGTGTTGGTTTCTTCTAGTAGCCTCTTAGTTTATTGCATCGTTGCCTACAAATGGTATTTGTCTTCTAGTAATCAGGGCCTGCGCAAATTTTTAATTTCCCATGTTTGTAATAGCGTGTTGGTTTCTTCTAGTAGCCTCTTAGTTTATTGCATCGTTGCCTACAAATGGTATTTGTCTTCTAATAATCAGAGCCTGCTTAAATCATTAATTTCCCATGTTTGTAATAGCGTGTTGGTTTCTTCTAGTAGCCTCTTAGTTTATTGCATCGTTGCCTACAAATGGTATTTGTCTTCTAATAATCAGAGCCTGCTTAAATCATTAATTTCCCATGTTTGTAATAGCGTGTTGGTTTCTTCTAGTAGCCTCTTAGATTTATTGCTTCATTATTCACAAATGGTAATATTCTTGTAGTAAGCAGGAGTTGCTATATGAAAACTACTATGATATACTATTCTACTTTACAAAACATAAACCTATATAAACTTCTAATTAAGCATCGAAAATAAAATTCCCACCTTAGTAACAATACGCAGTAACTGGCTTGTGCTCTTTGCGAATATTGCTGCCATTACCTTTTACCTAACCGATCAGGCTTTTAAATAAAGTTTGTTATAATAATAATGTCAATAACACTTTAGTGTTATTTGCAATTAAATATCATCAACTTCCAACAATATTTATTATCTACCATAATTTTTCAGATTTTTATCTCTAGTCTATTCTTATCAGCATTACAAACAACATTGTTGGTAGAAAGACGTTTCATTTTGAGAATGTGATTTCCCATGTTCGCCTTTTATTCAAAGCTCCTTATAAACATAACACTTATTAATCTGTTTCACAAACATCTTCCTCCAAGCCCTATTTTACGTTTAATAGTAAGATTTTCTATTCACCAAGGACAATGTATATGTAATGCCGAATTTTTATTTTTATTTTCAGATGTACAGAACCACGCTGAAGATGAGTTTCTAAACCTTCAAGAGGTAGGCTCGGAATATCTTGCAGATTCCGACGACGAACGTATCAATGGGAGGATGAACTCCTGTAACGACATTATCCATTCAGGTAATTCCTTCCTTTCATGATACCAAAGACAACTTCGATTTTACTTAATATAGTAATGCATAGCTCTGAAATTATGAAGGTGAATGGAAAACGAAATCTTCGTGTTATTTAGCAGTTAGGATCTCACGCATTGTAAACTTATGAGATCCACTGTTATATCTAATGGAGAGAATGTAGAAGGTATTGTACAAAGATCCACTATTATATCTAATGGAGAGAATGTAGAAGGTATTGTACAGAGATCCACTATTATATCTAATGGAGAGAATGTAGAAGGTATTGTACAGAGATCCACTGTTATATCTAATGGAGAGAATGTAGAAGGTATTGTACAGAGATCCACTATTATATCTAATGGAGAGAATGTAGAAGGTATTGTACAGAGATCCACTGTTATATCTAATGGAGAGAATGTAGAAGGCATTGTACAAAGATCCACTGTTATATCTAATGGAGAGAATGTAGAAGGTATTGTACAGACATCCACTGTTATATCTAATGGAGAGAAATTAGAAGGTATTGTACAGAGATCCACTGTTATATCTAATGGAGAGAATGTAGAAGGTATTGTACAGAGATCAACTGTTATATCTAATGGAGAGAATGTAGAAGGTATTGTACAGAGATCCACTGTTATATCTAATGGAGAGAATGTAGAAGGTATTGTACAGAGATCCACTGTTATATCTAATGGCGAGAATGTAGAAGGTATTGTACAGAGATCAACTGTTATATCTAATGGAGAGAATGTAGAAGATATTGTACAGAGATCCACTGTTATATCTAATGGAGAGAATGTAGAAGGTAGTGTACAGAGATCCACTGTTATATCTAATGGAGAGAATATAGAAGGTATTGTACAGAGATCCACTGTTATATCTAATGGAGAGAATGTAGAAGGTATTGTACAGAGATCCACTGTTATATCTAATGGAGAGAATGTAGCAGGTATTGTACAGAGATCAACTGTTATATCTAATGGAGAGAATGTAAAAGATATTGTACAGACATCCACTGTTATATCTAATGGAGAGAATGTAGAAGGTATTGTACAGAGATCCACTGTTATATCTAATGGAGAGAATGTAGAAGGTATTTTACAGAGATCAACTGTTATATCTAATGGAGAGAAATTAGAAGGTATTGTACAAAAATCCACTGTTATATCTAATGGAGAGAATGTAGAAGGTATTGTACAGAGATCAACTGTTATATCTAATGGAGAGAATGTAGAAGGTATTGTACAGACATCCACTGTTATATCTAATGGAGAGAATGTAGAAGGTATTGTACAAAGATCCACTGTTATATCTCATGGAGAGAATGTAGAAGGTATTGTACAGAGATCCACTGTTATATCTAATGGAGAGAATGTAGAAGGTATTGTACAGAGATCCACTGTTATATCTAATGGAGAGAATGTAAAAGGTATTGTACAGAGATCCACTGTTATATCTAATGGAGAGAATGTAGAAAGTATTGTACAGAGATCTACTGTTATATCTCATGGAGAGAATGTAAAAGGTATTGTACAGAGGTCCACTGTTATATCTAATGGAGGGAATGTAAAAGGTATTGTACAGAGATCCACTGTTATATCTAATGGAGAGAATGTAGAAGGTATTGTACAGAGATCAACTGTTATATCTAATGGAGAGAATGTAAAAGGTATTGTACAGAGATCCACTGTTATATCTAATGGAGAGAATGTAGAAGGTATTGTACAGAGATCCACTGTTATATCTAATGGAGAGAAATTAGAAGGTATTGTACAGAGATCCACTGTTATATCTAATGGAGAGAATGTAGAAGGTAGTGTACAGAGATCCACTGTTATATCTAATGGAGAAAATGTAGAAGGTATTGTACAGAGATCCACTGTTATATCTAATGGAGAGAATGTAGAAGGTATTGTACAGAGATCCACTGTTATATCTAATGGAGAGAATGTAGAAGGTATTGTACAGAGATCAACTGTTATATCTAATGGAGAGAATGTAGAAGATATTGTACAGAGATCCACTTTTATATCTAATGGAGAGAATGTAGAAGGTTTGTGTACAGAGATCCACTGTTATATCTAATGGAGAGAATGTAGAAGGTATTGTACAGAGATCCACTGTTATATCTAATGGAGAGAATGTAGAAGGTATTGTACAGAGATCAACTGTTATATCTAATGGAGAGAATGTAGAAGATATTGTACAGAGATCCACTGTTATATCTAATGGAGAGAATGTAGAAGGTAGTGTACAGAGATCCACTGTTATATCTAATGGAGAGAATATAGAAGGTATTGTACAGAGATCCACTGTTATATCTAATGGAGAGAATGTAGAGGGTATTGTACAGATATCCACTGTTATATCTAATGTGTATATATATATAAAGAACTAAGTCAAAATACAAATACAAGAATTATAATTGAATTTACAATTCAAAGCTTTTCGTTGGCTAACAGTACCAACATCATCATCATATATATTTATGATAGTAATCAGTTTCTGATTTTTTGATAGTAAATGTTTTAAAATACACATATACATAAATATAATAAATATATATATATATATATATATATATATATATATATATATATATATATATATATATATATATATATAATGGTGTGTGCGTGTGTGTGTTTGTTTTACTCAATCACGTAAAAATTTCTTCACCCATTGAGCTGAAATTTTACATAGACATTCATAGGGTCCCTGGTTAACACATAAGCTTATTTTTATTTAGAAATTCCGTCTGGGCGCCGCCCCACGGGCCTTAAAAACCCCCTTAACACTCAATTTTCTATACTCCATTTAATATATAACTTGACTTAATCAGCTGATAATCACCTGTAACAATCACTTTTAACAGGTCTAACACATTTAAACAGCTGATAGTAGTTGTGATTGTTATTCATCTTTCGAGGTTAGTTATAAGAGTTTATACAAATATTGCGTTACATTGTTTTTCCTTCTCTTGGTTTTCAAGACAATAATCAGTAAGTTTATAGTTTCATGTATTTATTGGGAACTAATCTGTACTATTATATAAAAATCTAATGGTGTCTGTTTATACGTGTATTACTGAAGTAAAACATACTGGACCCATTGAAATGAAATTTGGTATTTATTTCCAGTTCCCACGTGTTCGATTTACGCGAAAAAAATTGTACCGGGCGAGGAAGAAAGTTATCAGAGATACCAAAAACAAAAAAATTATGAAAATTTTTGCTCACGCCCTAAAAGTTTCAAATTTTGGAAAAATATAATTCCCCTCAAACGTGGTGCTAATAGTGCTGGTAAAAATTCACATTGCCCACCCCGAATACAATGCATATAAAATGAATCAAAAACATGTCCTGAAGCTATATTGACAATTATTGTTTGTTATTGCCACGGAAGGCGATTTTATATACCTATGAAGTATCCAGTCAGGATAAATTTTGTTGTAATTTTGTACGTTTAACCAAATGTACACACGTAAGGCTAGAATAGAGATCACATGACTCTACGCGGATCAAGTATTACTACGCGGAAATTGACGTTTAATTAGGTAATATTTCAACCAAATATCCTGACTGGACACTTTACAGGTATATTTTAATATAGGTAAATAGTATTGTATAAAATTACAACCAAATCTATTGTAACTGGATACTTTATAGGTAAGCCTATATTTAAATATATCTATACGTAGTACTACGATACGCGGACGTAGTACTTCTTATTACAAACTTAAAAATACTAAGTACTAAGTACTCCTATTACTTCTATTAAAAATTTTATTTATTGCCCTGAGCGAGAGTATTGATTATTTTTTTCGTATCTCTGACGACTTTCTGCGTCGCGTCGCGCGGTATAATTTTTCCTCTATGAAAACGGGAAATAAATACCTGACATTTTACATGGACATTCTCAGGGTCCATGGTTCTCACATAGGCCTATTTCTATTTAGAAATTGCGCAGGGCACCGCCCCACTGGCCTTGGAAACTCCCTTAACGATAGGTTAATAAACTATAGTGTGGATTTATTAGGATTTAATGTCAGTAAATTCAATTCAACCCAAATACAAATACAAATTAAATCAGTGCGTGCGTGCGTGCGTGTATGTGTGTGTGTGTGTGTGTGTGTGTGTGTGTGTGTGTGTGTGCGTGCGTGCGTGCGTGTGTATGTGTGTGTGTGTGTGTATAAAACACGTTTTCTTGTTTAATAATTTAAAACAACATAGATTATTCAAATTTAAGAATATTTATTAATTTATATTCAAAGCTTTTCGTTGGTTAACAGTACCAGCATCATCAGGAATGAAAATTAAGTAAATTAAGTAATTTTCATTACTGATGATGTTGGTACTGTTTACCAACGAAAAGCTTTGAATATAAATTAATAACTATTCTTGTATTTGAATAACCTATGTTGTTTTAATATATATATATATATTGGAAAAAATACAAGAATTTTTTCAATTTATATATTATTCAAAGCTTTTCGCCAATAAAATAAGTATTAGCATTTTCAGGAAAAACAATGATATAACAAAATACCTTTGATAGGAGTATAAATACCTAATTATAAATATATGGTTTAGTTGTAGTAGGCCTACATATGATTTAAATTTTTGTAAAACTTTTGTTTTTCCTGAATTATTGTATTTCCTGAATATGCTGATACCTATTTTATTGGCGAAAATCTTTAAATAATATATAAATTTAAACTCTTGTATTTGATATATTTTTATTGATTACATATATTACAAGACAACGTCTCACCATATTTAATATATATACTGTTATTTTAAAAATATAAAATACTAATACAAATGAAAAGTACTTGAGTGTAAATATATTAGTTTTAACACCTAACTTTCGATGGACACGAAATACGTCACAGTAATTACAATAATTAAGTCTATTCACTTACATTATTCCGTTTAACAATTACGATTACTAAATTATTAAATATGAACTTTCATAAAAATCTAGTCGTCATACATTTATTTTTTTTTTTAACCCGCACATATTTAAAAAGCGTTCTTCAATGAGAATTTTAAAATAAATTTCTAATATACTATAAGGTGTTGCGTAACTGTTATAAAATGTTTAAGCCTAACCCATAACCTTAGAAATTCGTCTCTGCGTAGGTGAATAATCTCTTCCGTCTCGCTTACTTGGACAAAATCATGACACTAAAGCTCCGCGTCCAATGGAGTTGGAGCGAGTTTGGCTTTCTGCGAGCGTTACCTTATCAAACCGCACGCATCCTTCTAGCCTGGAATAAAGCGAGCAAATGTTTACAAACAGAGCACCATAAAGCCAGGCTGTAGGACGTGTTGATATAATGACTAATACGGATGGTGTAACTCTTCAACCTGCCTCTATAAAACCCCGAGTGAGACATTAAACGGAGGCAAATAAGGAGCCAAGGTTTATGGCAGTGCCCGGTTAGACCCATCGCGTTCAAGGCAATCTTTAACAAAGACCTTCTCACCTAACCTTTCGTCTTTTATATTAGGTTTCATAACAGCCGTTTATATTGGTTATTAGCAAAAATAGAAGTAAGACACATGTTTCTAAAATGTAATATTATTTGAAAAATTGTTTTCTTAAATAATGTTTTTTTTTTGTTACATGGAACATTACAATATTTAGGTTAGGGGAGAACATTGACGAGTTAGGATATATTTTACTTTTAAAGAGTTTTTTAAAAAATTCTATATAAATTTTGAAGTTACAAATACCTTATAGATATTTCATACAGTATTACTCCAAAATGAACAGTACTACAACAGTTGTAAGAATCTATTTTATTTCATTTAATTTTATTTACGTCTTTTTACAAACACATACAAGTAAAAATAATCTAAATCGGTTGGACTCGGGTATAAACATGTTCTATAAGACTTCTGTTCGATTTGAGACAACACTTCTACCGTTCTTGAAGGTTTTGCATCATTTCGGTAGAAGGGTTGTTTCTTGCTTGTAATACAGATGATTAGTTTATCCTGTTGGTTGTAGTGTTGGTAGTGTTGTCAATGTTGGTTGGTGGATCATCACGGAAAACCTTCTCCTATATTTCCCTACACGTAGGCGTCAGGTGGAGTAGGCTGGGTAAAGAAACTTTGTTCTAAGTGAGATGAGATGGTTGCCAAAGGTTTTTGAAGGAAAGCATTGTTGTCTAAGGTTGTGTGGCTGGTTGGGCCATCTGGCTGGAACCATTGTGAACGAAACGGCAGTTTTCAGGCACAAAAAATCTCCTGAGGACTAATCAAACGACCAAGAATGACCCTATATCAGCTCCAATTTACAGTAAGAGGATTTCTGTTATTGTCTTTTACAATGTATGGACCAATTTTATCCCTCTCTCTGACACTGTGTCCCTAACAGTTACACGCCTTTTATACTGTGGCTTCTGTACACCACTGTCAGGACGTTCAAACCCAAGAAAACACGTCAGCTTGCTTATGACACCGTCGCATGACATTCATGCGAAACCATACGTCACTCAGACACTCAGGTTTTCCACACCACATTGCTCTGGCTTCTTTGTTTATACAGATCAAAGGATGCACATTTCGTATCTTGTAGGGAGAACCACCAATGTTTTTGAACTTTCTCCTCGCTGACGTGACGTATTGCTTAAATTCAGTTTCAAAGATGTTCGGTTTAGGCTTCTTTGTTTATACAGATCAAAGGATGCACATTTCGTATCTTGTAGGGAGAACCACCAATGTTTTTGAACTTTCTCCTCGCTGACGTGACGTATTGCTTAAATTCAGTTTCAAAGATGTTCGGTTTAGGCTTCTTTGTTTATACAGATCAAAGGATGCACATTTCGTATCTTGTAGGGAGAACCACCAATGTTTTTGAACTTTCTCCTCGCTGACGTGACGTATTGCTTAAATTCAGTTTCAAAGATGTTCGGTTTAGGCTTCTTTGTTTATACAGATCAAAGGATGCACATTTCGTATCTTGTAGGGAGAACCACCAATGTTTTTGAACTTTCTCCTCGCTGACGTGACGTATTGCTTAAATTCAGTTTCAAAGATGTTCGGTTTAGGCTTCTTTTTAGTGACTGTAACACTTTTCCATGGTTTTCATTTGTACAGACAGTAGTTGAGCGACCCGAAAAGCCCTTCCTGTGTCAAAATACTATCGGATATTTATCAACAACACTAATAATCACAGTGTTACTAGGCTGGTTTTTGTGGAATTGCTCCAGAAAAACGTAATGAAGTCTGCGACAAACCTGGTTTAACCGCACGTCCAATTTCAAATGAGCGAAAATAATGCTCTGCGATAAAAGTTTCCTCTGCAGTAGTTAGTAACATGTAAGAGAAAACTAACCTCAAATGAAATAAGTCAACACGGATACGCGACAACAATCAAAAGTTGGAACAGCTGATCTAGAAGGCGACTACAGCTGATTCAGTTTCAGCACTGTTTATTTCGGCGCATACAGTATTTAATGCGCTTCACGCCAATAATTTTACGTATAAAAAGTCTAGTGTCCGAAAATCTACTTTTTGGGTAGCAAAAAAGTTATTTTATTGTTTTCACTTTCAAATGAAAACAAAATGTTTATATTTTTTTACTTCAATAATTTAAAAATAATAGTATGTATGACTCATTTTTGTACCATTAAGATTGTTAAGGATACTAGGTTGAAACATTTTCTTATAAAATTTAAATTGCTTAGGAGAGACAGGGTAGAGACCGTTTCTTATATCATTAAGATGACTTAAGAGAGACAGTGTAGGGGCTCTATCCTTTACAATTATGATGATTTAGGAGAGGCAACGTAAAGACTCCTTCTTATTCCACTAAGATGACTTAGGAGAGACAGTGTATGGACTCTATCCTTTACAATTATGATGATTTAGGAGGGGCAGCGTAAAGACTCCTTCTTATACCACTAAGATGACTTAGGAGAGACAGTGTAGGGGCTCTATCATTTACAATTATGATGAGTTAGGAGAGTCAGCGTAAAGACTCCTTCTTATACCACTAAGATGACTTAGGAGAGACAGTGTATGGACTCTATCCTTTACAATTATGATGATTTAGGAGAGGCAACGTAAAGATTCCTTCTTATTCCACTAAGATGACTTAGGAGAGACAGTGTATGGACTCTATCCTTTACAATTATGATGATTTAGGAGAGGCAGCGTAAAGACTCTTTCTTATACCACTAAGATGACTTAGGAGAGACAGTGTAGGGACTCTATCCTTTACAATTATGATGATTTAGGAGAGGCAGCGTAAAGACTCTTTCTTATACCACTAAGATGACTTACGAGAGACAGTGTAGGGACTCTATCCTTTACAATTATGATGATTTAGGAGAGGCAGCGTAAATACTCTTTCTTATACCACTAAGATGACTTACGAGAGACAGTGTAGGGACTCTATCCTTTACAATTATGATGATTTAGGAGAGGCAGCGTAAAGACTCCTTCTTATTCCACTAAGATGACTTAGGAGAGACAGTGTATGGACTCTATCCTTTACAATTATGATGATTTAGGAGAGGCAACGTAAAGACTCCTTCTTATTCCACTAAGATGACTTAGGAGAGACAGTGTATGGACTCTATCCTTTACAATTATGATGATTTAGGAGGGGCAGCGTAAAGACTCCTTCTTATTCCACTAAGATGACTTAGGAGAGACAGTGTATGGACTCTATACTTTACAATTATGATGAGTTAGGAGAGGCAGCGTAAAGACTCCTTCTTATACCACTAAGATGACTTAGGAGAGACAGTGTATGGACTCTATACTTTACAATTATGATGATTTAGGAGGGGCAGCGTAAAGACTCCTTCTTATTCCACTAAGATGACTTAGGAGAGACAGTGTATGGACTCTATCCTTTACAATTATGATGATTTAGGAGAGGCAGCGTAAAGACTCCTTCTTATTCCACTAAGATGACTTAGGAGAGACAGTGTATGGACTCTATACTTTACAATTATGATGAGTTAGGAGAGGCAGCGTAAAGACTCCTTCTTATACCACTAAGATGACTTACGAGAGACAGTGTAGGGACTCTATCCTTTACAATTATGATGATTTAGGAGAGGCAGCGTAAAGACTCCTTCTTATACCACTAAGATGACTTAGGAGAGATAGTGTAGGGACTCTATCCTTTACAATTATGATGATTTAGGAGAGGCAGCGTAAAGACTCTTTCTTATACCACTAAGATGACTTAGGAGAGACAGTGTAGGGACTCTATACTTTACAATTATGATGATTTAGGAGAGGCAGCGTAAAGACTCCTTCTTATACCACTAAGATGACTTAGGAGAGACAGTGTAGGGACTCTATCCTTTACAATTATGATGATTTAGGAGAGGCAGCGTAAAGACTCTTTCTTATACCACTAAGATGACTTAGGAGAGACAGTGTAGGGACTCTATCCTTTACAATTATGATGATTTGGGAGAGGCAGCGTAAAGACTCCTTCTTATTCCACTAAGATGACTTAGGAGAGACAGTGTAGGGACTCTATACTTTACAATTATGATGACTTAGGAGGGGCAGGGTCCAGACTCCTTATACCATTAAGATGACTTAGGAGAGACAGTGTAGAGACTCCTTCTTATACAATTATATTATAAGAATCAGTGTAGAAACTCTTCTTATATGGTTGGGATGACTCAAGAGAGGCAGGATAGACCCTCCTTCATTACCACTAAAATGACTTAGAAGAGACAGGATAGTGGTTACTTGTATAGTTTTAAGATGGCTTAGGAGAGACAGTGTATAGACTCATTCGTTATTTGGCCAAACAGTGTTCTGGGAAAGTAATGCGACCAGCGCTCTAATTTAGCCGTCCATTATTGTCATACGTTATCATTATTACCTAAAGTACAAATGTTCTCATACTGGTAGAAATGGGGGCTGTAAAACGCATAGAAATTTATTGATGAATAAATTTACCGGATTCGCACCCGGTATATTTAGGGTAGTAGCCATGTGCTGTACTCACTACACCAAACATCTCATACGTAAAAAAAATATTATTTAATCGTGGTTTACTGTCATCGACAGTGAATTTATACGCTATTCTGAAAAGTCTTATGTTACCATGAAACTCGAAAGCAACTTTTAATTTTGAACAAAAGCCACTCTCTATAGACATCCTGCACGAGTTAAGCGTATAAATATTTACATTTTCTGCGGGATTTTCAGAACAATGATTAAAGCTTGCATTTCGGGGGTGCGGTGAAGCTTTACAGACTTATTTTTCATAAGGAAGGATAATTAAAATTTATAAACAGATTTAATAATATCATTATTCTCATTTCTAATGTCCCTTGCTTTAGATTCAAGTTGTTATTGTGTCCTACGTAGCCTATACCGTACAGTAAACGTAACGGGGTTACGTTACAGCTATTGCATTTACGTAATGACGGAGGATTATCAAAAGTTATTGGGCCTAAAACATGCCAAATATATTAGTATTTGCTGTAATAAAATTTACAAGCGGAAAATTGATTACGCTTTATAATATTTAGTATATTTGCTGGTGGTTTTTAATCAACAAACTATTGTTGATGTTCATTTTTCGTGATCAGTAAATTTTTGAGTTAAATAGTCGAATAAAATTTAATTTCAATATAGTTATATAATTTTTACTTCCTTAAATAGTGTATTTTAATTTCAACACATTTTCTGTAATGTAAATAGGCCTAATATTTATTTAAATATTGTCAGCAATCGTGGATATAAATAAGAGCAGAGGAACGAATGTATATGAGTACTGGTACTGAGAAAGACTCTCTGCTTGGACAATAACGATTCGTCCACCCACTATTTAAAAAAAAGTAATAAACACCAATATTGTCGTAATTTATTTGAAAAATATTTCTTTAGCTTACAGCTTATAACTTGGAAATAATTGATTTTACGAAACTTCTTATTTAACTGAGATGTATTCGACAAGATAAACATATAGTATCCCGTTAAAACGTTGTTACTATTTTACTCAGATATACAAGACAAGATAAACATATAGTATCCCATTAAAACGTTGTTAATCTTTTACTCAGATATACAAAACAAGATAAACATATAGTATTCCATTAAAACGTTGTTACTATTTTACTCAGATATACAAGACAGGATAAACATATAGTAGCCCATTAAAACGTTGTTAATATTTTACTGAGATGTATTCGACAAGAAAAATAAATAGTAGCCCATTAAAACAAAATTGTTTGAAATAATGGTAGTTCTTTATTAGTTTTTTATTAAAGTATTTCATGCTTATGTTCTCAGAACCTTTTCTTTTTTTTATTAGTAGTAGCCTATATTCTTCTTCTACCATACCTTAGTTAACGCGAAGAGTTTCCGTGGACATAACTGTTTCTCAATGTAACTACTTTTTATTTTATGAATCACTTTATCGCACCGTAGTCTTGAGAAATACCTGTAGACCCGTGTATATGTGTATCATAATGAGTTGTTTTTGTATTTCTACTTTGCTTTAATCGCTTGCAAATTTCATAAAATTCGGGATTTCAATCAGAAAGGCAATATAAAAGTTGTTACAGGATGATTCATAATCCACAGAATACTGAAAAAGGATAAATATTAGTAAATTTTCTACTTAAAACAAAATGAATTTATTCTCTGCGTTTGTTTTTATTGTTGATCGCGTGTTTTCTAAGTCAAGAGCACAACGGTACAAGAAATCCTTGAAACCAAATAGACTTTTGCGTATAATAAATAAAATTAATTATATAATATAATTATGCAAACATTTAAATATAAATAAATACATAACACAAAGATTTGAAAGCTCGAAGTATATTTCTCGTGGACGTCATGTAGAAACAGCCAAGAAAGACGTAAAGGTTATCATCTCGTAGAGATGTTCCAAGTCAAGAGCACAACGGTACAAGAAATCCTTGAAACCAAGTAGACTTTTGCGTATAATAAATAAAATTAATTATATAATATAATTATGGAAACATTTAAATATAAATAAATACATAACACAAAGATGTGAAAGCTCGAAGTATATTTCTCGTGGACGTCATGTAAAAACAGCCAAGAAAGACGTAAAGGTTATCATCTCGTAGAGATGTTCCAAGTCAAGAGCACAACGGTACAAGAAATCCTTGAAACCAAGTAGACTTTTGCGTATAATAAATAAAATAATTATATAATATAATTATGCAAACATTTAAATATAAATAAATACATAACACAAAGATTTGAAAGCTCGAAGTATATTTCTCGTGGACGTCATGTAGAAACAGCCAAGAAAGACGTAAAGGTTATCATCTCATAGAGAATACAAGAATACGTACTTGAGAGAGCCAGTGCCTTTCTTATATGTATGTGTTTACGCTCTTATTGCGGTGGCATAAATATAAGCAAACACAAGTAGAGCAGGTTGAGATCTCGTATTCTCGCGCACTGTACAAGTGTGTAAACCGGAAGTGGGTCTTCGCCAACCTAACCTGTCTTGCTCCTTGCTCACTAAATTATCTCCGTCTGACAAAGACAACTCCATCTGTACATTGTGAAACATTCCTCTGCCCGTTGCCCTTCCTTTGTTGTATTCCTTTTCTTTTTATAAATATTTAAGTCGGCTTGATTAATGCAGTATCTCTAGCTGCGGCGGATCCGGAATTCGTCTGGCTTTTCTTCCCGACCTTCAGACCTTAAGTAAAACCAGTAACTATGTAAATCACAGATAGTGCAAAACTTTCAATACAAATATTTATACCGAAAAGCAGCAATTCCCTGGTTCAGGTTTTTGATAACGACAGCGGTGTGGTAAATGATTGACAAGAAAATTGTAACGCGACGAAATGGGTATTTTAAATGGCTTCAATTTATTACAAAAGAATGATATTTTGCATGAAAAAATCTTTTGCTTTTAGAATCTATCAATTTTTTTTAAATAGATAAAATGCAAATTTCAAAACAACAAAATAGTGAGTTATTTATTTTTTATAAAATGCTTATTATGTAAATATTTTATGATCCTTTATTTCTATCATTGTAATATTTATAAATTGCAAAATTCTTTCCAAGTTTCAGTTTAAGTTATCTCGTGAACATTTTGTTTTACTATATTACGTTTTTTAATATAGCCTAATGTATCATATATGAATATAGTTTAACTCTTTATCGTATTTTTAATAGCGTAAAACCTCTGTCGCCAAGTTTAGCTCAAAATTAATTGTTGGTATTTTTATTTTAGAAGTAATAGATTTGTTCTAAATTTTTTATTTACGAACATGTTTCTTGCTACTACCTTTTCTATAGTTTTTCCAAAGGAATAATTTTTTTTAATGTTTCGTCTCAGACGTTTGCAAAATTATCAAAAACGTTGCAATTTATTCATACGACTAGAGAAATAGTCAGGGCACTAGAAGGTAAAATTAATTTAAAGGTAAAGAAAATTTTAAAACTGTAAAAAAATATCCCAATAAGCATGCATATATAAATAAAATGTATAGTGATTAGGTTCGTGCAAACATTAGGACGGTTGAAGATCACGTAGAAACAGGACGATATGTTATCCCTAAAAACAGGGAAATATGTTATCCCTAAAATCCGCCCTCCTGTCCGCTGTGATATTTAGAGGTCAGACAGAATCACGTCGCACAAATCAGTGGATAATTAATCACGCGTCTCCTCTTGTGACAGATGTAAAGATCGCGTGAATTCATTTATCACTTGGTTTATCATAGTACAGCCTTCGTTCGTGTGTGTAAATTCGGCTCCAACATTCGCCATTATGTATGTAATACAAACTGCTGAACTACGTTTTTTGTTCAGGCGAACATGTAACATGACCGTGCGAAGCGCTGAGAGTGAGCATCATGGACCGCTGTACACAAATAAACTTACACACTTTGAGCATGCATTACCAAACAACCATATGCTAGTGCATAAAATCTATGTGAGTTGCAGATCGTAAAGTGTTAGTTTTAGTGCAAAGAAATCGTAATCATCAAAACTTTAAGGGCTGTTATATGGGAAATAGATACATACTGCTTAATACTTTGTGATTTATTCTATTGAAGGAAATATATTGTCATTTTAAATTATTTAAGACACCGGATCTCAGGTCATAGGTTATTTATTAACAAACAAATCCTATGTCATTCTTAACTGTGAATGTCCAGAAAATCAGACCGCAGCGGATATATACCCTGTATTCTCTTCGGTCAGAGACTATCTTAACTGATCACTTCCGAGGTTGCAGCCCGTTTGCAACCTACGGAGCCTTACGGCACTGCCTAATTGTTTTACTTTGTCTGGACTTTCCGATGCTTTTTCCATTATAATTGTCGCCACTGGGTATTGCAGGTTACCCTGCAACCAGGCCGAACAAAACTATCTGCGACTTAGCGAACGGTCACCGGTTTCTGCGGTTCTGACGATTTTATTATTATTTATAATAATGGGATCATTATCCTTGATTTTATCCTTGATTAATTATTTGTAAACTTACAATATTTGATTATTAGTTGTGTGTGTACGCGCGCGAACTTGCTCGTGTGTTATTACTTCGGGCTATTACTTCCCGTCTGTTACGTTCTTTCCTTTTTCCGTGTTCCTTCTTCTTTTCAGAAATATATATATATATATATATATATATATATATATATATATATATATAAATATTTGTACAAATTTTCAGTCGTTAATCAAATACGTTTTTATTCATCCAATTAAGTTCAAAATCATTTTCTGAAATCTGTTGTGGTAACACTAGATGTTAATACAGTTTTTTCAAATATTATATTAATTAAAATTTTAAAAGGCTGGTATCTGAGTCGGATTCGAACTGAGGAACTACATGTTTGAAATCCAGCACTTTGGCTCTGAGCCGTCATTCCCATTGCTGGGAATCTGTAACTTGAAGGTATATATGAAATTATAACAGATAGGTTCCTTGCAATAATGAAGCAAAACAAGAGATGGACAGATGAGAAATTATAGACTGCCATTAGCTTCAAAAACACAAAAATCAAGCCACAGTAAGAATCAAAAATATTAGTCAAACACCATACACTGCATAGAAGAAAATGGAAAATCGCAAGGAACTTCGCTTTCTATTTTGGCACCAATAATTCTGATTCTGTCATGTGTGCATATATATTTATATTAATTGTAATTATAAAATAAAAAGTAACTAAACTAATTTGTTTTCTTGGCCTGAATAGGAGTTGACTAACTTTTTTTTTTAATATTACTTGTTATGCCTGATAACTTATATAGGTTGTCTCTGAAATAGCTCCTGCTTGGTTCCTGTAGCCCTTTAACCCTCAAGGATCCTTTGGGTTACGCTTTCTTGTTTTTCCCGATAGACGACCTCAATCCATCCCTTAGTAACCTAAGGGTCCTACAAATTTTCTCAGAACATTTCTATTATTCTACATTTCGACCCTAACTTTCTACTTTTCATTAATCATGAGATAACCGTCTATGTTCAGCAGGTAAAAGGTAGGACCTCTCCTTGGTAGTATGTTCTCTGTGAAGAGTAGAGGCTCAACCCATAAAGGGAAACTATTGTATCTTAGTCGTGCACTACTATAGTACCATTTACTCTTCATTATATCTCTTCCTATACGGGGAGTGAAATAGTACCGTTTATTCTTTATTATTTCTCTTCCTATAGAGGGGGGGATAACGGGTAACACTTCTGTCAACCCTGTTAAATGGTAGCTTTGCTTGAGTCCTACCAATGACCATATACCTAATTCTTGATCCCACTCCATGAAGCCCCTAAGGCGTTGTCCCTTACATTCTTCCGTACCGTTCTTTTTTTTTAGTATATCTATGTCATTCCTAACTAGTGGCCCTGCACTGCACTTGGTAAACTAGAGACGCGTCATGGCCTATAGTCCTACTGTATTCCATTTATTATCTCTATATAGAGTATCAAAAGCAACGCCTCCCTTTGACTCCGGTAAAGAGTAGGTTCGCCACAGTTGAATATTCCTGTCGTATCTAACTTCCTTACTGCAATAATACTCTAACCTTTTTGGATGTCTGAAACCACAAACGCCTTGCTGGTTACACGATATCTGAAATCTTTAAATTGCGTAAAATTATACTCACCTTTGGTCAATATATTCTACAGGTCTAAACTTACATAGGTTGCATTGATAGTAAAAAAATAAAACAAAATTCATCTATCTTCAGTCACAAAATACTTCTACAGAACACAAAATAACAAGAAGGAAATATAAGCATTCAGTCTCACTAGAAGGTCTACAGAATAAAAAATAACTACATGGAAAAATCCACGAGTTTTTCATTCAGACACGGTTGGATCTGTAGTCTATAAAATAAAAAATAACCCGGAAACATGCGCGCGTTTTTCCAATCTGTCACAGTTGGAGGTCTACAGAATAAAAAATAACTACACGGAAAAAACAGCGCGTTTTTCCAGTCAGTCACATTCGGAGGTCTACAAAATGAAAAATAACGAGGCGGAAAAATACGCGCGTTTTCCCAGTCAGTTACAGTCGGTGGTTCACAGAATAAAACGTAATGAGGCGGAAAAATACGCGCATTTATCCAGTCAGTTACAGTCGGAGATCTACAGAATAAAAAGAGACGAGGCTGAAAAATACGCGCGTTTTTCCAGCCAGTCACAGTCCAAGGTCTACAGAATAAAATATAACGAGGCGGAAAAATACGCGCTTTATTCCATTTAGTTACAGTCGCAGGTCCACAGAATAAAAAGTAACGCGGCTGAAAAATCCGCGCGGTTTTCCAGTCAGTCACAGTCGGAGGTCTATAGAATAAGAAGTAACAAGACGAAAAAAGTCGCAGGTTTTTCAGTCAGTTACAGTCGCAGGTCTACAGAATAAGAAGTAACGAGACGGAAAAATACGCGGGTTTTTTCAGTCAGTTACAGTCGGAGGTCCACAGAATAAAAAGTAACGACAAGAAAAAATACACGGGCTTTTTCAGTTAGTTATAGTCGGAGGTCTACAGAATAAAAAGTAACGATACGGAAAAATACGCGCGTTTTTATTCAGTCACAGTTTTAAGGTCTTCAGAATAAAACGTACTGAGACTGAAAAAGACGCGCCTTTTTCCAGTCAGTTACAGTCAGAAGTTTACAGAGTAAAAAGTAACGATACGGAAAAATACGCGCGTTTTTATTCAGTCACAGTTTTAAGGTCTTTAGAATAAAACGTACTGAGACGGAAAAATACGTGCGTTTTTCCAGTCAGTTACAGTCGGAGGTCTACAGAATAAAAAGTAATGTGTCGGAAAAATACACGCGTTTTTCCATTCAGTTACAGTCGGAGGTCTACAGAATAAAAAGTAATGAGACGGAAAAATACGTGCGTTTTTCCAGTCAGTTACAGTCGGAGGTCTACAGAATAAAAAGTAATGAGGCGGAAAAAATACTCGCGTTTTTCCAGTCAGTTACAGTCGCAGGTCTAAAGAATAAAACGTAACGTGGCGGAAAAATACACGCGATTTAATTCAGTCACAGTTGGCGGTGTATAAAATAAAAAATTACCTAGAAACATACACGTGTTTTTCCAGTCAGTCAGAGTTGCAGGTCTAAGGAAAACAACTATAGCTTAAGGATATTCTCGGGTTTTCCATTCAATCACAGTCCGAAGTCTTCATATAATACGTAACTACACAGATAAAAACGTGCGTTTTTTCATTCAGTCATAGATGGAAGTCTACAGAATACAAAATAACCCCGATACATACGCGCGTTTTTGCATTTAGTCATAGATGGAAGTCTACAGAATACAAAATAACCCCGATACATACGCGCGTTTTTGCATTTAGTCATAGATGGAAGTCTACAGAATAAGAAATAACCCCGTGACATACGCGCGTTTTTGCATTTAGTCAAAGAGGTTTACGGAATACATAATAAGGACTCTGAAAAATAATAACAAGGGAATAGTCGCACGTCTTTTCATTCAGTGTCAGTCGGTGGTCTGCAGCATCAAAATGAAGAAGACAAAAGTAGACGAGTTTTTCTATTCAGTCCTATTTGGATGTTTAAAAAATAAAATAACGATTTGGAAATATCCTAATTCGAGAGTGGTTTTCCATCCAGTCTCTCGGAGGTGTACAGTATACAAAATAGCGATACGAAAAGTTAGTGCGGTTTTCCATTCAGTCACAGTTGGAAAATTACAGAATACAAAATATCGACTTGGAAAAATATGCGAGGATTTCCATGCAGTCAGTTGGAATATACGGAATATTAAATAACGACACCGAAGTATACGCGCATTTTTCCATTCAGCTAGAGTTAGAGGCCTAAGGAATATAAATATAGCGACACGGAAATCCGCGAGTTTTTCATTCCGTCATAGTTGGAGGTGTATAAAATAAAACAATTAACAACCCGGAAACATTCGCGTGTTTTTTTATTTAATCACGTCTACAGAATACAAAATAATGACTCGGGAAAAATCAAGAAGGAAGTATACGTAAGTTTTTCCATTCATTTGCAGTTTGAGGTCTACAAAATAAAAAATAAGGATACGGAAAAATCTGTGCATTTTTTTCGTTCCTTCTGGGTTGTCAGGCCTAAGGAATACAAAAAGAGCGACACGGAAAAACTGCGAGTATTTCAGGACTAAGGTGTCGGGTGGAGCAGCAACCCCTGCACCCTTTCCACAACATTCCTTTCTTCTATTGTTCTTGTCGGTGTTATTATTATAGAACGATTGATAACCCACCCCTCCTCGCTCCCCTTCCCGCACAACGGCTGGTCATTTAATGGCAAAATTTCTGAATGCAGCCATGCGGAAAGAATTCGCATTATTAATATGGGCTTATGATGTGCATATAACGTCACAACTGAAAGAACAATTATGTTTGCGGACCTTGTGACTGCAGACTAACTCTTTCGCGTATAACATATTCACTTCAAAGGATCACGTTTACTTAGAATTGTATAAAATAATTAAATAATAATATCATTATTTCTTTTAATTTTTTTACCATGGCCAGGACATCAAAAGAACGCGGAAATATTATTTCTATTTGCTCTTTTCCATCTTCTTCCAAAAGAACATTTTCTTGTTGTTTACAGCAGAATTCAAGAGGAGACTAAATAAATACAATATTTTTCTCTTTCTATTGTTCTTTCTCCTCATAAAGCATTTTTCTCTTTTTTTACTGCAGGGTCAAAAAGAAATTAGGCCAGGCAAATATAGTTTTGTCTCTTTCTATTGTTCTTTCTCCTCAGAAAGCATTTCCCTATTTTTTTTACTGCAGAGGTCAAGAAGAGATCAGGCCAGGCCAATATCATTTTTTTCTCTTTCTATTGTTTTTCCTCCTCATAAAGCATTTTTCTCTTTTTTTCTGCAGAGGTCAAGAAGAGATTAGGCCAGGCAAATATAATTTTGTCTCTTTCTATTGTTCTTTCTCCTCAGAAAGCATTTCCCTATTTTTTTTACTGCAGAGGTCAAGAAGAGATCAGGCCAGGCAAATATCATTTTTTTCTCTTTCTATTGTTTTTCTTCCTCATTAAGCATTTTCTCTTTTTATACTGCAGGGGTCAAGAAGAGTTCAGGCCAGGCAAATATCATTTTTTTCTCTTTCTATTGTTTTTCCTCCTCATAAAGCATTTTTTTTTTTTTTTTACTGCAGAGGTCAAGAAGACATTAGGCCAGGCAAATATAATTTTGTCTCTTTCTACTGTTTTTCCTCCTCATAAAGCATTTCTCTCTTTTTTTACTGCAGAGGTCAAGAAGAGACCAGGCAAGGCAAATATCATTTTGTCTCTTTCTATTGTTCTTTCTCCTCAGAAAGCATTTCCCTATTTTTTTTACTGCAGAGGTCAAGAAGAGATCAGGCCAGGCCAATATCATTTTTTTCTCTTTCTATTGTTTTTCCTCCTCATAAAGCATTTTTCTCTTTTTTTACTGCAGAGGTCAAGAAGAGATTAGGCCAGGCAAATATAATTTTGTCTCTTTCTATTGTTCTTTCTCCTCAGAAAGCATTTCCCTATTTTTTTTACTGCAGAGGTCAAGAAGAGATCAGGCCAGGCCAATATCATTTTTTTTCTCTTTCTATTGTTTTTCCTCCTCATAAAGCATTTTTCTCTTTTTTTACTGCAGAGGTCAAGAAGAGATTAGGCCAGGCAAATATAATTTTGTCTCTTTCTATTGTTCTTTCTCCTCAGAAAGCATTTCCCTATTTTTTTTACTACAGAGGTCAAGTATCAGGCCAGGCCAATATCATTTTTTTCTCTTTCTATTGTTTTTCCTCCTCATAAAGCATTTTTCTCTTTTTTTACTGCAGAGGTCAAGAAGAGATTAGGCCAGGCAAATATAATTTTGTCTCTTTCTATTGTTTTTCCTCCTCATAAAGCATTTTTCTCTTTTTTTTACTGCAGAGGTCAAGAAGAGATCAGTCCAGGAAAATATAATTTTGTCTCTTTCTATTGTTCTTTCTCCTCAGAAAGCATTTCCCTGTTTTTTTACTGCAGAGGTCAAGAAGAGATCAGGCCAGGCAAATATCATTTTTTTCTCTTTCTATTGTTTTTCTTCCTCATTAAGCATTTTCTCTTTTTATACTGCAGGGGTCAAGAAGAGTTCAGGCCAGGCAAATATCATTTTTTTCTCTTTCTATTGTTTTTCCTCCTCATAAAGCATTTTTCTCTTTTTTTACTGCAGAGGTCAAGAAGACATTAGGCCAGGCAAATATAATTTTGTCTCTTTCTACTGTTTTTCCTCCTCATAAAGCATTTCTCTCTTTTTTTACTGCAGAGGTCAAGAAGAGACCAGGCAAGACAAATATCATTTTGTCTCTTTCTATTGTGTTTCCTCCTTATAAAGCATTTCCCTGTTTTTATACTGCAGGGGTCAAGAAGAGTTCAGGCCAGGCAAATATCATTTTTTTTCTCTTTCTATTGTTTTTCCTCCTCATAAAGCATTTCTCTTTTTTTACTGCAGAGGCCACGAAGAGACCAGACCAGGCAAATATAATTTTTCTCTTTCTATTTTTCATTCTCCTCATTACGCATTTCCCACTTTTTACTGCAGAGGTTAAGAAGAGACAAGGCCAGACAATATTTTTCTCTTTCTGCTTTTCCTCCTCCAGAAAAAGTATTTCCTGGTTTTTTTACTGCAGAGGTCCAGGCGAATATCAATTCTTTTTTTTTTCTTCCTCTTGCCAAAGCATTTTCCTTTATGTTTGCTGCTCTTAAGCCTCTTTTGGCAACAAATAACTGTGCAAATGTTATTCCTTTATGCCTCTTCCCAAAAAGCATATTCCTGTTTATTTTATGCTGACAGAATAACAGTAGACCTCACAAATATCATTCCTTCATTTTCTTTCTTTTCCTTCTCCAGAAGAATTTACTTCTGTGTGGACTGGAGACAGGTACGCTAACATCTTTTTTTCTTCCTCCTTTAAAAGTATTTTTGTGAAATTGCTATACTACAAGGGATCACGCAAATATAATTTTTTTTATTCTTTGCTTATCTCTCTGAAAGCATTTTGTAAAAGCAATAAAAATATATTTTTACAACAATAAAATACATAGTAATCACACAGTCATTATAAAATTCATTTGAAGTAACCCAAAGAAGAAATTATAATATTACTTTTTAGTGTTTTAAACATTGATATAATAATACAGCCTTATTCAATCGTTTCCGATTACAACAAATTCAACAAATATATTTAGTGTCTTTTTTTTAGTTTGCAAAGTTACTAAATTGCATATTTTACAGATTTTTTTCAGTAAACAAAATAGATAGGCTATATAGGAGCGAAAACCGCACAAATACTATATCCCTTAGGATTCGTTGAAAGTTAACAATTTTGTTCATAATTAAGCTCTAAATTATAAATTAAAAAATCTATAACTTCAGTAAATATACTAGAATTTAGATTATTAAAACCATCCAAACATTCTAAGAAGTCATTCCTTTGAAAAATTGTCGAGTTTAGTTTTTCAATTCTTTCCACTAGTTCACACTCTCCTTATATAGGCCTATATCTTGTTCAAAAGTTTAGTCATTGATAAAATATATTTTATTCATCCACTCTAGTTCAAATACATTGTTTTTAAACTTGTATTGGATGACGCTTGATATTAATACAGTTTTTTAAAAATATTAATACATTAGTTAAAGTTAAAATTAATTAATTTCCGTTTTATATGGAGAAAAACTTATCATAAAAGGGGCAGGGTATGCAATATAGTTGTTTCGTCCCATTTGGCTTAAAATAAGTGATAACATATGATTTCATTAGAACAGCTAATTTTATATTATTGGTTATGTGGTAGAATAGCCGTTTAATGCACAGCTTATGTTACTTTATTCGTATTAATTGTAATTATTCAATAAAAAATAACTAAAATAAAATTTTCGTTGGGTAACCTGAATAGGAGTTGACATAAATTAACTTTTGTTTATATTACTTCATTTTTTTCAGTTATACAGTATTCATTGGAATAAAATTAATGAATATTTATTTATTTATAGCGCGCGCATAAGTGTGTGTTTTTGCGTGCGTGCGTGTGTGAGTGCGGGTACACATACAGTTTTTAACATTTCCAATTGATTTCATATAGGTAGAATTTATTCCTCTGTTTTAAACATATGAGCCTTTTTTCAATATTTGACTACATAGCCTACATCTAATATACCTTAGAGAATACAGTTGGTTGATATAGATAATACATTTTTTAATTATAACCTTATCTATTACTATATAACTATAAAACAATTAAGGTATAATAAATGCTGATGGCCTGGGCTTACTTTTGTAGGACTTGACTACGTTGGCTTTGAATTTTTATACCTACACATTAGGCCTACTTTTGATAAACAGACACTAAATCAATATTATTGTTTGAATAATTTGAATGCAATAATTATTTTGTTATAGTTTATATAATAACGTTTTGACCGTTTAATGGTTCTAAAAGTATTAAAAGGAATATGTAACCTGTACTTTTAATAAGTCTGAAACGTCGGATGTTAAGATTATATGAATTTAGAATAAGATATAACCTAAAAACTATGCCGTGATGCTTTAAACTGTTACGGATTTTTCATAGTAAAGAATTGCATTATATATTCTTTGTAGATGAACGGAAATACGGTGTGTTCTGTACGGACGGGAAATAGAGCATGGGATCGAGAAAATTATATTATTTGGAAAATGTTAGTAACGGCAAGCCACACCCGCGTGACTGGCGCCGGCCAATGAGCGCCCTGGGCGGCAGCACCGAGGCGGTAATGCGCGTAGAGCGTGCCGACTATTGGCCTGTGCTACCGCAGTTCTTTCACGTAAATCCCGAAGCAGCAACTATTTTCAGATACAATCTTCACGTTAAACCGTTCGTTTCTACACCTTATTACAATCTGAGCCGAGCTTTTCACAAATAATGTATGATTTTTTTATTCCTATCCGGTGTTGGCCGCCCGAGCACCGATCCTATCGCCTCAACCATTTCCTTTAATTGAATGAGTGTGCTTGGTAAATCCGCCGGAGGGCGAGGGGGCCCTAGCTTCGCTGCAGCTTGATAGACGACTTCGCGCAGACTAACATATCCCTCAATGCGACATTTCGTTTAAACATGTTTTTAAAATGCAAAACCCGTGATCATGTCTCTCGAACATGCATATTGTTGGAATAAATATGCTTTTATTTTGTTATTTTTTTGTCTTAACGATGTTCTTACTATCTCTACACGTGATCCCATTACACACAAATACACACTCCATAAAGAGCGCGCGTGTGTGTGTGTGTGTTTATATATGTGCGACACTGAGAGAAAATTCTATTTACATTTGACCACTTAATATTTATTTTATAATAAACAAGTATAATATATTACTTTATAGTAACTTAGGGTTAAAATATACTCGTACATAAAAATATTTGAAAATCTTAATGCTATTTTGCATGTATTGAAACAAATTATTAAAAAATTTTATACTAAATATCCATTTTACCATCTTTGATAAAGGTTATATATATATATATATATATATATATATATATATGTATATATATATATTTATATATTTATATATATATATTTATATATATATATATATATATATATATATATATATATATTTGTTTATAAAACTTTGATAGGTTCAATGAATTTAAACAGCCTATACCCGGTTTTCCATGAGGTTCTTACATATAATTGTTTAACACAACTCATTGTACTCTGATTTCATAGTTATCAGGAATTGGGGCTTTAACCACTAAGTCAGTTAATTCTCCTTGTGCATACGTGTTAGTAATTAAGTGATGTATCTTGACTAATTGCATTGGGCTACGAGTATTACTGTATATGACACTGAGATATTCAGGATGAGGGTAGGCAATCTAAGTACAGGCAAGGTTATACATACCATTCTCTATCCAATCTACACAAAGAAACAATTAGAATGTAAATATTACTGAAATATCCGAAACTAATTCTAAAAAACTTCTAATTCCAAACGTCATATCAATTATCTTGAAAAATTTCCTCGACTAAATTTCACGATACTGTTACTATTCTGCTTATATCAATATTTAATCGAGTTTTGGGGCCTACTTAATAGTATTTAATAATATTATTTGCTTGGTTTTAACATCGAACGTGGTGTCCTAATTTTAAGTTATTAATTTTATTATTACAGTAATTACTTTGAGTGTTACAAATTAGTATTTTTTTTTAATAATTGGCTTCCTGTTGTAATAACAACTTTTTTATATCATTCTATATTTAATGCTATAAAATTAAAGATTTCATGTAGTCTAACTTATTAAGGAGAGTTTCTAACTAGGTCTATCCTGTTATTTTGCGTTCTCGAAATAAAAGTTTTAACAATTTACTCCTATAGGGAATTTGTATTCCCTTTCAACATTATCTCTTACCTTACAAGCACTGAATGTTCAGCGCCTTATACAAGGAACTACTGTTATGAATGTTCTTTGCCAACTTATTTAATTTTTGAAGTGACTACTTCTTATCGCTCGGTAAGACTGTATACTTTTGCACAGGATTGATTCGATCGCACCGTCACGAGACGCTTGATATATATATATATATATATATATATATATATATATATATATATATATACATTTACTTGTATTACTTTCGACAGTCTCCATTGAAACGTTGCGGGCGAAGTTTATTTTTAATGTATCATACGCATATATATATATATGATAATTTAAAAGTTAGTGATGAAGTTTTGTTTTATATGTATACCTATAAATGTAGGCCTGTATTGTTTATATGTATATATTTATATATCTTTATATAAAAATGTATATTTTACGGTTATGAAATATTTAAATGCAGCATACACGTATATAATATGTACCGAATTGAACACGTGGCTTTCAAATTTAAAAACAAATATTGATAATATTTTATAATTACACAGAATTATATAAAAATTTGTACATAAACAGTATATATAACTTATATGTATATTGTTTATGTGAGTATATATATTATATTATTATATATAATAATAATTATAATAATAATTATTATTATTAATATTAGTATTGTTACTATTATATATATATATATATATATATATATATATATATAAATATATATATATAATATTATATATACACACATAAACAATATATATTACTATCTTAAATAAATTTGTTATGAATGTGTAAATAAACAATCGACATCATCTACTTACATACATATATATATATATATATATATATATATATATATATATATATATATATATATATATATATGGGGGATAGTGGGGTAAGATGGGGCCCTTAAGGAATTTGAATTTTTTTAAACGTTTTCAGAAAACCTAGAAAATCAAATTTTATACCAAAGTTTACAGTCAATAGTTTGCTTTGATTAAAACATAGCCCCATAAAATGTCGAATTTTTTAAAGATTAACTCAAAAACCCCATCCGACCCCACATTTGGGGTAAGATGGGATATCATGTGGGGCAAGTTGGGTTGGAAAGTATTTTAAAAGCAAGTTGAAAAAAGAAAGTTTTTAAAGTGAAATATGTAATTGTACAACTATAAGAGTGATTATTTGACATTGGTTGAAAATATTTTATCTACAAAATTCACAAATATGGCGAGCCTCGTCGTCCTCATCTTTTTTGCCATGGCATTAGCAGTGTGCTCATTTTCTGCATTTGATGCAATCAACCCACGGCTTATCAGATTGGGAATAGAAATCTCCGTAACAGAGACACACTGCATCTTCTTTCTCATAGCCCTCTGAAGTCTATCTTCATCTAATTTTTTCCTTTCATTTGTACGATCTAGCACTTTTTGTTTGGATTTCAAACAGTTTTTAACTTCTTGACATTTTTTTTTTATTTAATAAAGGACGATTTCTTGGCTACTGGTCGACTTTTGTCTTTTTTTGTCTTTGCCAATCCTCACTTCAACTGATTTCTCTAGTTTAATCTTGTATGGAAAGCTTGTTACTACAACAGTTTTTCCTTTTTATGGTTTGTTTTTCTAACAGTTGTTCGTTCTACATGAGGAAGAGGCATAATTCACTCAGGAGATATTGCTAAGTTTCCTTGAGAAGTATTTGTTTGATAGGGAATAGACTCTTTTCTTGAACTTTATTCGATACTCTTGGTTCACCTGAAACCCAATGAGAACAACCCAGGCTGGGCGTCATTGTAAGCAGGAACAATTTGAAGAGGGACATTCCCTGGTTCTATTTCAGAATCAGTAGCATTTTTTGTCGATTTGTTGTAGCTGACGCTGCAAACTCTGAATCAAGGAAAATGTTTGTACTAAAAGGCTAGAATCCTGTACTTTCAAACCGATTTATTGAAGTTGTTATAGTTGCAACTCTTACAAAGGCTTTCCCCAATATTTCAGTAATTTAGGCCATTGTAACGGCTTTCCTAGGGTAAGACCTCAGTTAGTTAAAAATTTCTTGGTCTTAATAAACGCTCAAAGGCTTCATAAAGGCAAGTCTAAAGGCTGTAGCCGGTGCGTGCAGTAGAGAGGAAAACATAAAATGATGACACCAGTCTCACTAGCTCGATCGATTATGTTGAGGCTCTGAACATGGTTAGAGTTACAATCTTACATAAGAGATACTGTACTTCTCGAATACTGTACTTATAAAAAAATTATTATTCAAATTTTATTTTGGAGAGTCTCAGACTCTTTGATATCCCCCAACTTCGCCACTGTCTACTATTAGAAAACTAATAGGGTAAGATGGGGTCTTACCCCATCTTGGTCTCAAGGCGTTATCCCTGTCTTCCCCCACGGCACATATTTCAGGTTAGGCTTTAATGTTTTTATATTAGAAATGGTAATAGAATATCCTATCTCGTATTATTGTAGGCAAGAAAACCTACAGTTAGAATAACTTATACTAATTACATATTAAATTATTTTAACACAACTTTAAACATTCCAAATATTATAACAAAGGTCTGCATAATCACATTTTAGTCCATTGGCAACGAACGCTTCACTCAAGATGGCTACCTCTTTGTTTGTAGCTCTATCCTTCTCCTTCGAGCTAGTTACGATCATTGCCAACATAATACAGCACCTGTCTCGAAAGAAAATAGGCCTACCCTGTCTTGCCCTCCTCCCCGTCTTGCCCCACCTTCCCCTATATACGTGAATATGTTGATAATTAATAATTATAGTTGAATTTTTACATTAAAAAAATATTTCTAAGGAAATCACTTTAATGGAGGAAAATAAAGAAAAATGTTCTGCTTCTTCACAATCAAACTAACAGAGGCAATGACAGAAATTCAGATAATAGTGAGAATGAATCTGAAAGATAAATTAATGATAGATATAAATGAAGAAGAAATCAAGGAACAAGCAAAACTAAATAAAAGAAAGAATTATGAACATTGCGTAACATAAAGTATCGGGAGCGAATGAAAATGCACTACATTATCACTGTACAATGCATTTACTTATCCAGATTTTCCAGAAAACTTGAAAATGTGCCCTTAAATTTAGTTTCAGAAAGACTTATTTCGCCAAGAATACCATTCATGCAAATTAGATTAAAAATTACGCGGGCATACGATTTTATTAAAAATTAGGTGTTTAAGGTACTTCCCCTTTATGAAGCTCTCGCGCTTTATGTTAACCGTTGTATCGAAATGTTTAACTCAGTCCCCTCTTTATGAAGCTCTCGTGCTTTATGTTGACCATGGTATCGAAGTGTTCAACTCAGTCTCCTCTTTATGAAGCTCTCGTGCTTTATGTTGACCATGGTATCGAAGTGTTCAACTCAGTCCCCTCTTTATGAAGCTCTCGTGCTTTAGGTTGACCATGGTATCGAGGTGTTCAACTCAGTCCCCTCTTTATGAAGCTCTCGTGCTTTATGTTGACCATGGTATCGAAGTGTTCAACTCAGTCCCCTCTTTATGAAGCTCTCGTGCTTTATGTTGACCATGGTATCGAAGTGTTCAACTCAGTCTCCTCTTTATGAAGCTCTCGCGCTTTATGTTGACCATGGTATCGAAGTGTTCAACTCAGTCTCCTCTTTATGAAGCTCTCGTGCTTTATGTTGACCATGGTATCGAAGTGTTCAACTCAGTCTCCTCTTTATGAAGCTCTCGTGCTTTATGTTGACCATGGTATCGAAGTGTTCAACTCAGTCTCCTCTTTATGAAGCTCTCGCGCTTTATGTTCACCATAGTATCGAAATGTTTAACTCAGTCCCCTCTTTATGAAGCTCTCGTGCTTTATGTTGACCATGGTATCGAAGTGTTCAACTCAGTCTCCTCTTTATGAAGCTCTCGTGCTTTATGTTCACCATAGTATCGAAATGTTTAACTCAGTCCCCTCTTTATGAAGCTCTCGTGCTTTATGTTTACCATGGTATCGAAGTGTTCAACTCAGTCTCCTCTTTATGAAGCTCTCGTGCTTTATGTTCACCATGGTATCGAAGTGAAAAACGCAGTCCCGTCTTTCTGAAGCACTCGTCCTTTATGTTAATCATGGTATTGAAGTAATCAACGCAGTCCCGTCTTTCTGAAGCACTCGTCCTTTATGTTAATCATGGTATTGAAGTAATCAACGCAGTCCCGTCTTTCTGAAGCACTCGTCCTTTATGTTAATCATGGTATTGAAGTAATCAACGGAGTCCCGTCTTTCTGAAGCACTCGTCCTTTATGTTAATCATGGTATTGAAGTAATCAACGCAGTCCCGTCTTTCTGAAGCAATCGTCCTTTATGTTAATCATGGTATTGAAGTAATCAACGCAGTCCCGTCTTTCTGAAGCACTCGTCTTTTATGTTAATCATGGTATTGAAGTAATCAACGGAGTCCCGTCTTTCTGAAGCACTCGTCCTTTATGTTAATCATGGTATTGAAGTAATCAACGCAGTCCCGTCTTTCTGAAGCACTCGTCCTTTATGTTAATCATGGTATTGAAGTAATCAACGCAGTCCCGTCTTTCTGAAGCACTCGTCCTTTATGTTAATCATGGTATTGAAGTAATCAACGCAGTCCCGTCTTTCTGAAGCACTCGTCCTTTATGTTAATCATGGTATTGAAGTAATCAACGGAGTCCCGTCTTTCTGAAGCACTCGCCCTTTATGTTAATCATGGTATTGAAGTAATCAACGCAGTCCCGTCTTTCTGAAGCACTCGTCCTTTATGTTAATCATGGTATTGAAGTAATCAACGCAGTCCCGTCTTTATGAAGCTCTCGTCCTTTATGTTTACCATTGTATCGAAATGTCCAACGCAGTCCCCTTGTTATGAAGCTTTCGTGATTTATGCTAACCAAGGTATCGAAGTGTTCAACGTAATCCTCGTTTTTAGTTCAGTTAATTTGCGGCTTTTTAGGTTTCATTTACCCTGTACATTTTAGGTTTTCTTTGTTTTCCTTCAGTTTATGTTGCCTTTCCTCCAGCCGTTTACATTGAAGCCGTTTTTTTTTTTTAATACAACATTCCAGATCTGTTTACGTTTTAGTTCTTATTTCTTTTCTGTTTACTTTGCAGTATTCCTTTGTTCTGTTTATTTTAAAGTCTTTCTGCTTGCCGTTCGGTTTTCCTTACTATGCGGCCTACTTAAATTGAGTTTATAGCTGTTTACGCATAAGCTGGCACTTGACCGATCATACTACTTATACCTCGTAATATATCAGTTCTCCTTATCCTTTCTAGGTTCTGTTTTCCTTTATTAATTCTCTTTATGTTGCTGCTTTTCTCCGTGGCTTTTGTTGTAACGCCGTTCTTGGTTCTATTTACATTGCACCATTTCAGTATGTTAACGTTACAACAGAACCAGAGGGAGAACAGAACTTTGATGGAGAAATTACACATATTTTACCATTTATTACTCAACACTTGCGTCTCGCTATCAGAGACTTGTTGGGGAAGGAGATCATGTTTAGTCGTATAATACTCAACAGCAGTGTTTCCCCCTCAGACATGTTAGAGAAAGAATCCATGTTTATCCATTTATTACTCAACAGCAGTGCTTCCCCCTCAGACATGTTAGAGAAAGAATCCATGTTTATCCATTTATTACTCAACAGCAGTGCTTCCCCCTCAGACATGTTGGAGAAAGAACTCATGATTAGCCATATATTAGGCCCTACTCAACAGCAGTGTTCCCCCTCAGACATGTTAGAGAAAGAATCTATGTTTATCCATTTATTACTCAACAGCAGTGCTTCCCCCTCAGACATGTTGGAGAAAGAACTCATGATTAGCCATATATTAGGCCCTACTCAACAGCAGTGTTTCCCCCTCAGACATGTTGGAGAAAGAATCCATGTTTATCCATTTATTACTCAACAGCAGTGCTTCCCCCTCAGACATGTTAGAGAAAGAATCCATGTTTATCCATTTATTACTCAACAGCAGTGTTTCCCCCTCAGACATGTTGGAGAAAGAATCCATGTTTATCCATTTATTACTCAACAGCAGTGCTTCCCCCTCAGACATGTTGGAGAAAGAACTCATGATTAGCCATATATTAGGCCCTACTCAACAGCAGTGTTCCCCCTCAGACATGTTAGAGAAAGAATCTATGTTTATCCATTTATTACTCAACAGCAGTGCTTCCCCCTCAGACATGTTGGAGAAAGAACTCATGATTAGCCATATATTAGGCCCTACTCAACAGCAGTGTTTCCCCCTCAGACATGTTGGAGAAAGAATCCATGTTTATCCATTTATTACTCAACAGCAGTGCTTCCCCCTCAGACATGTTAGAGAAAGAATCCATGTTTATCCATTTATTACTCAACAGCAGTGCTTCCCCCTCAGACATGTTGGAGAAAGAACTCATGATTAGCCATATATTAGGCCCTACTCAACAGCAGTGTTTCCCCCTCAGACATGTTAGAGAAAGAATCCATGTTTATCCATTTATTACTCAACAGCAGTGCTTCCCCCTCAGACAAGTTAAAGAAAGAATCCATGTTTATCCATTTATTACTCAACAGTTGTGTCTCCCTCTCACAGACGTGTTGGGGAAGAAGCTCATGTTTTAGCCATATATTACTCAACAGCTCTGTCGTCCTCTCACAGACATAAACGAGAGATTACAGTAGGTATAAATATTTATGGCACAGTATTTATTCACAGTAGGTGAGGCATGGGGAGGGGTTCCAGAACTGAGAGACAGGGGCGCATCTCATAATTCTGCGGGGGACATATTATCCTGGAGAGCCCGGGTATTATCTACGCAACTGTATCTAACCCAACAGTCACGTCTCCTACTCACAAGTGATTTTGAAAATGCAACTGCTGTGCAGCCCTATATTATTTTACTAGTAGATTAAATAACAATATATATATATATATATATATATATATATATATATATATATATATATATTTATCCATATATTACCCAACAACTGTGTCGTCTACTGAAATGAATCCGCACGACGGGGGCCAGAAGATGGTTCGACGATTACTAAATCCTTGTCACTAATATTAACCTTCAAAAGTGCTCTCTTTAAGTGCGATGCATTTCGAAACAATGCATAAATATGACAATTTCAAATAGTTTTATATCGAATAATTTGTATAAGTATCTTTAAAAAATGTAATTAAAGTTTTGAACTCGCTTTTTTTGCGTAAAACGTTTCCTACAATAACAGAAATGTTATTTTTCTACAATTTATGCTTTTATTTTTGCCTTAAAGGGGTTTTTTGATATGTGGTACACACGTCCTATTTCTTCATTAACTTAATTGCCTACTGCTTCGTTCGTAGATTTTCTCGAGTCTTTCTACTTTCTTGTCTACCTTTCCGGCTCAGGTAGCTGGTCTCATCCTGTAAGCTTAAAATGGTGAGCACTGTTATATTTATTCAGTAACAAATCTGACAACATATGACAGTGGGAGCGGGATAAAAGAGAGGGGTGGTGGGAGTAATGTAAATATTGAATTAACTGTGATTTATGAGGGGTAGGAACTCCCCTTTCCCCTGCGTCGCAAACGGTGACCTTCGAAATTAACCATTTGTAAATTTAGTTTAATGGGACACACACATTACACGAGAAAACCTTTCTGAAATGTGAAAAACAATGTGAGCCAGATGTTTGACGCTAGATCTCGTAACGCCGATATACTCTGTATAATTCTGAACTCTTATGCACTCGTTTTGTCTTTCGTTGGAAATCTTCGTTAAGTATTTAATGACAATGTTGACATCCTTCTCCCTATGGTTATTCATCACAGCCCAGAAAAAGCTTTGTGCAGTATTAAACACAGAATACTCCTTGCATGTTGTGACAATCCGAACCGTCGAGACAAGTTATGATGCATAGAGTATTTACTTCTAGCGGGTTCCCTGCTACTATTTCTTGCATGTAGTGACAATCCGAACCGTCGAGACAATTTATGAAGCCTAGAGTATCTACTTCTAGCGGGTCCCCTGCTACTATTTCTTGCATGTTGTGACAATCCGAAGCGTCGAGACAAGTTATGAAGCCTCGAGTGTCTACTTCTAACGGGTCCCCTGCTACTATTTCTTGCATGTAGTGACAATCCGAACCGTCGAGACAAGTTATGAAGCATAGAGTATTTACTTCTAGCGGGTTCCCTGCTACTATTTCTTGCATGTAGTGACAATCCGAACCGTCGAGACAAGTTATGAAGCCTCGAGTGTCTACTTCTAACGGGTCCCCTGCTACTATTTCTTGCATGTTGTGACAATCCGAACCGTCGAGACAAGTTATGAAGCCTCGAGTGTCTACTTCTAACGGGTCCCCTGCTACTATTTCTTGCATGTTGTGATAATCCGAACCGTCGAGACAAGTTATGAAGCATAGAGTATCTACTTCTAGCGGGTCCCCTGCTACTATTTCTTGCATGTTGTGACAATCCGAACCGTCGAGACAAGTTATGAAGCCTCGAGTGTCTACTTCTAACGGGTCCCCTGCTACTATTTCTTGCATGTTGTGATAATCCGAACCGTCGAGACAAGTTATGAAGCATAGAGTATTTACTTCTAGCGGGTCCCCTGCTACTATTTCTTGCATGACGTGACAATCCGAAGCGTCGAGACAAGTTATGAAGCCTAGAGTATTTACTTCTAGCGGGTCCCCTGCTACTATTTCTTGCATGACGTGACAATCCGAACCGTCGAGACAAGTTATGAAGCATAGAGTATTTACTTCTAGCGGGTTCCCTGCTACTATTTCTTGCATGTAGTGACAATCCGAACCGTCGAGACAATTTATGAAGCCTAGAGTATCTACTTCTAGCGGGTCCCCTGCTACTATTTCTTGCATGTTGTGACAATCCGAAGCGTCGAGACAAGTTATGAAGCCTCGAGTGTCTACTTCTAACGGGTCCCCTGCTACTATTTCTTGCATGTAGTGACAATCCGAACCGTCGAGACAAGTTATGAAGCATAGAGTATTTACTTCTAGCGGGTTCCCTGCTACTATTTCTTGCATGTAGTGACAATCCGAACCGTCGAGACAATTTATGAAGCCTAGAGTATCTACTTCTAACGGGTCCCCTGCTACTATTTCTTGCATGACGTGACAATCCGAAGCGTCGAGACAAGTTATGAAGCCTCGAGTGTCTACTTCTAACGGGTCCCCTGCTACTATTTCTTGCATGTAGTGACAATCCGAACCGTCGAGACAAGTTATGAAGCATAGAGTATTTACTTCTAGCGGGTTCCCTGCTACTATTTCTTGCATGTAGTGACAATCCGAACCGTCGAGACAAGTTATGAAGCCTCGAGTGTCTACTTCTAACGGGTCCCCTGCTACTATTTCTTGCATGTTGTGACAATCCGAACCGTCGAGACAAGTTATGAAGCCTCGAGTGTCTACTTCTAACGGGTCCCCTGCTACTATTTCTTGCATGTTGTGATAATCCGAACCGTCGAGACAAGTTATGAAGCATAGAGTATCTACTTCTAGCAGGTCCCCTGCTACTATTTCTTGCATGTTGTGACAATCCGAACCGTCGAGACAAGTTATGAAGCCTCGAGTGTCTACTTCTAACGGGTCCCCTGCTACTATTTCTTGCATGTTGTGATAATCCGAACCGTCGAGACAAGTTATGAAGCATAGAGTATTTACTTCTAGCGGGTCCCCTGCTACTATTTCTTGCATGACGTGACAATCCGAAGCGTCGAGACAAGTTATGAAGCATAGAGTATTTACTTCTAGCGGGTCCCCTGCTACTATTTCTTGCGTGATGTGACAATCCCAACCATTGAGACCAGCTATGTAGCTTAGAATGTCTACTTCTAGCGGGTCCCCTGCTACTATTTCTTGCATGTTGTGACAATCCGAAGCGTCGAGACAAGTTATGAAGCATAGAGTATTTACTTCTAGCGGGTCCCCTGCTACTATTTCTTGCATGTTGTGACAATCCGAAGCGTCGAGACAAGTTATGAAGCATAGAGTATTTACTTCTAGCGGGTCCCCTGCTACTATTTCTTGCATGATGTGACAATCCGAACCGTCGAGACAAGTTATGATGCATAGAGTATTTACTTCTAGCGGGTCCCCTGCTACTATTTCTTGCGTGATGTGACAATCCCAACCATTGAGACCAGCTATGTAGCTTAGAATGTCTACTTCTAGCGGGTCCCCTGATACTGTTCCTTGCATGATGTGACAATCCGAACCATCGAGACCAGCTATGTAGCTTAGAGTGTCTACTTCTAATGGGTCCCCTGCTACTCTTCTTTACAGGGTGTGACACACCGAATCGAGAACAATTTTCTTTACACCATTGCTATCTTTCTTTCCTTACACAACCAACACACAATTTTTGGTGACATGGTCCGCAAGAATTTGTCTTAAATCAATGATTAAACCTTTTTCAATTTTGTTCATTATACTGTCATATATAAGTACCGGAATCACAAACCATTTGAGAAGTCTGATTTTAAAAAGCAGGGTTAATGTTCGTAGGCTGGGATTTTTCGTACCAATAAAAGGATTGACTTTCAGTTAGGAATATCTCCGTTGTCTTAATTGATTTATAGTTTAAATGATAATTACTATTTGTTGCTTGTTTTATTTGTTCAATCTATTGACAATACCTTCATTTTCCGGTTTTGTAAACATAATATTTGTGGTTGGGTTGGTGTATAGTGAATGCCAGAAATGATTTAATATTAACCGCTTTTACAGTCTAAGAGTTTTTAATTTTTTAGAAACTGAACGTAATTGAACAAAAATAAAGAAACTTAATTTCCCTGAAAAAGTGTTTTAATTCTGCTTTAAGCGTATGCGAATTCTATTTTGCAAATAAAATATATATTGTTTTAGTTTGGGGAGCTAGAAATTTGAATTTTAGGTTTTAGGAACAAATACAGAAAGTTATTTTTAAATATTACTTATATATATTTATATATTTGTCTACGAGTGAGAAATAATTAATATAGTAATGATTCAGAAATATTTTGAAAAATGAAAAATAATATTACCAATGTTTATGTTATCAGAATTTTTATTTTTTTAGGATTAATGCCCACAATATTTTGTGTCACATTTTCTTTGTTTTCATAATCAAAATATTTTGCCAGTCGTGCAGTTTTTGAAAATAATATTTTTGTGGTTTTTAGACAATCAACCAGAATGATTATTATCGCCTATGAAAGCAGGAACATTTTGAGAATATACATGCCCAGGGTTTCTACCTAAAATAGAGGCAGGATAGATAGAGACTTTCTCTGTATAGAGGTAATAAGGCGTTTCCCCTTGCGAAAAGTAGTATTTCTGGAGCAGGGTGAACTCGTTAGCAGGAACACTTTTTCCCAACAGCCTCAAGTAGAAGTTTTCTATTGCAGGCGTAACACTTTGCTGTTTTTAAAGTGGGAACAATTGTTACACTGCACAATATTTATTAACGTTGTGTGTGTGTGTGTGTGTATCTGTGTGTATGTGTGTGAGAGAGAGAGAGAGAGAGAGTGTGTGCCGTATATGATTGTTTTAAATCCGCTTATTACAAGGAAATGTGGCACCGTTCGTTGTACACCGTAAGAACATTAAAATTTACGGCCAGACCTAGAGCTATTTATCGTTAGGTAATTTTACGAGATCGACATATTATAGCTAACACTTTTAACTTTTTAAAACATTTTACGTAATTAAGTGTGAAGGAATGAAAACATAAGTGAATTTTTTAGAGAAAACATTTTCATTTAAAAGGGATCTTGAATGATTTTTTTTTTTTTTGCTTCCTCGACTCATCCTCAGCACTTGAATCCAGAGAGTAAAGTAGGCGGAAACACGCAACTTGACGGAATGCCCAAAGTAGTAAGGCTAGTTATAAACCTTTGGGAGAATCTCTATGCGGAAAGTGAACACAAGGTCGTATTACGATTAGCATTTATACCATGGTTATGATGAATTTTAGTGAGCCTTAGTGTAATTACGTGGTATAAACATGTCAAGTGTATCTTGGTAGCATTATGACTTAAACGTGGCTGCGTATCCTGGTAGGCATTTGTGACACGGTTATGAATCATGGAGTTAGCTTCAATGTAATTATATGACTTAAACGTGGCTGCGTAAACTGGTAGGCATTTGTAGCATGGTTATGATGTGTTTTACTGACCCTTAGTGTAATTACGTGGTATAAACATGTCAAGTGTATCCTGGTAGCATTATGACTTAAACGTGGCTGCGTATCTTGGTAGGCATTTGTAGCACGGTTATGAATCATGGTGTTAGCTTCAATGTAATTATATGACTTAAACGTGGCTGCGTAAACTGGTAGGCATTTGCAGCATGGTTATGAATCATGGAGTTAGCTTCAATGTAATTATATGACTTAAACGTGGCTGCGTAAACTGGTAGGCATTTGTAGCATGGTTATGAATCATGGAGTTAGCTTCAATGTAATTATATGACTTAAACGTGGCTGCGTATCCTGGTAGGCATTTGTGGCATGGTTATGAATCATGGAGTTAGCTTCAATGTAATTATATGACTTAAACGTGGCTGCGTAAACTGGTAGGCATTTGTAGCATGGTTATGAATCATGGAGTTAGCTTCAATGTAATTATATGACTTAAACGTGGCTGCGTATCCTGGTAGGCATTTGTAGCATGGTTATGAATCATGGAGTTAGCTTCAATGTAATTATATGACTTAAACGTGGCTGCGTATCCTGGTAGGCATTTGTGGCATGGTTATGGTTAATGGAGGTAACTTCAATGTAATTGTAACTTTTAATGTAATTACATGGTAGCTTACTTGAAATAGATTTGCTACCCACTCTGCTGCTTCGAGTGTTTAGGTTCCATAATGGAGCATTACCGGCCTTGTTGTTGTCAACTTCCCACGGTCGCTACAACTGTCTTTACCCCAGAGTGCTAATCAAGTACTTGCATAGTAGAATATCGTCTAGTATTTTACTATTTAAAAAAATATAACTTCAATCCTACTACAATTTACAATCATTACAGAGCGCCCTTTTGCTCGGGTAGATCGTATTTTATTTTACTTTTATTTGTTACATTTGTTGTTGTTGCAGTTCTTTAATAACATTGTTTAAAGAAAATCCAGGTCTTATATTCTGTCCGTACTGTTCTCTTATGTGTAATATACGTATGCTGATTTATTCATTAAAATAAATTTAATTAATAATTTTTAACTCGGATCATTTATGAAAATATATAAAGTAAAAACACATTTAATTGTAATAATTAATTTAATAATGGGAATAAATTTCTAACGGAAGGCCATTTATTCTCTTAGTGCAGCCTAATCATACAACAAAAGTAATTAGGCTACTTTGAAAGCAAAATATTTATGGACATTCAGAATTATATAACAATTTTACTTACCTTCAATAAGGATATATTTATCTGCAACTTTTACATTGTTCCTATTACACGTATTCTTAATAGCTTTCCTAAAATCTTTAATATAGAGTACAGTATAATAATTCTGAATTGACAATAGCTAGCCCTTAGCTACAAATTTAAAATCAGTCACAAAACCCTTACGTACGTTTCGCTTAGAGAGCATCATCAGAAGGCTACCAATGAATTTTAATTTTTTTTAATTTGTAGCTAAGGTTTTGTAATTAATAATAATTTACGTTAATTTGCTCTATATTTGCTTTTGTCTAAAATTTAGACGTAAATTAAATACACTTCTTTCTTTATTAACATTTAAACATTTGATTTTAGTAGTCTAGTATTTACTTTTGGTCTAAATAAGGTTAGTTGACAATGTGACACATTTTCCGAAACGGTCTCTTTATTTAGACAAAAAGTAAGCGCTACTATAGGAAATTGTCTTCCTATTAATATAAGTAAAAGTCTATAAGCGTAAATTAGTAATTTATTTTTCTAACCATAATAAAGAACATCTATTTGATTGGCGCAATGTAATAATTTTGCTTCGGAATCTCATTATTGGAAAAGAGTTATACAAAATATGAATTGTAAAAAAATGAGAAATAAACACTTACACTTTTTAAAAAATGTTTTAACTTGCCTTTAGTAGCACTTACTTTGCTTGTTGAGGACGGCCGTTTCGGGAGATGTGTCCCTTTGTCAACTCAGACCGTAACTGATCTCAAGGTTTGCGTAGGTTAGGGTGGGGGTGGGATAGTTTGGTGGTGTGGGCGTATTTTGTGTGTATTAGGAGTTATGATGTCAAAAAGTGTGTGTGAGTTGTAATGTAATTGTGTATTGAGTATGTGTGTAGGGTGTAGTTTGAAGTGCCTATATATTTCGTATTGTTCGGTTGTGTAGCGTTGGTTATTTCTGTGTTGTTTATGAAGAATTTGTAGGGTAGATGTTATGTCTGTGTAGTCGTGTTTTGTGAAGTTGAGATGATCGGCGAAGTTTGATTGGTAGTTATTGTTTTTTAGTGCTTTTATATGTTCATGGTAACGTGTGTAGAATGACCTCCCTGTCTGGCCTATGTAAAAACTGGGGCATGAACTGCAAGTTAGTTTGTAAACTCCAGTGGTGTTGTAAATGTCATTGATTTTGCTGTTGGGTTTAAATTGTTTGTTGAGAGTGTTGTGTGTGGAGTAAGCTATTTTGTAGTAGTATTTTCGTAATGTGTTGGTTAGATTGTGGGTTTTGAATGATCTGCATAGTATTGATAAGTATTTTATGGGATTGTCATCTTGTGTGTTTGTGTTTGGGTTATTATGTTTATTTTTTAGGCGGTTGTATAATTTGTCTATCATTGTTGGGTTGTATCCGTTTGTTTGTGCTATATATTTTATGGTGTTTAACTCCTGGCAGTGTTCATCTTTGTCTAGTGGTGTTTTAAGGAGGCGATATATCATGGTATTGTAAGCAGCTAGTTTGTGTTGGTGTGGGTGGTTTGAGGAACTGTGTATGGTCGTGTTGGTGCTGGTGGGTTTTCGGTATATGTTGAATTTATGTGTTTGTTTGTCTGTTCGTTTAATTGTGAGGTCTAAGAAGTTAAGGGAGTTTTGTTGTTCTGTTTCGATAGTGTATGTTAGTTTAGGGTGTATGGAATTTAGGTGTTTTAGGAATATGTGTGCTCTGCGTGTGTTGCCTTTATATAATGTTATGATGTCGTCGACGTATCTGCACCAGTAAATTATGTTATCTGAGTATTTGTTGTTGTGTAAGATGTGGTTTTGTTTCAATGAAACCATTCCAGAAACCATCGACATCCTCAAAAACATGCTAATAGACACAAATACACCACATACACACATTAACGAAATCATCCACCTCACAAGATTAATCACTTCTCAAAATTACTTCACCTACAATAACACATTCTACAACCAGAATGATGGACTACCTATGGGCTCTCCCATAGCAAGCATCTTAGCAGAAATATTCATACACCATATCGAACAAAACCACATTTTACACAACAACAAATACTCAGATAACATAATTTACTGGTACAGATACGTCGACTACATCATAACATTATATAAAGGCAACACACGCAGAGCACACATATTCCTAAAACACCTAAATTCCATACACCCTAAACTAACATACACCATCGAAACAGAACAACAAAACTCCCTTAACTTCTTAGACCTCACAATTAAACGAACAGACAAACAAACACATAAATTCAACATATACCGAAAACCCACCAGCACCAACACGACCATACCTAGTTCCTCAAACCACCCACACCAACACAAACTAGCTGCTATAGGCAAGTTAAAACATTTTTTTAAAAGTGTAAGTGATTACTAGTAGCTCACGCGAAGATCGAATCAACCATTGAGAAATAAAATCAAAATAACAGAATTGAAACATTTACCTGTTGATTATGGTTCTATAATAGATGAAATCTCAAAGTTTGCTGTGTACATGCCAAGAACAGATACATGTTTGGGGAACGTTGTGATGGACTGTCTTGTGAGCTAGAGGAGGCAAAACAATGTGCTACAAGAACTTATCTTGAATTCATTTTATTAGTTCAAACTCTTCCTATACATATATATCTTATTCAAATTTTCAATGGTTAATAAAATATTTTGTATTCATCTGCTCAAGTTCAAATATATGTTTTTAAAACTTATAGTAGATGACAAATGATGTTAATAAAGTTTTTAAAAATATTTTTAGTTAATTTAATTTAATGAAATAATTTTAGTTTTATAAGGGAGAAAAACATTTCACAATAGGGGCAAGGTATATAATATAGTTATTTCTTCCCATTTACCTTAAAATAACTGATAACATAATTTCATAAAATTGCTGATTTTGTGTTGTAGGTTATGTGGTAGAACAGCTTCTTTGACGCATAGGTTGTGACACTGTATTTATATTAATTTTAATCATTTAATAAAAAGTAACTGAAATAAAATTGTTCGTTGTAGAACTAAGTAGGAATTGACTTTCAAAAAATGTTGTTTATAGTACTTTTTTACATTGAATTTTGTAATATTTGATTTTAATCAATTGGTTATCTGATAGCAACATATTTTCTAAATTGTATAGTTTGATTTTAAATATGTGTGTTGTTTGAAGGGTGTTGTTAGAAATTAACATTTACCTCTTGAAGAAGGTTCCAGTTTTAAAGGTAGAACAATGTTTTAAAACTAATTGAATGTTTTTCAAAATATAATTTTCTATAATTGTTCGCAATAAGCCAAATCCGTCTTAAGTAATAGTTCAAGTATAAAATAGAAACAAACTTAAAATTGCTGGAATTAATAGTAAAACTCGGTAGGCTTTGTTCTTCAATTTTTATAATAAGACATTTATGAAAATTAGAAGGAAATGAAATATTTAAATTTATCTAAATGTATTTAAATTAAGCAGACAATTGCCTATACCGGAGCAGATATGTTAGGAACTGCACAGTATTTTATTGAAATTATATTCACGTTTTCGATCGAAAAAAACAAGAGAATTTTCGCACATACACAACTTTCTATTCCTCTCGATTGATTTTTTTTTTTTGTTTTTTTTTTTTGTAATATAAGACACGATGCTCGTATTAAAATACAATAAGAACTTTGCTAAAACTAAGTATTATATAGATCTAACCTTTTGAATTCAGTTAAATTTTACACATAATGTTTCCTTACATATTATCCTCTTTTTATAAAAACTTCCCTCTTTGTATGAAACCTGTGTATTATTAATATTCAAACTGTTTTGCTAAAATTCTCTTTAATTTTGTTGCTAGTAAATGTTTGCCTATATTATATCTGTTTTCGTATGCAATTGCAGCTTAAAATAACAGAATTTTAACAGATATATAAACCTTATCAAATGCGAGTTTGAAATTAGCTTGCTCATTGATACTCGACCGAACCGGATAGATTGCTAAACCGACTGACGACGGCGACTACCGACTGTCAAACACGCGTTCCTATTGTTGTAGCTCGATGTTTTCTAAGTGGACAGTAGCATGATACCTTTACCCTTGTTGAAAAGAAAACATAGTGAACCTTTTGTGTGAAAGGGAAGTTTTGTGGAGGGATGGGTCTGTTGTGGGGTGAGGGTGACTAGTGACTAGGTCTATTTAGCATTTAGCAAGCAGTCTGAATGTGCGTGACTATGGCAGAACAAGCTTTCTCGTACAGCCGGAATGCTTTTAGTAATTTCAATTTGAATAATCTGTTAACGTCTTGTGATGATGCAGGAAAGAAGAAATCGGATCCTTCGTGTTGTCCTGTTTGCGGGGTAACCGTCAGGAGTAATGAATTAGAGACTCACTTCGTACAAGAATTAGAAAGGCTGTATAAATTGACAACGAATCACAGAGCGAGAAAAATAACTTCGCCAGCTTCCAGAGATCGAGACAGTATTGCCGCGGACGGCTCGCTTGAAGGACGATGGGAGGTAAAACTAATTTAGTTATCAATATACTATTATAGGATTTTTATTTGAATATTATTAAAAAAAATTAAGACATTAATGTAGTAACAATTATTTTACACTTCCTATTTTAAAATTTGGACACTTCACAAAAATAGTACAAATTTTGAAATCTAGGCTAAATTTGTTACAAATTAAAATAGTATATGTTATTTAGTTTTTATTTCCATTTATATCTCAGTTCATTGTAAAAAAATATTTATTGCAATGCCATTTTTAGTTTCTTATAAAAGCCTGACATCAGCCTAAAATTACTTTCACTAAACTAAAATTACTTCATTCTAGTTGTATACGAAATGTACCAGCAGTTATTCTAATCTTATGTTTACTTTCTGGTCTCAAACTAATTTAAGAACAGTTTTTCCAATTGACGTAAAACATCTACAGAAACGGACAAAATAATAAAACTTGGAGATAACACACAAAAAAACTAACCTAACAACACAAACACACCTCAGAGCTTTCTAAGAATAAAGAGAGCTTCCTGTGCATGTAGTCGCACAATATGTTCAAGGACACCTAACTAATTTACTCGGTAACATCGCTAAAACTATAACAAAAATGTAATCACTCGCCCCATTGTTGGCGGAAAGCAACAACGATTTTCCGTTTCACTCATTAGTTTTTTCAACTAAATAATTTCTATTTTGGTTCAAAATATTTGAACCCTAAAAAAAGAATAATTATTTTTCAACCAATTAATTTTTTCGAAACCGTTCAGTTTTACAGTTGTCAATACAAATGTGCCAAACAGCTAATACTGGCTGATAAGCATAATAAAGATTGTATCTTATTTCCAATATAAACATATTTAGAACTGTAAGTGTACACTTAAAAACTAAAAGTAAGGTTGAAAATCTAGCTTTGTGTTTAATTTTTTATTATTTGTTCTTTAAGATGCATAAGAAATTACTAATTTAAAATTTTTAATAGTTTTATGAAAGCAAGAAATGTGTTAAGAAAATATTTTCTGTGAAGTTTTAATATAATTGTTCTTTAATGAAAGTTTCCATTAAAGTTTTAGACCTACATTATAAAGTTGAATGGAAATAACACCTTATCAACCGCCATTTTGTATATTTTTCTTGTTTTAATTATTTTTCTCATTTAAATGTTATTCATTAGATTTCTATGAGCAAAATGAGTTCTGTTTGTGTAAGGTGCTGCTGTTTAGCAGAAACTTTAGTAAACTATATCCTTATAAATATTAAAAATATCAAGCTAGGCGAAAAACCAATCATGGTTATCATCGCCTAAATTACTTATAAATTTAGAATTAGGGCGATGGAAATAGATGAAGTTATTCTGCTTGGGATAAATTAAATTTGAAATTGAGATTAGATGGAATGAGTTTAAATTCTATCTAAATAAACTCTATCTATTGGTATTCTAGTAGTTAGAATTAATTTAAATTTCTAGCTGGATTAAGTTTAAACTTATGTAGATAGGTTAATATTTTTTTTAGGTTAGTTCAAATGATGGTCTGATTAAATTTAGAATAAGTTTAAATTTAAGTCAAATATATATAGATTTTAGAAGTTGTAATTGGTTAAAATTTGTTTACTGAAGATAAATTTAATTTAAGGTTAGGGGAGATAAATATTAATTTAGAGAAGAATAGTAATTAAAACAACCTCTCACCACAAATTCAACAAATTTTATTTAACCTTATGTACATTTCTATTACAAAGTAATCTTCTTCAGAGGTATTTTTACAAATAAGTTATTTATGGTGAGAGGTTGTTTTAATTAATATAAACATTTACGCCACAGTTGCTTCAAGTTGTTGTAGAAAAGAATAGGTTTAAATTAGGATTGATTTAAACTATTATAGACGGTATAAATTTAGCTTGCAGCCTCAAGTTTAATTCTGTCATTCTGAATTAGATTAAATTTTGTTTACTCAATTGTTTTTCACAATGAAACATAGTTTGTTCAGTTGGATCTATTACACATCTCACAAAAAAAAAGAAAACTAAAAATTATCAAAAAATTTTCTCTAGGAAAAGTCCTGGAAAGGAATTTCATATGAACAGGTTTCTGGAAAATATCCTTGACCATTTTAATATGTTTTCAATCTTTGTTATGAGTTTGTTAAGGGTTTGTATGAAATCGTCTCCACCATCTTTGTAACAACAGATTTGCCACTATTTTGGAAAAGGATGATGGAACGAGTGAAAGTTTGTATTTTGCTCACGATAGCACTTTCCTTGCAATTTGAAAATACTGTAAATATAACCAACAAAGTTTGATAACAATTACAGTTCAACTTATATATGTTGTGGAGAATAACATAAGTTACTTATTAAATTCCTTCTATTAGCTCACACTCTCCTGATATAAATCTTGTACAAATTTTCGATCGTTAATAAAATACGTTTTTATTCATCCAATCACGTTCAAATACATTTGTTTAAACCTATAGTGGATGATAATTGATGTTGATATGGTTTTTTCAATATTTATTCAATAATTAAATTATAAAATTTGTGGGGTCCAGCCGAATTTGAACTGATAATCTTCAAGTTGGAAGTCTAGTTGGCCTTGGCACTGTGCCAACTTTCCAATAACTAGAAATATGTTTCTCAAAGATGTATATGATTTCCCCCCTCCAAACCTCCATTGTACAACCTTAAACTGTTGCCATGGTTACCACACATTATCATAAATAATGCTGTAGGGAAACTAAAATAAAATTTTATTTTGTTAACCTCAGTAGGTATTTACTTAAAGTTATTGTTTATAACTTGTTTTCTGTTTAGTTATGCTTGAGAACATGTGATTTAATTGAGCAATGGCTATAAATTTAAGATTAGAAAACAAGTTTTATTACCAGTTACAAAAGTCATAAACTATATATTTTGATTTTCTGTACCTGTGGAGTAATTTGCTTTAGATTAAATTTCTCTACGATTGTATTTATGTTGCAAATGTCTAATTTTAGCACACAATTTTGTGTACTTGAGAAGAGATTTTTTTTTAGGCATAAGGCAAACTCACATATAGGAAAATGTCATTGCTTAAATTTCACAAAGAATAAATGCTCTTGAATTCTGTAGTCCATTACGTTCGGTGAAACTTAATTAATCACTTTTACATTAGTTTATGACTATCAGAACTTTAATTTATTTTGTACATTTTTAAACACTTACTCAGAACATTTTTCATCGCTCCGTGGCGATTTTCATCAATAAATTCTTGTTCCTATTCAGTAGTGATCATCACGAAGGTAGAGATGTTCTCATCTCTGAATTCATAATTTTTTGTCTTTAAAAGTACGTCTTATGGCAACATGTTTTTGTTTTATTTCTTTGAGTTGGTGTTGCTTGACTAAGGTATTCTAAAGATTCAAACATTTCAGTAAATGCAGTTAGTCCGCTCACCCCTGTGGTTGCTTTCAAATGGCAGAGAAAATGAAAAGGTATTAGGTTTTATTATAAGGGTAAAAATTCAGAGAAATTTCACATAGTGCTTCGATTTAAAAAAATGTTATCTTAAAGGTTAAATTTTGTAATGGAAAGTCAATTTGGTCATTATTATTACTTATGAAAGACATTAATATAGGTAGGATTAAGGATGGAACATTAAATTACCCACTCGGGGTTTAAGCAGAAGTATAAATAACCTATTTATAAGCAGAAGAATTTGGCCTATAAATATTTGTGTATTAAGTAAATATTAATTAATTTGTTTTAAATGTTAATAGTTTTCGTAAGATATCAGCTTTATATTTAAAAGGTAATATTAATGTATCCAAAGTTAATAGTGCAAAGAATTACTTATAGATAGTAAATGAATATTAGTTAATTCCATCTTCATGTGAGCGACTAGTTTTTAACTAAAAACACTTGTAATTATGTTACACTTGTCTATAGTAGCATTTCCTTTTTAATTTTTGAGGACAGGCGTTTCGGGAGATGTGTCCCATTGTCAACTCAGACTGTAACTCATCTCCCTAAATGGCTGTCCTCAACAATTGAAAAGTAAGTGTTTTATTAGGCAAGTATAAGATATTTACAAGTGTTTTAGTTAATAAATTTATTAATCATACTAACAAAATAAAAATGTTTTTATTTCCATCATTTTGAGATGATTGTAATAATGATATTAGAAAAAATTACAAATTTCTATGTCGCTCCGTTCATAGTTGTGAGACAGCATTTAGACTCATTCTATGGTAGGTGTCCTTTCATACATATCTAATTTATTTTTCTTTATTCTGTTTCCATATTTAGGGTTTGATTTTTTATTGGTTGTATAAAGTGTAATTTTAATTTTTATCTTAAAATTTAGTTTGCATTTGCCCAGTTTATAGTTTGTATATATGACCTACTTACTGTCTGAATAACGTAAAACTTTATTGTCATGAAGAAGGGCAAGTACTTCACAGATTTTGTGTTTTTGAAGAAATTAAAACTTTGAGTTGAATCTGTAAAACTAGCAAAGCATTTTGGCACAAAATATGTTCCTGCCTTTTGTAAGTGTAATAGACATAACGTAAGGTTTTATTACATTGTGAATATACTTTTCTTTCTTCTTTGAAAATCTAGACGTACCAACGAATTAGAACGAATAGACAAGGAAGACTGAGGATAAAAAATAGAAAGCGGAAACCGGACGAGGTTTCTTGCCCCGTTTGTAATGGAGCTATCAATGGAAGTGTGGAAGATCTTAACAGTCATGTGGAAATGTGTTTAAGGAAGGTAAGAAGCAAATGATGTATCCGAAAGAACTGCTTTCTGGTAAAAATATGTTATATTTGTAATGTATAAATCAGAGGGAAGGGGCTATTTGACTAGATCAGGGAGGTAAGTACAATATACCTTAAGGTAGAAGTGCTTCGGGCAGTAAAACCCGCTCCCAAGTTAAAAAAAAAAAATTTATAAATCACCTTTGTATCTACATTTATAGACTTTTTAATGTTAGCAATGTTAACTTGTTATAAGTATGCAGTTGCAATCATAAAAAGTTGGGGTTTAGGTTTTGTGTGTCGAACAATCTGCTCAGGATCTGCTTCCTATTGATTTGTTTGCGCATAAAAGCATTTCCAGTTCACATTAGTTAGGTGTAATGTGTAGTATTTTTTTGAGCTTGTGAACTTAAAACTTCTATATAATTTTATATTGCGCCTGTTTGTTCTTTTATACCATTTCCTTTTTACAGTAAACGCCCGTTACTCCGGTCTGCTATAGTCTGCCACTTTCAATAACCCGATTTTGTTGTAGTTTTGTAAAACTTTTATGATGAAATTTAGTAATTTAAGGCTTGTAAAGTAAATTTTCAAAAACTCATTGAGAAAAAATGTTTGACTGCACTAGATGAATATTGTCAATGTTTGGTTTAGTCGTAAAGATGCGTTGTTGAAATGAACGGTGACAGTTTTAAAGAGGCAGCTGGTGATAATCTGGTTAAAGAGTATATGTGACTTTATTCAGATCTGTTCTACATAATCTAGAAGACCACTGTCTGAAAGCAGCAAGAAAAACATCAACACAATTAATTACATATAACAGACAGAAATAACAGTAAGAAATAGCTATGCAAACTATGGGAAACATATGACAAGAAATATAAAACATAAACAACACTACATTTAAAAAAGATATTTATTTTTACATTGAAAACAAAACCCTGTAAGAATCCTCAAAAATTCCAAAAAACACAGAGTGCAAGATAGCATTTAAAACAAACTTCTGTATACAACTCAAAAAATGCTCTATGCTCAAAAATGCTCTGTCAGGGGTTCCTAAACTTTTTGGTACCATGCCCCCTCTTCTTCAAATTTAAGCCTCCCACGCCCCCCTTTTACACTATAAATAAATGGTATGAGCATATGAAAAAGAAACAAATATTATATATACTGACAACAATTTATTTATTTATACATACTTTTATAAGAAATACGTTATAACATTTCAAGATTCAATTCACAAGGTAAATTTCAACTGATAAGAGAAAAATCTGTCAGTGAGATGGTTGACCTTGCATTTGTTTTCACTAGCATCCCTATTTCAGTTCATATTTTAATATAGGTTAGTCATTGGCAAAATCAAGTTTGTTCGTATATTTTGTTTTCATTGCAAGAAGGGCTGAAAATGCTTTTTTGCACAAGTAGGTGCTTGAAAAAGGCAAATATAATCGGGAGATCTGCCTGCAGTACTCTGGGATATACTTTTAAAAGTTTTATTAAACATGAGGGTTTGTTCATTTTGTCAAAATAACGTTTGGCAGAGGAATCATTTTCCGCCGTAGCGGGCGATAATAAATATGCTGTCACCACATTGAAGGGCAAACATTCGTTTGGTGACACTCTGTTACTATTATTCTTTTCAAGCGGTCATGTTGGTTTAATTTCAAGTTTACAAAATTTGCACAACCCTTACTCATATTTCCTTTATAAATGCATACAATTCATTTGAATTTTCTAAACGTCATAGCCAACAAAATTACTATAAATTAATGATACTTAACTAAGTTAATACGTTAGGGCTTACTTCCTGACATGTTTCCAAACAATCATTCCTCTTACGAAGCAAAGTATCATTTAATTATAGTTTAATCAGTGAATTCAAGATGATTACAACAAGCAACTGCAATAAAATTACCTATGTAAAAAAATCTGAGTTGTAATTTTAGTTTAAAATTTTAATAAATTGTTCACTTAAATTTTAACTAAATGAGAATTTATCTTATTATTTTCCAACTGATCTCGTGCCCCACTGGACTTGCCTTCTCGCCCCCCCCCCCCCCCTAGTTTGGGAACCTATGCTCTATGCTATTAACAAACTGTACAGACTGCAATGAATTTATCAAACCGATTTCAGTTTTCAACAAAGATTCATAGAACACATGTACTCTCTATTTGTTTGATTAAATTACTTGATAACGTAAGATTCCATTATAGAGGTCTTTTTATTACTCACGGGTAAAATTAATTTCTGTATTATAAATTGGCAGTAAATTAAGTTATATTATTTCATGATGATGAGTACACTAGCAAACAATTTTTAATGGAAATTTACTGAGAAAACTCTAGAAGTTAAAATATGTATGGTACTTTACTAGAATATGAACAACGAATAGCCTTCCACTCTGACTGATTTTGGTTTGTTAATTTTTAATAATTTTACGTTGTTAGTTTTTAATGATTTAATTGGACTGTATGTCATTTCTAATAGGGATTTTAATTTTGTATTAAAACTTTCTAGACAAATAATTAATTTTGTCCAATGTACTTTAGGCCTGAACAAGGATAACAATATAGTTACCGAAATGTGGGCTAAATTCCTTTTATAATAATCTGTATTTACCTACATACAGAGGTTTACTAAATTCTAAAGTAATATGATATTTTTCTAATATTTTTCTGTGTTATTTTTAACCTTTATTTTTAAACCTTTATGTGTTTGCATAGCATGGGTCAGCGGGTGATGAAGATGAAAACGTTGATGTAGAGGGAGAAGGAGATTCAGAAGTCTATGAGGAATATGAATGGGCGGGACAAAAGAGAATAAGGGCATCAACACTATTAGTTGGTGGTTATGCAGGTAGGCCTACCAAACTATGATTATATCTCTGATAACATTAAGTGTAATAATATCACTAAAAAACCTACCATACTAAGAAGGCCTTTAAATCTACATGTTTTACAAGGATCTTTACATAGTGCACAGGACTTTGCAAAAAAGACAATTCTATTCCTGTTATTGAAATGAGATATGGTAAATTATGTCCTGTTTTATTTTATTCAAATACGCTTGGCAGGTTTTATAAAATGTACAGAAGTTGTTTATCCATCTAGTTGTTATTATACCATTTGTTCACGCGACTATTGCACAGTACTGCACTGTTTATTTCTCTACTTTCATATACGTTTATCATGTGTGATTTTACATATTTTCATTTTGGAAAATCTATTTTCATTTATATTTTAAAGTTTGGTGTCACTTTGAAGTTTCAAAATGTACAAGACATCTGAATCACAAAAGAAACTATTTGATTTAAGTCTTTAAAAAAACTTTGACATTCAAGATCGATATAGTAAATTACCAAAGAGTCAAAGAAACACGGCTTCTTAACTTGGCATTTTGCAACCTCTCTTATATAAAACAAAGACTCCGTCTTCTCATTATCAAAGCGTAAGAACAATTTTGACAGCAAAGAAAGCGTTTTGGGAAGGATCCGTAAGTAGAATCAGCTTTGAAATTATGGTTTAAAATTGTTTGCAAATAAGATGCTCCAGTTGATAGGCAAAAGCCGAGCATTTTTCAAAAAAATAATGAATATGAACAATGTATCGACAACATTTTACTGGAAGTTTATAGACATTCTCATATTGAGGGATTCTTTGTGAGAAAGTAAATAAATTTGAAAGTGTAAATAATAAGGAGGTGTTTTTTTGTGTTTAAGTGTTTTATGAAGTTTTTGAGTAGTTCAATAACTTTGTTTTAATTATACTAGATTCAATTTGTCTTTTAAAAAATCTACTATGGAATAAAATAATCTGACGTGAAGTTTGCCCACAAAATATAAAAAGTAGAAGACCTAGTTTTACAATTTTACTACAGAAATGTAACTGGAGTTGCTCAATTTGGTAAGTAATCACTCATGATTTTCATGTGCTTGAATTACATTTTAGTTTTAGTATTATAGAATTAAAATTACTTACTGTAGAAAAACTGTTAAAAAACTTGAACTTTTAAATAAAAATTCACATTTTCAGTCACCAAAATATAGACTTGAAGACAAACTGTACAGGACATTTTCTTATTACAACTACTACCTATGCTTGTGCAGCGATAACATAGTTGTAGTTAAGCTCATCGTGGGGTCAATAAATATCTAGCAACGGAATTTTCTGTATGCGATCAAGCATGACTTGAGGTTTTTCGATAAATACAGTTTTTTTTTCTAGAGAATATAAATATTTTATATTATTTGATTTCATCTTTAACTTGAACTAGTTAGAGCCGTATTTTTTAATATATATAAACATTTTGTTAATAGAAGCATTTTTTTTTTGTTTTAATGAGGATGGTCGTTTCAGAAGATGTGCCCTAGTTGACAGTGGGACATATCTTCTAAAACAAGTCCTCATCAGCTTACAGCTCCTCATTCAATTAAAAGTAAGTGATGATTTATGCAAAGTGTCTTGCATATTAATACATGTTAAAGTATATAAGTTTTAATTTAGTCTAAGTTTCTGGTAAAACATTATTTTCTTTGTTAACACGTTCATTGCCTATTACGCGATATCGCGTGGTCGTTCCTATCCAAATTCTAAGTGAATTATTGTAGAGGCCACTGCGAAATGCTGCATAGTACTTATATTGGCCACTAGGGAATGGATTGACCTTGTTGTAGTGGGAATGGCCACCAGCCAGTGCCTAGAGTAGTAGCGTTCGGACAAGGTAATTACGAAATAATTTTGTCTAGTTAATCGTTGGTTTAGCATTTTGAATAGGGATGGGCCGATTCCTAAATTTTTGATTCCGATTCCGATTCTAAAATTTTCCGTTCGATTCTCGATTCTTTCAAGTTATATTAGTTTACATGCTAGTTCTCTAATAATTAATTTAGTTAACATCTTGGTCATATGGCAAAACCTTTTAAAAGTTTTGTTTTAATCTAATAGGCTACACAAAACCTTCAACCTTGATTTATCAATAGGAATTTTTAAAAGCATAAAAACATATCAGATAAAAGTAATGACTTATTTTAAAGTTAAAAATGTGAACTTTACTTATTTTATGATGTTTGAAAAAATACCTAAGCCTATTTATATTGTCTCTCAAAACAAAACAAAAATTAAAAACAAACGAACAACATAAAAAGTAAAAAATTAATACAAATAGGATAGTTTTTAATATTTAAAAGTCTGGCAGGTAATGTACATTTCTGTTAAAAACACAAGCATTTGAACACGTTGTGGGTCAAGCTAGTTTCATCGCTTGTCATATATAACTCCTGAAGTTGAGAAAGGTTTTTCAGAAAACACTGTCGCGAGTGGGTAGACAGGTATTTCATTGCCATTGCATTTAAATGAGGTTATTTGGCACTTTGTACTGCCCAATACTTCCCAACATCACAATCTGGACTAGCTAATGGTTCCCCCAGATAATTGTTTACTTCTTCTTCTACTGTCAATTCCCCTGGGGTACCTTCTTCCTCAACATTCTGGATTAGTGGGGCATACCTTCTCAACATCTGGTGGCACCTTTTTTCTGCAGGTGTCTGGAACAAGTGCAACTGATTCAGGCCTATTTTGTATTTATTCCTCAATCCCAGTTGATTTTTAACCGACTATCACTTGTAGGTTCTGTGTCTGAGGATAAAGATTCTTCAAGTATAGATCTTTTTTGTTGATAAATTTGGGCAAAATGAATGTTGTTAAGTGCTTTTTTCATATTTGATATATTATGTGGTTTTCCACCGTCAGTTTCTGTTAACCGTCATCGAATTGACGCATCGGCCAGTACCCTGAACCGAATACCGTCGGGCCTCTTAACGCTTTATGTTTATTAGTACTACTCAGCTGGTGTTGCTACTTTTGGAAAAATTAAGGCACAGTATTTAACAACAAGCTTCACACTACTTACAGATGTAATTACGATGGTTTTTGTTTGATAGATAAACACCGACGGGATTAAAAACATGATGTTATTCTAAGAGCTTTTTGTCCGTAGTTACGGGCCGACAAACTTATTTGTTATAAGGTATTGTAATGATTTTCACTACTGTTTTCAAAATTTCACAAAACCTTAAAAGTAAGTCGGAAATATTGACTAAATATTTAGTTGTAAAATAATCCTTAAAAACGGACTTTGTGAAAGTTAAGTACAAACATTGATACACTTAGATAAACTCATCCTTACTAGGAAGTAAATTAGTGTTAGAACTTTTACTTAATATGAATCTTGGATAGTATTTACTGGACCTGTAGCATTACTTATTAGAGAGAGAATATATTACACTTTAGTTCTATATTCAAAATATTTATAAACTCACAAATCAATCACATGTGACACATTTACGTGTCTTAGTGATAGGCGCCAAAACACTTTTATCACCAGTCAGTTTATTATTTGGGTAACCGGGACATGAAATTATGGTTTTGTGGTTTCTTGCTAACACAAAACGCAAAAAATATCAAAACAGTGTTGCACAGTTAATAAAATTTAATTAAATCAAAAACAATGTCGGGTCAATTGGTCCGACGGAGTTTATTTACGTTTCATTTACGGAACTTTGTTGGGCCAGTTGGTCCGACACGTATTTTTATAAATATTATGATAAGAAACGTATATTCATACTTAGATATGATAAGAGATAGATAAGAGCTAAGTACATAATAATAAACGTTTGTAAATATTATATTTACTTATTCTGAGCACTATATAACCAAATAAAACAATAAAAAAATTTGGCCACCACTCGAAGTTTTTAATTTCCAGCTTGGCAATGAACGTGTTAAGATGGAATTTACAAATCCTTAAATTGATTGTTCAATCTATCCACAACTTTATTGTTAATGTTTTTTATATTTCACATAGGAAGATAAACAATATATCATTCAGTATATGACTCCTGGATATGATTTAATAACTTTTGCACTGCTCATTTATTAAATTAAACATTTTGCTTATTTTTAGAGTTTATGTGAAATATAAATAAAAAAACGATTACCAGGAAAATATTAAAAACCTTTATTTACATTTTAAGTAAACATAGTAATTCAATTGTGAGCTTCTGTTTGTGTTGTTTAAATGTAGATAAAGGTTATGTAACTGTGAAAGTTTTTGAAGCTTAACGTATTTTCTTATACAGTGAAACCTGTTTAAGCTGGAATCCATTGGGACCAGCATTTTTTCCGTCTAAGACAGGTTTCCGGCTTATACAGTAGTAGTGTACTGTATGATAGTAACATCACGAAACGTTTGCCGAGTCTATTTTTAGCGTTGGGGTGAGGGTAGACTGTGGGGATTTCTAGCTATAATACTATTATATTTCTACTAATCAGCTGTATGGCGCTGTACCAACACCCCATAGATAACGGGCAATTAATTGTCATCGTGTCTACATTTGTTCTAATACAGTATTTAATTTAATTATTTATTTCCGATTAAGTACTGACTGTTTATTTCCTACAGAGATAACACTTCAACATATAAAGCAAGTGTATTTAAATCACAAGAAAACTATCACATTTTAACGTCTAAATAAACGTCATTCAACAGTAATTTCTTGAACGGTTATCTTGATTGCCTAATGACAGCCCGTAGCTTGTGCCCTGTGACGTCACAAGTCGCAAACCTTGTTTTCTAGGTGGTGTTTGTTATGTACACTACAGAAAATGTTAAAACCTACATTACATAATGAAAATCTTACCTTTTAATGCAACATCCTTTTATCCTTCTCCACAAAACATTTTTAATAGAAAACTATAAAACTAAAACACTTATACACTTGTCAACAAAATTTATGAATTAATGATGCAATTTATTAAAAACTATATTTTTCCTCTTGATGTATTTAGGCTAAATACTGTACATAGTAGGCTTACGTAAAAATAAAAGAAAATCGATTAGGCTTGAAATAATTTAGCATTGACTTTTGTTTTAAAAGGTTAGTTTTACATGCTTGTGTTTCAGTTATTGTTTTTAGTTGTAACAAATGGTTACGTATTTCTGGGCTGTTAATACGTACCACGAAATCTTCTAATTCACAAATTTTCATTAAAGCCTCGCCAAATGTTTTTATTTTGTTTTCTACGACTGGTCCGTCTTCAATTTCTTTTTCTTCTATTTGCGCATGTTCTTTTGACTTTTAGAATCAAGCGGTCTCTCGCCTTTCAATATGTTAATCAATATGTCTGGCCGTGGATGTTTGTAAACCATTCATTGCGTTATCTTGAAGGAAACGAGTGCTGACACATAGCCTATCGTAAATTATGGATGTTTGTATACCATTGCGTTATCTTGTGCATATCAGCAATCCTTAACATTGTTACAGAGTTCTCAGAAATAAATACGATCCGTTACAATTAAGCAGACCTATCTGTGAATTTTGTTATGGTAAAAAAATATATTATAAACTAAATTTTATCTAAACGGAAGTCATTGTAACTTTATATTTTACAGCATGTATATGATCAAATTTTCCTGCTTATGCAGAACTAAGACGTAGTAAATACGTATCACTCATCCTTTTGCTTTTTCCGCTTCCGCGATAGACAGTTTCCGGCTTATGAAGGTTATTAACCAGGTAAATTAAATAGGCGACATTCGCTACTTTTAAAGTTTTCTGCGATAGACGGGATTCCGCCTAACACAGGGTCCGTCTAAGACAGGTTTCACTGTATTATAATATATGCTATTTGAGTCTATAATTGATATTGTGCATCAAATGTTAATTTTTTATGATTAAATCAAATTTTAAAATGTAAATAATAAATAGGTTTTGCCAATGTACTCAGCTTAAATCAAGCTCTAATAATGACAAAACCTTTTTACCAGGTTTAGGCATGGCAACCATAAGCAAGGCTACCAATGATGAGGAAGGAGATTTAGTTGTGGATGGAGATGATTCTTCTACATTTGGTCCCTCACAGTATACGGAAGCTGATGTAATTGTTCCTTCGGCTGACGGACCTGAGGAAGAAAAACAAAGGGAGGCACTAAGGGAAGCTGTAATAAGGTAATATTGTCAGGAATGTGGTATCTTGTAGTCTAAGCTTGTTAGAATATACACACGTGTCTTCTTGCCGACCAACTTGGGCTACCAATCAAAGCTTGCCCAACCATTTCAATGTTTTGCAGCGTCCTAGCAGACTTATTTCGACCAGGAGACTTTTTTTAAAGAATAATTTCCGTTGCTTTTAAGTTGTTAATATACCTGAGAATCGTATTCCGGCTGGGAACGATATTATGGTGCCCAAGTTGAAAATTAATGTGAAAAAGCTACTGCTTACCTTTGATACTTACTATTTCCCTCATACACATAATAAAGAAACATGTGGTGTTGTGTCATCCACTGCTCCATGAGTAATGAAATAACATCATGCGCAGAAAAACAATGACTGCCACATATACTATCCATTTTAAAAACGTCCTTTATTTTCGGTCACCTGTATAACTATTATAATGAGAAATCTGCTATAGAAAATAAATTTAAATTAAATATTGACCTGAGGTAATTTTGTTAGTAAGTTTACTGGAGGACAGTTATTTTCACTCCACATTACTACTCATTAGTTTATTTTTACAACTCCCATACACCACTCACCCTTATTAGCTGTGTGAGTTAATATGTTTTTAAAATAGTTTGGAATCATTGGTATAAATTATGTTTTTAATGGACAAAAAAGGGTTTACATTTGCTAGGGCTGTTACCAAGTAAAAAAAATCTGACAACCCTGCAAAATAGATTGTTGCAAAGGCAACTATTTGTTAAACTAAATTTATTGAATAAACCAAGAGAGAAATCATTATAAATAGAAGCATAAATAATTTGGAAGATGAAGAGAAGTCAAAACGAAAACTGTTCTCTTTAATGTGCAAATTAAAGTTTGTAACAGATAATAATTTCGCTGATTTTAATTTGTTGCATGTGTAAAAATTATAATAACATTTTAAAATAATTTTATATGTAAAATTATAGTAAATAATAATAAAGGTTACTCTTAAAAAATTAAAATATTTAAATTTTAACATAATGTGTATATTTAAATGTTTGCATCTAGGGATCATTTTTATACTAATAGTTCTAGATAAAACTAAAACAATTAATATTAAAAAAATCTATTAAAAATTGATAAAACTCTTACATTTTATTTTAACATTTTGACTGCTGGTCCCTCTAGCAGCAACCTTTTGTATTATATTTAACATTACGTTAAAGTACTACATAAATAGTATTCTCATGGTTCTAAAATACGTTAAATAATTAACAAAATTGAAGTATATTTAAAGAGATAATTTTTATCACAAACTAAAGAACTGACAGTTACTTAATGAAAATTTTATTGTCTCCTGTGGCACTATCCATTGATTTTCTAACTATGATGGTTAATATTGTTAACTTTTTAAAAACCCATTTTGAAACTCTGAAGAAACAATACTAAAAACGATAGTCACTGTCATGATGTTTAAAATGGTGCTGTCTATGGTAAAATACTGAATGCAAAGAAATCTTCCATTTATGAAGTGGTTTAAAGAAACAAAATTAAAAGTACAAATTTTAAGTGAATTCCTCTGTGGTATAGAATGATCGATTCTTATACATAAGAGAAATATTACACATCACATAAGTAGTATGAAAGAAAAACTTCTTTGTCTAAAATTATTACTGCCTTTCCAGTATTTTGTGACAATATCACTAACCTTTACGCCCCTTCATTATTAAGTTCCTCGTATAGTGGTTATATAGCATTCTATAACATAAATCAATGGGTTTGTTTTACCTGGAAAATAATTGTTGTTTCCAATGTTGTAACAGGAGAAGTTTGCCTCTGATACTTGAAAATTTTAATGATGAGTATAACTTATAATTGTATAATTATCCCTGAAGATGGTAACTTAGATGCAAAATCTAATCAGAACAAACTGAATTATTGTCAGCACTGTTACAAGTTGTCTAAGTGTTGTTTCAACATGGATATCTATTTTGAATGTTCAAAATAGACCTTTGGTATTCTATGCATTTTATTTTTGTAATATGTCAAAAAAAACATTTCCCCTTAAGTTTTTTTTTTAGTATCATACACTTTCTATTTAAGTTGTAAATGAACAAATAAAGGGCTATTTTCCCTAAAATATCTGCACAGGGGAAACCATTGTTGCTTGCAATCACTGTAAATACTGCAAACAATTTATTTCTTTAAAATTCCTATTTAATGTTGTTAATTTTAATTTTATGAGTTAATCTGTTGCTAACATAAAAACAAAGTAAGGTTTGTGAAAAAAAGCAACTCAACATTATTTTTGATTTCAGGAAAAGTAAAATGATTACTGCCATGTTTCTATGTTAGAGGTTTAAACTCATGAGTGAAAATATATTTATCAATAAACCTTTCTCAAAAGTGGTTGACTCTTACCTCATTAAAAAGAATTCTTAAACATACTGCTTTAGGATCACCAATGAATTAACTTTAGGCAAAATAATGAGTAAATACGAGTAAATAATTGTTTTGCTTTAAAAAAGTTTATATACCTTGTAAATTAAAATGTGCTATCAATCTAACTTTAAATGATGAAAAATAAAAAGCATTGGTAATTTTTATATTATGTGTATTTATAGTTTTGTTATAAATAATTCAGTGATATATTTTTTGTCTTCAGTCCGGATGGAACAAGGCAACCCGGTTACGACAACGGTGATTCTAGTATAAATAGGTTAAGTGTGAAAGAGGAACCTTTGCCTTCAGACTCGAGACACGAGTGTGAAAACAATTTAGTAGTAGGCACTCATTCACAAATTGTAGAGGCGTTGAAGACAAAGATTCGTGACCTTGAATACGAGACTAAAACCTTACAAGAAGAAAAGTTTGTTTGTTTAATATGTATGGTAAGTTTAATTGCTTATTATTTTAGTTTTTTGTTTTAAACAGTGTTCTAAACTTTTAATGGCACAAGTTTCTCTGAATTTTATTGGTTCTCAGCTTTAACACTGTAGTGGTCATGCGGATTACAATTGTAATAAAGGGGTAAATTTTTGTGTGCTATTTTGGGTTGGTCAGACTTATGACCTTGAGCAGCTGTCTACCTTTCACATACACATCCCCACTGTTACCAGTAAAGTAGCAGAGTTGTAAGTTGACACATTATTTTTATTTTGAATATTTTTAATTTACATGGATTACAATAGTGATCCACACAACCACTTGTGATATGTTTCCTATACATGAAGTAGTTTTAATATTTTGTATTTTAAATAGATTTTTTGTTAATTTTTGTGACAACAATATTTAAATTAGTAACACATTTATCTGTAAAAAATGTCTGAGTGATAGCGTGAAAAAATACGACACTGGCTTGCCAAAACCAAAAGGGACAATGAAAGTGTATTAGGTGGACCTAACTTAGTTTTATGTTATATATTACTTTTGTGCTACAACAAGAAATGTTTTTCACCCCATTTGTTTTCTATACAACCCCTTAAACACCCTAAAATGATTATAAGATATTTTGAAAAAAATGTTTATATTTTAAAAGCTATTTCAAAGCGGATTACAATAGTAATCCGCGCGACCACTCACATTACTTATTTACGCACGACCACTGCAGTGTTAGTGATGAGAATATCAAACAATTACATTAGTGAATTATACGTTAAATGTATGTCAGCTGTGATGAGTATATTCAAGATTGTTGACCCGAGTACAATTACAGTGTTTAAGGGTAGGTGGGGGGATTTCTCATGCTGTCTTTGTTGAACTTATCTTATGGGTAATGAAGGCCAAAATGTATGCTTGTTTCAAAGTAACAACTGAAATTTAGAGCTACAGGAGTTTATTTATATTTATGTAGTTCTTACGTTCTCATACAAATTTAGCTGTATGGAAAAATATGTATATAGTAATGTCTACTTAAAACAGAAGAAGTTCTAAATAATTTTCAACACCTCTGTTAGCTGGAAACTGACAATGTTTTTCACCTTTGTATTGTAGTTGTTACTACCTAAAATGGAATTTTTGGGGCTGGCATCCATTAGGAGAAGTAATATGTCTAAAGAATGATTTTACTTTATATAAGTTTTGAAAAATAGTAGTAGGAAGAGGTACCAAAAAAAAACCCAGAATAGCATTATTGTGGGTGGAGCTTGTATAGTGCCGATGTCTGCCGCTAGATGTGGATAGCGCAACATATTGCCAGTTCAGTTCCACATGTGTTGTCACTTGATTATTTCTGTTCGCCTGCAGTCATTGTTTTTGTTGGTGTTGTTTTGTTCTTGTTTCCTTTTCTATGATGGCAAGTTTAAATGAACAACATGCAGATGTGAAATTTTGTTTTATGCTAGGTAAAAGACTGCTAAAAGTGTTTTAATGTTAAAAACAGGTTACAAAGATGATATTGTGGAAAAATTATAAGTTTATGAGTGATTTGCTTGGTTAAAAAATGGTGACAGTCGATTGAAGACGAATCTTGTTCTGAGGGGGTTCCCCCAACTTCCTGAATCGACAAAAATGTCAAAAAAATTTGAGAACTTTTGCTTACAGATTGGCAACAGACATTTGATCGACTGTCAGAGAGTAGTGGGTTATCTCAGAGCTCCGTTCAGCGAATTGTAACAGAATATTTGGGAATGAAAAGATTTGCTGCCAAGTTTGTTCCTCTGATTGACAATAAAGAAAAAAATAATGAGTTGAAACTTGTTGAAACAACAGCTTGAAACTGATCCAGATTTTCTATCAAAGGTCATTACTGTTGTGGAGTTATGGTGCTATGGTTAATACCCAGAAACAAGCAATAGTCAAATAAATGGTGTCATCATTACTTCGACCAAAAAAATGCTATCTAATGAAACATTTTGCTGATTTGGTTTTTGATGCCAGTGACCGGGGCATAGTTCATTCAGTTTGTTCTCCCCAGGTAATACCATCAATTAAACCTTTAATTTGGAAGTTTTAAGAAGATTGCTCAACAGTGTTTGTCTAAAAAGACTCGATTTGTGGCGGACCGAAGACGGGTTTTTCCACCATGACAATCCACCTACATACACAGCCATGTCTGTTACACAGTTTTAGGCTAAAAATGTCATGGTTATAATGCCCCTCGCACCTAACCTGACCTGACTCCGTGTGACTTTGTCTTGTTTCCAGGCAAGAAAAAGGGCATGAAAGGACACCGATTTGACAACTGTGAAGATATCAAGAAAAAAACAAGGAAGGAGCTGTCAGCCATTTTTTAAAGATGACTACAAAAAATGTTATGTAATATAAGCACCGTTGAGACAAATGTAATAGTTTGAATGGTGTGTTTTTGAAGGGGATATAGTTCTTGTAAAAAATTTAAAATGCATAGCTTTAAAAAATTTAGTTTTTGGGTACCCCCTCGTAGTATGTGTGTTTTTTTTTAAAAACCAGTATGTTTCTACATCAAAGAAGTAGAAAAGGCATGAGGCATATGTTGTTGGTATAGACAAGTTACAGAAGTGGACCTAGGACACATTCCAGTAGAACCTTTCTAGAGAAAACTCTTGGGGAGGAGAAGCTGTAGAATACTGGTACAATAAATGTTGGGTTGGATAGGTTTTATTGCATAACTAAAACAGAAGATAAGGAGTTTTCCCTTAACAATTGAGGGTTTACTGTAGTTATATTGCAAAACTTAAATGAATATCTTTGGGGCTCATTGCCTCCTGTTCTAACAACTATATTTATGTGTATATGTTTTTGAACGTATGGCCAAATGGACAGTTTTTTTGTCAGAATTTCCTTCTAGTCAAAATAAAAAGCTATATATTTTTCATTAGCTGTAACAATTCTACAAAAAGTTCATAAGTTTATCTTCATAAGTATGTGGAAGTCTTTTAGAAATTCTTATTTTTTCCAAAATGAAACTGTTTAGTTGCATAAATTAAGGCAATGATTCCTGTACTACCCTTGCAGATTGAGTATAATAAATATATTGGAAAATATGTTAACAATAAAGTTGATACTGTATATATCGACAGTAGGGTGGGCCTAAATAAATGTTTTTTTTTTTTTATAATCTAATACTAATTGGTGCGGAAAAGTGGTGCAATGACTCCATAATAACAAGAGAAATAATTTTAAAATCCTAATTTCAACCTTTAGATCACACAATGGCATTTAAGGTTTGAAGAAATAAAAAAAATTTTTAAAATTGGTAAAAATTCTAAACTTTTTTTTTTGTTTTACCAATTGCTGATCTAATTACATGCATGCCGCAAACACTAGCAGGTATGAATTAATTCCTCGCTTCAATCGCGTTGTATTTCGCTACACAAATAATCTCACTTATAAAGCACTAAGTATTATATTTTGTGCATGGGTGGGAATTTTTTATTCATTATTTCGTACCTTAGTTGGTTTATTATTTATTGATTATTATGTGTAATCATAATTAGTAAAACAAAATTAAAAGTTGTTTACGGTTTGAAGTTTGCTTTAGAATCTAGGCATTAGCTACTGACCGACACCAAGTAAAAGCTATACTGACCTTCCCACTCCAGTTGACATAGAAACTGCTAAAATGTTTTATTGTGTTTAGATGTCTAGAAGGTCAATGAGCTATAAATATCTTTTTTTTATTTATGCTCTAAGTTTCGAGAGACGATAAATATCCCTTAGAAAAAACAGACGTCTAGTCTTGTGCGTGACACATCAGAAAATAAACTCTCTTGAAGCAAACAATTCAATCAAACAATGACGACATTCATGACTAGCTGGGTTAGTCTCTATACCCGCTACTAATAGATTGTTGTGACTAGCAGGTCTAGGCCAGTAACGGCAATGGGTTAGTTGCAGTAAACAAATATAATTTTATTTTGTCTGCTTGAGCATGTTAAAACACTTTTGACAGATTCTCTGTTCATTTTATCTTCTGTATTATATATAAAAATTTATTACTTTAACAAAAATCCTATTTTAGAGTATATTTGACATTATTATATATTATATATATTTATATATATATATATATATATATATGATGTGACTACCAAAGTCTTATAGCTCTTCGCCCAAATATATAACAAATATGTGTTGTTGAAGTAAACCAGAGTTCATCATGCAGATGTGGCTGCAGTATGAATTCCACCCAAGTCCTACCTAGCCATCCAGCAATTTTGGACATGAGGCATTAATGTTTTGTACCGCTCTTGAAATAAGATTTGTTTTCAAAGTGTGGCATCAAACCCCTAAACTTTATTGTAGTTATTATATCCCTATATCTTGTGTTATGTCCGCACACCTTTTCAGCAGCTTCCATCACTAGTTTGATGCATCTCTGCTTAAGTGTGACACAGGTATTTTAACAAATCACACCGTTTCCATAAAATAATGATGAAATGATCTACATTGTCATCTTCTCCATCAATGGAGGGTGTGATAGTAGACTAGTTTTACAATCAGTCAATTAGTTGTAGCTCATACCATAATAGTTTATTAAGCCAACTTTGAATGTTCTAACTGTTCAGTCCTCATCTCCTGATTCTTGACTCTTAGAACCCTACTATAAACCTGTTCTTGCACTTGTCTCTCATCAGTAACCATCACCAACAGCATATTCTCTGGACGACAGACGTATGCATTTCTCACTATGACAGGATCATTGACTTTTTTATTTTTAATGTTGCCCAGAAAATGCATTGTTTTCACAACTTTCATTACTTGTTTGGGGCCATATTTCACCTAGTTGTATCTTTTTATAGTAAACCAAACGGGCATTTATCTTGATAATGTAATCTAAAAGTATCTTCAATTCAATTGTAGGGCTTGTTTGAGATATGCAGTATTCGATCAGATTATCCAATACCTGAGTGGTTCAGAATCTCTTAGAGCTAATTCTGGGTCAAAAAATCCAGTCTCAATTGCTCGTAATAACTATGTCCAAAAGTATAACTGGTCTTTACACAGATTTGTTTTAGTAATAGCGATACATTCAGGATTGGATTTGTAAACAATCAACAGACATTTTCTCTTATCCTCACAAATATTGGCCGATTCTACCAGAGAATGTAGTTATCGTTGTTTCCCTGTCCAAATGATCGAACAAATATCTATAAAGCAATTCATTAAAATGTAGTAAACAAATAACACATTACGTGGGATGATTAAGTTGGACTGCATTATTATTTAGACCACCACATTCTCATCTTATATTCGTAGCTGATCCATCACGCTTGATTGAATCTGCCAATGCTCAGTTAAAATCATATTTTAAATTTTCTGTTATATACAGTGAAACCTATTTAAGCCGGAATCCATTGGGACCGGCATTTTTTTCCGTCTAAGACAGGTTTCCGGCTTATACAGTAGTAGTGTACTGTATGATGGTAATACCATCACAAAATGTTTGCCGAGTGTATTTTTAGCGTTGGAGTGAGGGTAGACCGTGGGTATTCTTAGCTATAAGACTATTATTTCTACTGATCAGCTGTATGGCGCTGTACCAACACCCCATAGATAACGGACAATTAATTGTCATCGTCTCTACATTTGTTCTAATAGAGTATTTAATTTAATTATTTATTTCCGATTAAGTACTGACTGTTTATTTCCTACAGAGATAACACTTCAACATATAAAGCAAGTGTATTTAAATCACAAGAAAACTATCACATTTTAACGTCTATATAAACGTCATTCAACAGTAATATCAGTTATCTTGATTGCCTAATGACAGCCCGTAGCCTGTGCCCTGTGACGTCACAACTCGAAAACCTTGTTTTCTAGGTGGTGTTGGCTATGCACACTACAGAAAATGTTAAAACCTACATTACATAATAAAAATCTTACCTTCTAATGCAGCATCCATTTATCCTTCTCCACAAAACATTTTTAATAGAAAACTATAAAACTAAAACACTTATACACTTGTCAACAAAATTTATGAATTAATGATGCAATTTATTAAAAACTATATTTTTCCTCTTACTGTATTTAGGCTAAATACTGTACATAGTAGGCTTACGTAAAAATAAAAGAAAATCAATTAGGCTTGAAAAAATCTAGCATTGATTTTTGTTTTAAAAGGTTAGTATTACTTGCTTGTGTTACAGTTATTGTTTTTAGTTGTAACAAATGGTGACGCATTTCCGAGCTGCTAATACGTACAGCGAAATCAACTAACTCACAAATTTTCATTAAAGCCTCGCCATTTTTTTTTTATTTTGTTTTCTACGACTGGTCCGTCGTCAATTTCTTCTTTTTCTTCTATTTGCGCATGTTTTTTGCCTTTTAGAATGAAGCGGTCTCACGCCTTTCAATATGTCAATCAATATGTCTGGCCGTGGATGTTTGTAAATCATTCATTGTGTTATCTTGAAGGAAACGAGTGCTGACACATAGCCTATTGTAAATTATGGATGTTTGTATACCATTGCGTTATCTTGTGCATATCAGTAATCCTTAACATTGTTACAGAGTTCTCAGAAATAAATATGATCTGTTACAAATAAGCAGACCTATCTGTGAATTTTGTTATGGTAAACAAATATATTATAAACTATATTTTATCTAAACAGAAGTCATTGTAACTTTATATTTTACAGCATGTATATGATCAGATTTTCCGGCTTATGCAGAACTAAGACCTAGTAAATACGTATCACTCATACTTTTGCTTATTCCGCTTCCGCGTTAGACAGTTTCCGGCTTATGAAGGTTATTAACCAGGTAAATTAAATAGACGACAGTCGGGACTTTTAAAGTTTTCCGCGATAGACAGGATTCCGCTTAACACAGGGTCCGTCTAAGACAGGTTTCACTGTATTTGGTTATTTCAATTCCTGTCCTACCTTTTAGTGAAACATGTCCAATGTACTGACTATCTAGTTCACTAATTATGGTAATGTGTTTTTTTCGTTGTTTACTAAATATTTTATCTTGTGAAATGGTATCATATTTTGTGGAGTAATATCTGACCGAAATTTTTAAATTCATGGGAGTCACATCTATGCACGAAGCACACTTTCCCTTCAAAATCAGTTTAAAATTATCACTCCTAGTTAAAAGTTTTTTTGTAAAGGCGCATGACATTTAAACTGATTATGCACCACTTATAAAACTTAAATATTAATACAAAATTATATATTTGGGTTTAATGCACTAACTTAAAACGTTCAGTAAATCTTTTATATGTGCTCTTTACATGTTCAAGCATTTAAAGTAAAGTTATTTTTGCCTATTAGAGTTTTAAAAATATCTGAAATTCTTACTGAATTTTTAAATTTGTGAATTCTTTGACTTTGTTATAATTCTAAACACGAGGATTATAATTAAAAATTTTTAATTTTTTTTTCTGTTATTAGGATGTCATTGTGTCACTCTTTCATATACTGTTTGACTTTGATCGTAAGAAAACACATTTTAATAAGCCCAGCCTAATTGACAGGCCCACCAACAATAAGTTGGATCAACTGAAGTGTAACTTTTCATTATAAATAAATAACACCTCCTAAATCCCAAAAACTTTTAAGATTTTGATTAATATCCTGATGTACATTTTGAATATAAAGCATCGTCTTTAGAGGAAATTACTACAAGACTAAGTAGATGATTGCTCTAAAGATGATTGTTTTGCAATTGAATTTACATAAGGTCACAAATAAAAAGTGTTTGTGGTTTAAAAGGTTTTATTTATTTATAATTTAGATTTATAAATAATTTGTATTCTGAAATAAAATTTATTTTATTATCACAGTTTGTAGTATTTATTTCATTTTGTAGAAAGTACCACACATAAAATAATTTTAAATAAAAATGTTGAAATTTTTAAAAACCACTAAAAAAAATAATATCTTTGTAAGTTTACTATTTTTTGTAAAAATACATCGATTTCCCTACATAGTTCTACTATGGTCTAAATTATTAACCAAATATTGTCAATAATATAATAAAATAATTTTAAGAAGAAATAAAAAAATTAACAAATGTGAAAACCAAAATATTGAAACACTTCACTATGTTATTGCAGACATTTAATTACTGAATATACCAGAATTCTTTACAAAATTATTTATTATTATCTATGTTATAACTTGTATTACTGAGAAATATGTTTTATTTTTAAATGTTAAAATAAGTTTTTGTTTTTTTAATAATTATTCTCTATGCTGCTAGAGATAAAGAGGCATTTGTGGAATCATGAATACATATTAATGAATAGATGAACACAGAATAAACCTAATATTTTCAATGCGTACTTGATCTTTATTTATAAAATGACTACTTTCTGTTCTAGGAACACTATAAAAACCCTGTGATCTCAATATGTTGTTGGCATGTTCATTGTGAGGAATGCTGGCTCCACACTTTGGTAAACATTGTTAAGTGCTTTATTCATAATACTTTAATTATCAGCCTTTCTATTTTACCTACTAAGCATAACAAACTTTTCCTATGATCCTTTTAGTAAACATTTACTTAAAGGTTACCTGTTTTATAATTTAACCTTCATTTTAATTGATTTTATTATTATTTTATTTAGGAAAAAAAATTAGTTTCATTTTACAATAATAAAGTCAAGTGTTTATGTGCAATTGTGGTAATTTTTATTCAAGCTTTAATATTTGTTGACACATATTTAAATCACAATATCAAGAGCACAGTGGTACAATATATTACAATGAAAATATTGGAAAGAACCCCAATACCACAAAAATAATCAAAAATAACAAATAAAACAAGTTACTTAAGATTAAATACGACATATTAATTTAATTACTTTTATTTTATTTGTTGTTATTGCTGTAGTTTTTATTACATATGTATTATTATAATGTACTTTTTGACTTAACCTATTTGGTTCAAGATGGCCGATCGTTATTTGTCGATCGAGGGCGGAGAGGGGGCGGAGCTTACCTCACGCCTATATATAACGACCGCGGAGAACGATTGGTATCATTCTAGTTTGTAACTTCTTGTGTGTTAGATTGTATTTTGTATTAAGACCTTCTGATGATGGTGACATGGTCATCGAAATGTTCATAAGGGTTTAATCTTAAGTAACTTATTTTATTTGTTATTTTCGATTATTTTTGTGGTATTGGGGTTCTTTCCAATATTTTCATTGTAACATATTAAAATATTTATACATTTTTCGTGTTTTTTTATATATTTTGTGTAAATATAAAAATACTAAAATTTAAAGACAAAAATTTTCCAAAATATTTTAATATTAAATGCTGTATGCACTATGCTTTGACATCTATTAAAAGAAAACTCATTTTATTTAAATCTATTTGTTTACGGAGAATCAATCATTTTACACTTTTTACTCTAAATATACTCTATAATTATTTATTGTATTTACCATATATATTTCATCTTTTAAATTTTGCGTTTCTGTTTAATATTCCACAATGTAATCTCTTTCTAATATATATCCTAAACTGTTTTTCCTATTAGTGGATTCTTAGTCATAGTTTAAACATTTGTCACCCATTGGCTCTTTAAGTACATTTCTTTTCCTGAAATCCACCCATTTTAGGCGAGGAAATAAAGCACTAAACCTATGATAATTGGTGCAGTAAGTCGGATCGAAATGCGGTTTTTTGCATTCGATTCAGGAAACCCCCACGAAAGTTTGTGAACATAGTCACTTTATAAGAAATCAAAATTGCATTGGTGCATAAGAAAAATGCATTTTTTAAAAGTGCAATCACTGGCTCGATTAAAAAAAAATGTATAACTCGGTGAATAATCATAGAAATGGGCCGAATTTTAGTACTCGGGGGTTTTTGGGGTCGCTGAACACGAATATGATATCCATAAAGACCCCCGGAGTACCTGGGGCCCAGGGCGGATGCCATCAACTTCATCTCCTGGAATTTTCCGTAAGTACAATACAAAATTGATCGAAACTCCTGATCGAAATATTTTCCAGAATATGTGGTGTGTCGTTCAAACTGTTAGAAGAATAACTCTTTGGGTTTATTCAGTCGAGTGGGTTTTAGGACGAAAACTTCGGAATCTGATGGAGTTGCGACAGCAACTAACACAACGATGTCGGTATCTTCCGCGATAATCACCACTTTTGATCAATTTCGAGCCGAATTTATGGAAAATTCCAGGAGATGACGTAGGTATTACCCGCCCTGGGCCCCAGGTACTCCGAGGATCATCGCCGATATTATATTCGTGTTCAGCTACCCCAAAAACCCCGAGTAATGAGTTTCGATCAATTTTGTATTGCACTTACGGAAAATTCCAGGAGATGAGGTTGATGTCATCCGCCTTGCACCCCAGGTACTCAGGGGGGGGGGTCATTACGGATATCATATTCGTGTTCAGCGACCCCCAAAAACACCAGAGTACTAAAATTCGCCCCATTTCTGTGATTATTCACCGAGTTATACATTTTTTTTTAATCGAGCCAGTGAATTTACTTTTAAAAAATGCATTTTTCTTATGCGCCGATGCAATTTTAATTTCTTATAAAGTGCCTATGTTCACAAACTTTCGTGGTGGCTTCCTGAATCGATTGTAAAAAACTGCATTTCAATCCGACTTACTGCACCAATTATCGTAGGTTTGCCCTATTTTTGTGCTTTATTTCCTTGCCTATTTCAGATTGTTCCTCTAGTTTAGTTGTTTATAATAATCACTACAACCTGTCCTGCCTCCTCTCCTTATGAATTTATTGTTCTTGTACATCTTACCATTTTAGTTTTTTTTTGTCATCTCTGAATTTACAGTATAACCAGTAAATCATCATGGATTGATGAAGTTAACTTTGATTCAAGATTTGGAATTATTGAATGAAATGAGAGAGAACTATCAACTTAAGCTTTCTATTAAGAAAATATAAAGAAGTTTAAACAAAGTTATCACAAGGAATATTCCTGAAACGTTTCTTGATTAATAATTCAAATAATGTTTGTAACATTTGAACCTGCTGTACCACCATTTAATTTAAGATCAGTCTGCAGAACAAATGAATAAAAGCTAAAGATATATTTTAATTATCATCCTAGAAGTTCTGATAAACATCTATTTTTTTTTTTAATTTATATTTTTAAGATATTTTTTTCAAAATTACCTTGTATTTCTTTTATAGAAATAGATTAAATACAACCATTAAAAATAAAATTAAGTATACTCTGAGGAAAAAAATAAACAGTATGTTTTTTAGTTTTTATTTGCCTGAAATGATTAAGATGTTTTATAATAATATTTATTTTATTTTTATCTATTATTTTTTAAATAATATTTAGTTTCTTTACTAATCGGTGGTGAACACTACAGAGTTAAAATCTGTGTCATATCTGTTGTACATCTGGAGGACTGTTGGATCTTTAAAAGGCATTTAGAGGAAACATTATGTGAATGTTTCACTGGCCCAGTTCTAACCTCAAAGTTCAATTACTGGAATTTTGGTCTTCGCTGATAGCCTCTTTATTCTTGATTGAAAGTTATAAGTTGTATCTTGGCTAAAATATTTGAGTAAAAGTAACTTCATGAATTAAAAAGGTTGTTGTCAAATTTTTTTTGCTTAGCTATCAATAAAATGAGATTTTTTATTCCCATTGAAAAAAAAACAGACAAATTAGAGAAATGCAAATAGGAAATAAAAAGCCGAGAGAGGGTTGCTGTTATGGCAGCAATGAATGTATTAATATAACAGTATTAAGTAAATAATATTACTGTTGCACCTCCTTCATCCACACTACGTTATTTATTGCTGTTGTTAACAAGTGCATTACATATTCATTACAGAGTTAAAGTGGGCCGCAAAAATAAGAGTTGCAGGTCACCGACTTCTGGACTATTGTGAAATAGAATATTAATCATAGGCTCAATAACTGCTTAATGTGTACATAGTATCAAGAACACAGTGGTACAATATATTGCAATGAAAATATTGGAAAGAACCCCAATACCACAAAAATAATCAAAAATAACAAGTTACTAAAGATTAAACCCTTATGTACATTTCGATGACCGTGTCATCATCGTCAGAGGGTCTTATTACAAAATTACTATCTAACAAACAAAAAGTTACAAACTAGAGTTATGGGTGTTCACTCGAGTGATCATTCTAGTTTGTAACTTCTTGTTTGCTACATTGTAATTTTGTAATAAGACAATCTGATGATGATGACATGGTCATCGAAATGTACATAAGGGTTTAATTTTTAGTAACTTGTTATTTTTAATTATTTTTGTGGTATTGGGGTTCTTTCCAATATTTTCATTGCTTAATGTGTATTTATAAAATGATATTTCTCCCTGTTGATATTCTCCAAATTAATAAATGTTTACAATAAATTGTAAAAATAAATGCCTACACAGGAATTAATCGCACAAAAAAACAATAAGGGTATATATCCGCTATGATAGATCGTCTGATTAACTGTGATCAATATCTAGAAACTAAATTTGTATTTTCTATATAATCAAATATAGTTATTATATTGCAACTCTATTTCTATCAGACATCCCCATCTTACGGCTACCTTGGTTTTTATGGCCATAGTACTATAAAGACCATTAAAAAACCCTTTGTCCCTTTAGAAACGTTAAAAGTATTTACACAAATTATGCTCCTGTTTTTTTTAATGTACAACTTGGAGGAAATAATTTTAATAGAATCTGGTTATTTATATATTAATTTTTTTATACAATATAATATGGTTGAAATTTGACATTCTGTAAAACAAATACACAAAACCCAACTGCCGTCAAGTGGAAAGAAATTTGGCACCAATTTTATAAATAATTTACTGTCTTTATAAATCGTATAAGCCAAGATATAACTTCATATCAACACCTGCATAAGCATAACTTCTCTTTTCTATACCTGTAAGATTTGGGCTTACATAGTAAGATTTGGACTCTTGGATTGGTTATAAAGAGAATAATATGAAACTAGGAAATTTCTGCTGTTATTACAAAATTAACTTGAGGACATTATTGTGCCTTACCCAGTGCTTAGTTGGATATATTTATTGGTAAAGGGCTTCAGAGGCCTGTTGTGTAAAGTTTATATTCCAAAATTTTGTTGCTAAGTTAGGTTAAAATAGGCAGGACTCAGGAGAGGATACTTTAAATGGCCAGGGTACTTAATGAAGAGATTCTGAAGATTAATACTCCAGGAACCTACAGATGGAAGAACTAGTAGGAGCATATGTGCAATCCTCAGATATAAAACCACAGTAAATTCAATAAAGAAATAATGGTGTACTTATTATATATTTTGCAAGAGGATAACAATATCATTCAAAAAAAGAAACAAAAATGGAATAATCAACCATCATATTTTAAAAGTAATTTAAAAAAGAATTACAGTATTAAATTTTAAGAAGATAAAACTTTCATACATATTCAAGTAAATATATATACTTTTTACTTAGTGCAGTAAAAACTTCAAAAATAAAAACATAGTTTGGAGGATTTGTAAAAGCAAATAGATAACACAAAACTATTGAGTAATTTGTATAAATAAGAAGTACTTAGCTTCTCTGTGCTGTGAAAGTAAAACTAATACCTGTTTGACAGGAAATTATAAAAAGATGTTTTCAATATTGGCTGTAATAAATTAAAGCTATTTAACTTTTATACTGTCTTTTTGTTTTTACTGGAAGCCATTTGAATTTATATAAAAATTTAAAGAACTGACAAAATTAAGGAGTAAAAGTTTTGTTTATGGATTTAATTCTTAATATGTAGATCAGGCAAAAAAAGCTTGTAAAAAGAAAAAAATTGCCATTTTTATTTGAAAAAATATGTACAAGTATATTTTAAAAAGTATATGAGAAAAAAATGTTAAACTCATAGTGATTTTTTGATTCATCATTTTTGCATGTACATCAAGATATATTGACATCAAGATTGTTCAAAATATAATATGGCAATAAGTTTGTTAATGAATAATATTTAAGTCAGTTTATCATCAAGTTTATTGCTTGGAAATAAAGGTTCTGAAGTTAAAAGTCCAGAGACAATGCGCTTTTTGTGCGTCCAGATCTACAGTTTGTAACTGGCTGAAAATGAGCATATTAAGGCACAATCAAAATTATTTTTTAACAAATTACACTTTTGCTATTACTTGCGACCAGACATTTGTTAACTAAAAGTTGTTAATTGTTAACTTACACTTGGACACAACCAGCTCGTCATGAACAGCAACAAGATTTTGAATTATTTTTTAAAATATATATATTTTTAAGGGCTATACATTTTTACTTTAATATGTTAAATAAAACTAATTCACATCATTGCATATCACATTTTTTGTATATGAAAAAGTGTTAAATGTTTCTGACCTTCAGAATTAAAATTATGTAATAAAGATCAATAAATTTTTCAGATTATTGTTGGGAAACTAATTTTATTTATTGTTAGTGCTGCACCCTAGTGGCAATGCTGTGAATTTATTTTGCTAATAAAATTGATAAGATTATTATTACATCACATTTATACACCTTTAAATTTATGAATAATGAGGCCTACTTTGCTAATTATTTAGAAATGTTTCTTTATATTTGTTGTTTTTTGTGTATAAAACAATGTACTAGTCACTATAAACAGCTCTATATAATTATACAATTAACTTTTTCACTTATAACCTAAGTTGCAAAGAACTAAAAACTGTTTTTAAATCAGGACGGAATTTGTTAATGACTTTCTAATGAAGAACTACAAAAATAGTTCAACTACAATTTAGAAATACACATTTTTTAATTCATAAAAATAAACAATGTAAATGAAATTATTATTTACTCTCTATGAAGTATATAACTTTCAAGAAGAAAATACAACTATTTCTTATAATTAATAAAATTAAAAATCTGTTGAAAAAGTTTGAAGCAAATAGATAAATTAAAAAAATTTCCATGTTGCTGACACCTTAACATTTAAATTCATCCAGCATATAAAATAAAACTCAACATTTTTTATTAAAATACCTCTTTTTTCTATCCTATAAATAAGAATGATTATATAATCATACTACTATAGATAATTTCATTTTTTATGAACCAAAAAAAAGCTATGTTAATTTTATATAAATTTTTAAATTTGTTTGTTATGTTATATTTGAGTATATGTTTGTAAACCTTTCAAGAAACAAATGAAACTAGATTTTATAATTAATAAAATTAAAAAGATTTTAATTTTGTATTTCTCAAGTAACAAGTAAGTTTTTGTAAATTTATAAAATTTAAAGTTTGGAACTCATAAACTAATGTAAAAGTGATTAAAAAGATTCTATTGAAGAAGTTGGAAGCAAATAGATAACTTTCAATAATTTTCCATGGTGCTGACGTCATACCATTAAATGTAATTGAGCGTATACGTTATAACTCAAGATTGTTTTATAACAATAGCTCTTTTTGTATTCTAAAAATAAGAATGATTATGTATTACTATAAATAATTTATTTTCTGCATCAAGCAAAAGAGTTGCATTAATTGCATATACATTTTTAGAATATATTATTAGGTTATGTTTGAATATATGTTTTAAAAAAGGTTAAAGAATAACTGACATTGTGTGTTATAGAATTTGCATCAATGATTTTATGAGGTTTTAATAAAATTTAGGTTTTATTTAAGTATTTTGATATTGTATTGTTTAAAGAGGATAAGTAATTTTTATTTTTTGCTAATATTTAGGTTTGAGGCTCATATAGTTAATTATTTCAATTTTTATCAACATGGGCTTATAAAGTTTTATTATTGGTCTTAAAAATTAAATTTTATGAATATTTTTTCAACAATTTAATAATTGTTTATTAGCAAGAAACATATGTTCAATTATTGCAAGAAAATATAAACCTTAGCTTCTTACAGGAAGTTTTAAAACTTATTAATTATTATTACAATAAATTATTCACTAATGTGAACCTTCATGAAACGCAAAAAAGTCACAGAAACATATAATAATTCAGAACTGAAAAAAAGTTCAACGTACTTTGATGGGATACTTCAGTTGGTGACTTCCTTATATTGATATTGCTTGGATCTTTGCCTTGTGATGGTGTTCAATAAATAGTAGTGTGATATTAGTAAATGGATTTAGCTTTTCTTTTTTGAAATCATATAGGTTAATCTATGTGACATTGTATGTATCTGTAACAAATTATATTTTATAATACAACATATAAAAGATTGTTATCAAATACCTACTGACCAAACCATTTAAACCAGAGATCAAAAAATGAAATAACACATTGAAGATACAACACAACTGCTAATGTTAGCTAAACAGTAGAACATAATATTTTAATATATCATATTAAAGTATTGTAATAGCAATATGCCCATACTTATACATACATCAATCTCTCCATTCAAGACAGCTCTAGTTGAAGAAATAACATCAGCTGTTAACCGCCAGAAATTATATTATGTTTATAATTTTAAAAATAATATTATAATCAGAATAAAAACCTCAAGAAACCAAATGGCCATCTTCAAGTAAGAGTGCCTTAGAATATGAAGAAATAATTTATCACTTTATCACAACAATAAAACAGTGACCTAACCTCTTAACAATACCAAATAATAAGGCTTTGGCTATCAACAACAATAATATAAATATAAATAAATAAATATATATATATATATATATATATATATATATATATATATATATATATATATATATATATATATAATTGTCATCTTCTGTACAAGACAGTTGGAAAATAAAATTGATCACTTTTCATTGTAAACTTTTTTATTGAAATCCTGAAAGATTTTAATGTAAGGTTGATATTCTTAGAAGTATTGAACATTTTAATATAATTATTAGGTATTGTTCATGACATGAGATTGAAATGGTAATAACATTTTAAATTTTGTTAATGAATTGGTTTGTTATGTAAGCGTAGAGAATGGGAAAATATATCAAGATATAAAAAATAACTTTTAAAACCAATATTAAAAATTTTTTAGATTTAAAAATTCTTTGTTAGTTGAAATGAGAGTCTTACTCTAGCAAATTAAATTTCTAAGAGTATTTGCTTAGAAAAACATTTGAACGTTTTTCGCACGAAGTAGAATTCAGTTGGAAGATTATTTCACATAATATTCAGAATTTAAAATGATGATTAATGTTTTAGTTTGTAAAACATTAATGATGATAATGTTTTATATTGCATCTTATGTCTTATAAACTTCTATAATGTACTTTAAATAAAAACATTAATTCAGTTTCTTCTTTATGAACAATATAATGAAAATTAACTAACAAAATGGATACTAAATTTATAAAAGGGTAAGTAAATTGATTATTTTGAAATTTACAAAATGTGTGTTGTAGAATTTATTTTCAGTAGTTAAATTTTTGTTGAAAATCAAATCTTTACGTTTTAAGGTCACTGTTTCTTATCTATTGTAATATTTTCTTTTACTTCTTATGGCAAAAAACAATTGTTTTTATTTCACAATTTAAAAAATTTTGGAAAATCATTTTTCATCTCTGTTAATACTTTTTTGTGTATAAACATTTTAATTATAATTTAATAGTTAAACATTTTTAATTGATTTCTTCTGAATAACTTGTATTTGACTTATTTTTTCATTTATTTTTGAAAACTTGAAACAATTCATTTAAGAATTTTTTCTTTGTAATATTTAGTGTAATTTATAAAGACTTAAAATTAAAATTTGTAGATCTGAATTCTGTCTACCCTTGACTCTAGGGAAAGGGGAACAGGTTTCACCTGTGGCAGAACTAACTTCCAAGTAACTTGATTTTATCTGTTCCATGTTCAAAGAGTTTCAAAGTACTTTAGTAACAGGATTACTTCTGGCAGGTGTTTTGGAAAACAGGCAAATTTTATCTACTATTCAGATTAAAACTAAACAAACTGCTTCAGTTGTAATAACAACAACAACAAAAAGAAATTCCTTTTTGGTGTTCAGACTAATCAAATTAGATTAATATTGTTATTTTTTAAAATTCCAAGAAGGTTTATACATACCTAATCATTAGGTAGTATCCTACTATTGAATGATAATAGAATACCTATTATCTTATCATTACAATCTTCAGTCTAATCCCGGTAATTCGAAATAATAAATGTATGACTATTTCGGATTTTCGGAATTATACATATTACATATACTTAGAACGTAAATATGGCTACATATATGCCTATATGGTATTATAAATGTATAGACTAATGGTATAGACTAATGTCAAGAGTAGAGTTAGTTAAGTACAGTACAGTACGGTAATAACTGAAAGGAAAAGACTTACCAATTAAAACATGTATTTTTCAATTGAAACAGGTTAAAATTTAATTCAATAAATTTTTTCCAGAAATTGTTAATTGAAAGGTTCTATAGCAGCGGTTGTCATCCTTGGGAGGGCGTAGAAGAATTCCAGGGGAGGCGTCAACATATTTTTAAAAAAATTGAATTTGATGTTGGACACAAACACACAATCATTGACATTTTTTTATAGCTTAATAGAGCTATAAAGATCTATTTCTTTACTCAACGAACTTTTCTTCCTTTCCAAAATCTCGTCGATGATACCCAAAGTCTTCCAAAAGACTTAGTAAATGAAATGAAGGACCTAATATCTGAGCATTTGTTGTCTCTGAAGAACAAAATCAGAGCCTATTTCCCAGATATAAGCTCGGAAAACTGGGAATTCAAGTTAACAAGAGACCTCTTTCAAATCAACATTGATATACCTCCTGATCACATTCAAGAACAAACAATTGACTTGCAATGTGATTCCAAAGCTAAATTGGATTTCCCAAACATGGATCTCGAAGATTTCTGGCTACTATATCTTCCTGTTTACCCAGAAGTAGCAATGGAGGCAGTCAAGTTGCTTGTACAATTTTCATCAAATTATCTATGCGAGACAGGATTTTCAGCCCTGGCTAATATAAAATCTAAATATCGAGCCAGACTAGATGTGGAAAGTGACCTGCGGTGGTCTTTGTCAAAATTTCATCCAAACATACAAAAAAATAGTTAACGAGAAACAGTGCCAGCCCTCACACTAGCACTACAAAAGTAGCGAACATTTTTCTGGTTATTACTTAAACATATTGTAAGTAAATTTATCATATATAAGTCTAAATTAACTTAATCCATGAAAGGAGGCGTGACCTCACACCAAAGTGTGAAGGGGGGCTCAGAGCCTAAAAGGTTGAGAACCCCTGTTCTATAGCATTCCAGATTAATCGACAATTTTTCTCCCATGATGAAAAGGTACCAAATTCCATATCTCTTCTTTAAATTGTCAAGATAATGAACTCTGGCTTTAAATTCTTCCTGGTTGGGGCAGAGTTAAAAAAAAAAATACAATCTCAACTTTTCCTGCAATAAAGGGCCAGATATGGGGTTGTTTCGTGATCGTTCTTGAAGAAACCATGTCTATAGAGCAGTTTCTACCAATATATATTTATTTATTTTCACTGTTTTCTGCACACTGCTACCTTACTCTATAAAATACATAAACGACAAAATTTTGTATTTGTTTGTCTTTGTGTTACTGGTTGTTGAATTTCCGATCCTGAAATCATCCGCTTATTTTTTTGTAGTTACCCCGGCATCTTGTGTTCTTAGAATGTTGCACTTATCTGACAACGAAAGTGTTTTTTGTGTTTTTTTTTAAGAGAAGATGCCATTATAAAAATTAAAGTTTAACACACTGCGATGACAAAAGGATTCTACCGTCTGCATGCAGTACACATTGAAACTGAACTCCTGTTGGCTGACTAATCAAAAGGATTTGATACATTGAGGTCATTGCAAAGTAAATGAAACAATGTTGCCTTTCTTGTTCTAAACCCCTCTTATAGCCATTTATGTCTTCCTGGTTTTGATATTTTTGTAAATCGTTTCGGATTATGGGGAGTTTCAGACTACTGTGATTGGACTGTAATTTATTTTAAACAATTCCTTATTGCAATTAGTAAATTAATAGGATTTAATATGTAAAGATGTAGGGAACTAGGCACAGTGAAACTTGGATAATTCGAATCTCTAGGAATCATTAAATATTCGAAACATCAAAAAATTCTAACTACATGATTCACAAAAGAAGGAGTTGAAACACTAAAACTGCCATAATTCTTAAAAACCTTCAATAAACAAATTATATACCATACATATTCCGTAAAACATAATATAAATGATTTACAATAGATAGAATTTAAAGTAATATATTGCTGTATTTACAATGCTAAAAGAACAACTTCATAGGCTTCATTACATTCTGTACATATTTATAGTTTTTGGAAAAAGTCGGTAATCTTCATTTGTTTTTATGATTTACGTTTCTCATTTATAACATAGAATTATAACTCATTTATCTACATAGATATAGAGTCACTTACATCATTTTGGGATTTAAAAAAATTCTTATTTCTCGGATATGATCAAATGCTTCTGCTGCGTGCGTGGTATGGATATTTCCTCTACCATGTCATCCTCATCATGCGATGGGTCGTTTTATTGTAGTATACTTCTGAGATGATGTCTGCATCGGCCAGTTCGCCATTCACGACTACATCTTTATTAAGGTTCACGAAGTCTTCATATGAAATGGCAGAGTCTGAAACAATGTTCTCCCTGCCGTCGACAAAATATCCTGGGTTAGTCATAGTATTGCCAGCAAATCCACTTGTGGTGTCTTTTATTCAAAAGCCTATTTTATTTTAAACCAATTTTTAACAGTTATTTCTTTCACTTGGTCCCAAGTTTGTTTGTACATTCTTGAGGTTTGAAGAATATCCAGTTTAAGTTTTACTGCACTAAAATCTCCTGTGAGAATGTTCTCGACGAGAATACCTCTGTAGCATTGTTTGAGATTTTTTATAATCCCTTCGTTCATTGGCTGTACCAGTGACGTCATGTTGGCTAGGAAAAAGCAACATTCACATTTTCTATAAGCAGCATCCTTTTATCAGCCATACAATTATCAATGAATAAAACAATCTCACGATATTGCTTTCCAAACTTTTTATCGAGATTTAAGAGTCAACTCTCAAAGAGATTACTAGTCATCATGCTTTTGCACTAGAACAATCCTCTACTGGTTTTGATTTCACGTTTTTGAAATAACGTGGTTTAGCAGTTGGAGGAGTAGCAGGAGAGTAGGGTTGTATTCATGCCCCCCACCCACCTGGCTGTCATTTCTGAGAGCCGTACATGGCTTGAAATACTCACAAACAATATAAATTATTTCTCTATTCGAAACAAAAGTTTGAATTAACCAGCACGAGATTTGAGTTAACCACAATTTTTTAAATACACAATAGGGACAAGGCAAAAAATTCAAATTAAAGAATAATTCGAATTATCCAGGTTCCACTGTACAATGTAACGTAGAAACCGAAGCTAGTTACACTGGCTTAAGTTTTTCATTTTTCTGTTTAAATATCTCTCAAGTACTCCTCTAGCAATGCTACTGAGCAAACGTTTATTGTGTTTATTTTGAACTGATAACATAAAATTTTCCTCCTATTACTAGAACCTAAAAACCAAATTTGCGCCTTATAGTTTTGAATGAATTGCCATTTTTTTGTTTATTATAAAACTTTATCTTATAAAAATGCAAAAAAATATATACCATTGCAGAAATTTTACAACTTTTCATTTTTATGTGTAATACATTTATTTAGAACTTTTATTGCCGTACAAAATTTCATGAAAAATATTTTTATTAACTGTGTATCAAAAAACTGATTTTACAACAGCTGAGAGACAATTTTCTATATTTCTATACTTTAAATCTCTCTAGTACATATTCTTCAAATAAAATTTTATATTGCATGAATCTATTACAAAATGTATATCGTGAAATTTTCATAAAGTAACTTTTTGAAAAATCTTTAAGGCTTAATATACATACTTTCAATTTTTATAAAAAATAGAAGTAAAAATTTCTAATTACTTGGTTGGTTTTTCATACTCTTTTCCAAAAAAATGTATAAAAAGTAATTTCCCTTGCAGTATATTTATTTTTATACAAAAAAACGTATACCTTAAACAAATACAATAACTTTGCTATATTATGTGGGTTTAAAGTTTCCTTGCAATTTTGATGAAAAATTTATTTTATTTTATATTTGTTTTAATTTCATTTTTTACTGTTTCAAAAACTTATTTTATATCTAAAGAACTACATTTTTTACATCATAAAAAACTTCAAGTATTGTAAAAAAATATTACTGGTAATTTTATCTATTTTTAAAATTAGAAATCTTCTAAATTGTTTGTTGTTCATATACCAATAATACTAAAAACATTCATATTAAAATATAAAAACATGAAAATATATTTATATAAATTATAACATTGTAATCTGCATACTTTCCACAAACAAAATTACAAATATAAATATCCATATGTTAGATGTAATCTGAATAAATTATTTAGATCATTCAGTACTACAAGAACTGAAAAACACCTTGCCTCTATTTATAGAGGTTAAATTCCTGCCAGATATGGAGTTTTAGAAATTCTTACAGTGTTCAGTAACAGTGACATAGTAACAGTTTGTTACATCTTACTGTTACATAAAATAACATATACTCAGTCTTTATTCGGTATGTAATGTTATAAAAAACAAATACTTCAGAATGTTCATTCAGAAATCTAAAAATTGTAATAGCTGATAAGTTTTGGTTTAATATATTCAAATTTCTTAAAATAATTTATTCTTAACTGTACTTTGTAACCAGTTATAAATCTGAAATTTTGAAGTAATGTGATTTTTTCAGGTATATGCAAATCAACAAACATGAATACAATTTCTGAATTTTCTGTATTCTGTAAACTACAAAGAAAGTTTTATCTAATTGCAATACGTGTATTGATATCTGTTTATAAACTATGAAATCAGAAGAAGTATTTAGATGCAGGAGAGAAATCCTTTACCAAACTGAGAACCCACTCAATTTTGGTGTATATAATGGGCAGTCTGTTACTTAAAACTCGGTCACTTAAGGTTGAAGCACTTTTAAGCTGTCATAACACTATATTTACCACTTTACTTTCTTGAGATAGATCTTCTTAGCCCGTTGGTTCCTTCAGTAATATCAATAGCCTCTCCCAGTCCCATTGTTTCAGGCAGAAATGAACTTTTGACTTCACCGGCTAATGATGACAGCTAAAAACTTTCTGAGAAAACACAAACTCATTCTTATTGGTCTTTATACAAAAGATACTTGTGATATTAGTTTCCTTCAGAATGCATCACCACAGAACGGAGAGTTCTAGAATAAGCAAAAGGTCGGACTAATGTACAGTAGCAGGCAAATCAAGACATAACTCATCAGGATGGGTTGTACATAAAGTTCAGTCACTGGTATTTTTCACAACTGATGGAAGAACTTTCTCATAATGTTTTATCCTTTTATCCTGTCCTAACAAAATTAACAGGGGATATTCTCTCAGCTACGTTTCTCCTGGTTGAAGCAATGGAATAACTTATAGCCTCCCTCAAAATGACAAGAACATTGTCATGTTGCCAAGTAAATCTCCTGCAGGCCCTTAGGTTACACAACTAAAATATTATGGCTATTTGTTTTTTATAACAAATAGTGTTCATTTGTAAAAAAACAAATACTATGTTTTACAAAAACAAAGAAATGTTAATTCTTTCTGTATTATTTGTTTGCAGGGTGCGAAGAAACTTTGTCCACAGTGCAATATGATAACGTCACCATCCGATCTCCGTCGAATATATTTGTGATGATTTAAACTATCAACAAAAGTTCCTTTTGGAATTAATGATTGAATTATTTTTTTCAGTTTGCCCCTAATTTTTTTGTATTTTTTTATTGTTGGCTAAATTGAACGTTACCTTGTACAGAAGTGTTTAATGCAATTTTGTTTGTAAATAAGGAGAGAAGTGTTTATTGAAAGTGACAGTGTATTCAGTAACAAATAACATTTAAGTTTATATTCAATGTGTTGTTACTTTATAAGTGACATCAACGAATGTACTTTATCGTTGAGAATGAACGTTAAATTTGTTGACTTTTTATGTGAAAAACACATTATGCTCTCTTAGCTGGTTCAGATGTGGATGAGAGTTGGGAGGAATCGTTGTGTGCACTGATCTGATAAATTTCTTCTGTGAGATAGACCTGCTCTCTATTCCATTGCTACTAGTGATATTCCATGACTATTTATGAAATTCTATTACTACTTTAATTTATTGGAAGAACTTGGTTTATAAAATGTGACAAGGTTTTGTTTTATTTGATACATAAAAATAATAGTTATGTTTTACTTGTAACATTACAGTTTTTAAAATTGCCTCTATTTCTATTATCTATTTGTTCATTCTAGACTACATGCATGTATTTTTTTTGTGATATGACTTTGTTGGATACAAGCAGTTTTTATAAATGTGCCATACCTAAAATGCAATTTTTACTATTATAATCACTTTATAAACCTAATTTATTAGTGTTTAACCATTGTAGTAAGTACTTTACAATCAATGCTGCTGTAATTCTTTCACTTCAAAACATTTCTGTTTTAAACACACCTGTTTTTACGTTTTGATTATTATTTTAACTATAAGTAATTATTATGTAACTAAGTGAATACTTTAGAACTTGCTGACGAGTTTCAAAACAATTGTTTCATTTACAAAGCTGACACACCAAGTAAGCTCTAAAGTATTCATTTAATTACGCAAAAATTACTTTTAGTTTAATCAGTGAATTCAAGATGATTACAACAAGCAACTATTATATTTTAAACTCAAAGGGATCTTACGGTGTAGAGCGAATAGGTGTTGTCTTTGCACTCTTTTTCAATCGCTACCACAGGATTCTCTAAGTGAATACCTACCTCTTTGCAGTAACTAAGTACTTACCCTATCTTATTTTGTACCTTATCTGAATCTTTTTTCCCTGGTGTTACTACACGGACGCAGGAAACTCACAGAATAAATGGATTGCTTTACCCTCTTGATCCTCGTAGCACCTCATGCACTCAGGGGATATAGGTCTCAAAATGTGTATTGAACCAGAGTGTCCCAGAATCCAGGTTAGGTTGAGAGAGTTGTATGTACCCAGCTCCGATAAAGTGGCTGCCTTTGCTTGACTATCAGAGCAGATGCAAATAGTCTTTCCTCTAGCTCATATTATTTTCTCATTGCATAGTTTTAACATGAGCATCACTGTATGCAAAACATAATTGTAGCCCCATGGTGTTTCAGGCTACTAATGCCCTCGAAGTCTCCTCTTCATTTTAGACTCATCCCTGAACCTAATTTCACTATGTTTGGGTCTACACTCTGCCCAAACCTTCATTTCAAAAATGGTTTTTTTCAAATATCTGTTTTCTATTGCAATAGGTAATGATTTATCCAGAGGTTCTGTCCATAGTATTCTTCAGACCCCATGTAATAGTGCATATCTGCTGCTACTTGTCTTCCACCACCTGAAGCAATTCATATGTATATTTCTATATTCCTAATAAACCCTATACCCAAACATAAATTGCAAATAAAATAGCATTTTTTAAAACAAATGTCAATGAAAACATAAAAACTAACTTTCAGAGTACTTTAACAATCTTTACTAATAGCTTATGACATATTTATTTATTTTTTTTAAAAGTTGAAGTAAATCAATGAGCAATATACCTAATACCTTAATACAAGATAATAATCAAATAATAATTCATTATCAAAGTTATATAGGTAACCATTATAAACATTACATTCTGGCCTGAATATACTTCAACACATGTGATTTAATATAGACTATCACAATTAGAAAATTTTTATTAAACTTTTTTACTTGGCCTTCAACTTATTTGGCAAAATGCCTGACAACGAACTCATTGTAGTGGTAATGGTTTGGAGTTCAACCTCTGTTCTCACTATTATAACTTATGGTTGAGGTTACATTAATTTAATTTGTTTTTTATGTAGTTTACTCTATTATGATGACGACTTTGTCATCGAAATTTACATAAAATTATATATCTATATAAATTTGTTAATAAGTTATTATTTTAATAATATTTTGAATTGTGGTCATAAACATATTGCTCACTATATATATATATATATATATATATATATATATATATATATATATATATATATAGGAATTTTTGGACTAGATAGGAGACTGACAGACTCGCCTAATGGCAATAGTCCAAAACTGCAATCTCTTGGAAATAAATAAATAGACACATATAAAAACTTACCACACTATTGAAATATTTTTATCAAACAATGATCTCTGTCAATCAAAAAAGAGAAAAAGAAAGACTGAAGTCAACCACAGATGTGTATAAATATCCAAATGTCACAGATTTATAGTTTATGATATAGTACTATATGTGATTTGTATAAATATTGATTATTTGAAACTAGATATTAATAGTCTGTCAGAAGGAAGGTAAATGGAGTTGTTAAAAATGGTAGAAGTTAGGGGGAAGGTAAAAGGAGTTTTATCTATCTGATGTTGAGGTTAGGAGGTTCTCTAGATTTGGTGTTCCACTGGTATGACAACTCCCATCTTCTCAATTCTGAAGAGTTACAATCAGGGGGAGGGCCTTAATTATTTTGGTGGTATAGCAATAATTGAAAGATATGATGTTGTTACAGCAGCGTGTTGAGCGGTTGGCCTGTCTATGTTCATGGTTCCAACGTCATGTCTGTGGCCATTCATTCTGATGCTTAGACCATCCGTGGTAAGGCCTATGTACTGTGCCGGGCAAAATTTACATTGCAACTGGTATATTACATTTTTGGATGTACAAGTATGATGACCCTGAATCTTGACGTCCACATTGGTTGCTAGGCTATGTAAACTATTTGTTGGGATGTGTATTGGACATGTCTTGCATCTAGGTCTATTGCACGGAAAGGAGCCATGAGGAAGTTTAGTTGGTTTTTCAGTACTTCGATCTGGTGATTTTGGATGTACTAAAATATTTTTCAAATTAGAAGTTTGAACCAAATATGTGGTAGATTTGAGAAAAAATCTTTGGTGTGGGTGGAAGCTTAAAGAATCTTGAAGCCATCCTTTAATATTTTGTTCAGCTTCTGTAGGCCTGGATGGTAATCTGTAACTAAAAACAGTTTGTTGTCTTCCATAGGTGGTCTGGGCTCATCAGATGATTGAGCTAAGCGGATTTGATTCTCAACAAGTTGTTTAGGATATCCTCTTTTTTGGAAAGCTAGTAAAGGTCTTTCTATTAAAGTCCTCCAATGCTATATCGTTTGAACAAATTCTCTTGCCCCTGATTGCCTGATTGTATGGTCTGGACCTTTTTATATTCATAGGGTGGTTGCTATTGAAATGTAGGTATTGTAAATGGTTTGTCGGTTTGATGTGGATACCTGTATAGATATTCCCATCTCTGATTGTTACATCTGCATCCAAGAAGGTGATTGTTGCTGTAGATTTCTCCCAGGTGCATTGAATTATAGAGAATAGTGATAAGCCCTTCAAAAAACTTGCCAGCGTTGAGATTCCCTGTGTCCAAATTTCGAAGATGTCTATATACCTGTACCAACATAATGGTTGGTGTGTTCATGTTTTTAGGAATTCTGCTTTGATATTACCCATGTACAGGTTTGCGTACAACAGGGCCATCCTAGAACCCATTGCTGTTCCTTTTATTTGCAAGTAATCTTTCCCTCAAACTGAAAATTATTTTTTTCAAGAATGAATTTGGTGAGGTGAACAAGGAAAAGTGTAGTGGGGTATGGGTTGTCTGAGCGTTTGTTGCGGAAATTTTCGAGAGCTGATGAACCATGTGCATGAGGGATGTTCGTATAAAGAGAGGTAACATCTATGGAAATCAAAATTGTTTCAGGAGGTAGAGATATGGGTATTTGAGACAGCCAGTATATGAAATGATTCGTATCCTGAATGTTTGACAGAAGGTTTTTCACCTAAGGTTGAATATACAAATCCAGAAAAGCTGAGATTCTTTCTGTGGCCGAATTACAACCAGCAATTATTGGCCTACCAAGTGGAAGTACGATATTTTTATGGATCTTTGGCAGTATGTAAAATTTAGAAGTGGCAATTTCATTGCACAGTAATTTTATAGATCCTTCTGAAATTAGTTCTCTAGGAACTGTCTATTTGAGCCATTCCAAGAGAGAATTGTTGTAATCTGAAGTTGGGTTATACGTGAGGAACTTATATGTTGTGCTGTCAGACAGTAACTTGTTTGCCTTCTTTATATAGTCTTCTCTGTTTATGAGTTTATGAATGGCCACAGACATGACGTTGGAAGCATGAACATAAACAGGCCAACCGCTCAACACGCTGCTAGTCACAACATCATATCTTTCAATGATTCTTATACCACCAAAATAATTAAAGTCCTCCCTCCTGATTGCAACCCTTCAGAATTGAGAAGATGGGAGTTGTCATACCAGTGGTGCACCAAATCTAGAGAACCTCCTAACCTCAACATCAAATAAAACTCCTTTTACCTTCCCCCTAACTTCTACCATTTTTAACAACTCTATTTACCTTCCTTCTACAGACTATTAATATCTAGTTTCAAATAATCAATATTTATACAAATCACATATAGTACTATATCATAAACTATAAACCTGTGACATTTGGATATTTATACACATCTGTGGTTCACTTCAGTCTTTCTTTTTTTATTGATCTAGATCATTGTTTGATCGAAATATTTCAATAGTATGATAAGTTTTTATGTGTCTATTTATTTATTTCCAAGAGATTGCAGTTTTGGACTATTGCCATTCGGTAAGTCTGTCAGTTTCCTATCTAGTCCAAAAATTCCTAAATAAGCTTTAAGCTCTACTAGAGCTAACCTAATATATATATATATATATATATATATATATATATATATATATAAAATAAATGTTACAAATTTTGACACGACTGATTATGTTATCAATTACTCAAATATTTTTTTATTTTATAGTATTTTTAACATAAAAAAATAGGTTAGGCTTAAAATTTACAAATAATAGTATTTTTAATTAATTAACTTTTGTTTCATCTTCAATAATGTACATTCCTATATTTGAAAATGAGAAATAATCTCCTGTAAATAGTGTTTTTAGTTGTACAGTAAATTTGTTTTCCATGTTGTTATATTGTTAATTTAGTTATATTTTCCTTTTATGGATTAGAAGGCTATGAAAGAGCAGGTATTAGATAATAATACAGGTTTAAAGACAACATTAAATAAAAGACTTTATATATTAAAATTTATAGTTTCGGTCAGCCAAAATGATAAATTTAGCTGTTAAAAAATGTATATCTTCTACTTTTTTAAACCCATTTGCCTACAAGTTTTTATAAGGACTATAATCTACAGAAAATCTAATTATTTCAGGTCAAAATAAGGTTTTAACCTTAAATTCTATAAATTTAGTTTTCAGGTCATATTGTTATAATGTAAAGAGATTTTGTTACAAAGCTCCTAAGCTGCAATAAAATACATTTTTGTGGTTAATAAATTCTCTAAATATGTAATTTTCATATAACTTTTAGAGTATAGTCCTGTTTTTTAACATACAAGTTTTGATATCCTTTAATTGAATTAGTTATTTATTAAAATTATTGTTTATAACAATGTACACCTTTGTTATTACCAAAAATACAATTTTTGTTGGCTCATCTTATCATAGAGGTAGTTGTACAAACCTATTTCATCTAAGATACTTTGTTGATAAATTCATTGATATTTTGCATGTGTATATAAACCGTTCATTATTTACGGATTCATCTTGTAGATAAAATACCGGTTCCTTATTATTAATAATATTTTAATTTCATATTCATTCTTACTTTGTTCACTATTACCCTCATTCACAAACTCTTTATCTAAACATAACTCATCAGAAATACTGCCTTGTCACTCAAAATAAATCCATTATCATCAGTTATATAGTAAACTCTGTTATTCACTAACATCTGTAAAACTCAGTTACTACTTATTCATGTGATCAGTTTGTTTACATGATCATTCTGTCATCGCAGCAGTAATTTATTTTATTACACTTAAACTGTAGAGCTAATTATTTATTCTTTGTGTTAGAAAAATATCAGAAAAAAACTTTAGCCGAATATTAGTGAGATCTAGAAGAAAACGGGTCAAAATGGTTTCATTGATGTATTTACATAGGGAGGAGCACCAAGAATAACTTTCAAGTAGGCCAATGGGTTTATTACTTACAGTATAGTGTAAACCACTTTGTGTAAATAACTAAGCATAATTGTATTTATTTAAGTTTGGTATTTTGCAAAAACAATAATTATTTTTCTTATTTTCCTCAATAACTAATTTAAAAGTTATTGCATATATTTAATTAAGTTAAAATAAGTTTTACTACCAAGATAAGACTGCTCCCTTTCTTCTATAAAACTAGAAATCATCCTTTGTCCCATTGGTTATATCATACTTTCCAAGGTCAAGAAAAACTTAATAGCCTTTTAATAGTTACCTTGACTGTAATTTTTAATTGATTGAAATCACTTTCAAACTAGTCAGTTCTCTGAAGCTTCAACTAATGTGATACTGTTTAAAAATATTTTGTAATGTAAAATTAAAATTGTAAAGTTTTTAAAGTGTCCTCAAACATTGAAATAGCCTTTGATAATCTGAAGTAATAGGGACCTAAGTTCTGTTCGAAATATCAGATTTTCTGACTAACAGATATTCATGAACAACACACCAGGAATCGATGCTGTAATTATAGTTTCTCAACAAGCGCTCAAACAAAATCAAGACAAAAGTAACATCCAGCTGTAGGAAGCCTTAACCCCACCAGATGTGATGTTTATTAGAGGCTGACATAGCATTCTGTCATTGAAATGATTTTCTACACTGCATAAAATTAAACTGATTGATTTTATCAATTAAGTAGGAAGAACAGCTTTAATTTATTTTGTCCAGATTTATTAAATAAATTCTAGGTTATCAAGACTACTGCATTAGGTTAAGATTAGTTTATTAAAACATGTGAAATAATTGAAATAAAAGTTTTATCAATGTGTTCTCAACTCTGGTACAGAAAGCTTTGCTAGTTTTAATTGTTATAACTTTACACTGTTTTTTTCATTACATTTGATCTGATTTTGACTATTTAAATCATTTTAGAATATACTTTGGTACTTTATGACAAAATAATGTTTTACTCATATTGCTTTTATATGTCAAGCAGTAAATCCATGATTTCAAACTAATTCCCATTCATAAAATCTGTTTGAAAAGTGCAAATAGCTGACAACAAAAATTTAAGTATACATCTCTGTCTCATTTGTGACATTAGATAATTTGTTAAAAATTTCCCTGCCTTGGTTTGCTCAAATTTTAATGGAAGTTCTTACCTTTACAAGGTTCTTGATTATTTACCGGTTTTAAATTTTCGCAGTGAAAAGATCCTCAGGGTAGTGTGAGATTCAGAACTAAATTCCAAGGACTTATCTAACTTAGTGTTTAAAATTTATAGATTTAAAGCCTGAAAAAAAGAAAATAATTTCATTAAATGAAATTTCCCAACGTAAATAAAATTTAAAATAATAAAAAAAGGATTAGTGGTTAATTGAAAGAGAGAAAGAGAGTAGAAACCTATGTTTGTGAAATAGTTCCTCCAGGAAGCTGAAGAATCTTTTTTTCTTCCATTGTAGTAGAAGTTGGGTGAGATGGTGTTTAGTCAACAACTTTAAAAATTATTTTAGTTATGAAAGACTGGAAATGTATGACAGTTGAGTGGAAAATTCAAAATTAGTGCTTTTTAATGAATTCAAAAAGAATAATTGTAAAACACCTTTTTTAATATTTTCAAGACAATTATTTTTATGAAATTTCTCTATTAAATGTAAAATCAAGTCTTTTAGGCTTAAAAATGTATAAGAAAACTTAGCTGTAATTTTTTGAAATTTGGCAAATAGAACAAAATCTGTTTTTTTAAATCTTAGTATTTTAAATATATATTACAAAATAAAATATTATTTTATTCATAAAGAAGGATGTTATGTTTAAATGCTACTCTGCCAATTAGTTGATCAACGATTTTGAAAGACAGAGAACTATCTCAGTTTGTTCTAATGAATTAGACCCAAAATGAAAACATGCAAAATTGTATAATTTTAAACATTTGGATAAGGCTGTGTTACAATTACCTCATGAGAAACATTTGCGTTTATTTGGTACAGTAATAAAAAAAAGGCTTAAGAATTTGCCAAATGGTTTGAGTATGACGACTTTACAGTAAGTATGGGTTGGCTAGATAAATATAAAACCGTGCATAGAATGAACTATCAAGGGGAATTGCTGAAGTGAACGAATAACATTGCAAAATGTGGCTTGTAACAGTGTCAAAAAAGTTCTGCAAGAATATCAGGCAAAAACACGCTGACGAGACGGGTTTATTCTTAATATTTGCCAGGCAATTTAAAAACCATAAATGTTTTGGGGAAAGCTTAGCAAGGAAAGAGTGATCATCAAGGTAGGGGAAACACGCATGGAAGCAAAAAATTAAAACTTTGGTAACATGGAAAAAACCCCAAGATATTTCCATGCAAAATCTTTAGAAGTTGACTACAATTTTAACAAATAAACATAAATGACCTTGCAATTTTTGAAGATTTCATACTCAATTAGGATAAAACAATGTTCCAACAAATACGTGAAGTTATTTTCTTCATCATTTACTTTCCAACTTATCTACTCTAGTACAAAATCTACTACGAAGTATAGAACTTGGCTTCTTTTCACCATACATGATGTTGAAACCACATATTCCCTGTAACCAATGGTCCAAGGAATAAAAAACATCATAGTGTATTACTGGAATGTATATTAATGACAATCTTATCGGCTCTTAAAAAGGTTTAATTTTACGTACAGACTGTTTCAGAAATTGATAAGTAATTGCAACATGATGTTTTCCTGGCCACTTTCCCAAATTGTTTTAAAAAGCTGGTTTATCAGTGGAAGTAATAAATTATGTTAAAGTGGGCAGTAAGATACAAAATTATGGTTTGCCGAGAGAAGGAAGATATGCTGAACATATAAAAGAAAGAAAATAAAAGCAGTCAGACAAGGAAGATGGCATTCAAAATAAGACACATCTCTCAATTCAAAGATAGTATTGACGAATGATAATTTAATTGTATAAGTGTAAAACATTTTGTGAATAAAAATCTTTGTTTAATAAAATTCAGTCAAAAATAAATTTTTTCAATTAATAAAAATATTGTATATAATATCAGTATAAATATGTAAAATATGCTTAGTACAATAAATATATTTTATTACAAATAGTGTTTTTTGCTGCACGTTAAATACAGCTGAGTTTTTCCAAGGCAATAATATAAAGGGTGTAATAAACCTATTTTACAAAATATTTGTGTGGATTTAATGATTTTATATACAGTAGAGTCTCGTTTATCCGACATTCCGTTTTGTCTGACACTGTTGGTTTTGTGGAGTGTTAATGCTTCTAAAGAGTAGGTGTTGCTTTCGAGTTTTGAGTCATTGTTATTGTTTTTTATTGATAGATTTATTGATTACTACTTTATTATGGCAACGAAAAGAAAGAAGGTCGCAGTATCAATGCAACAAAAACTTGAGGCAATAAAATTACTTGATAAAGGAGAGGTCAATGCAGAAGGTTGCTGATGATATGTTCTCGAACGGGTAACAGTAGGAGGTTGGGGAAAGAGATGATTGGAAATAGAAAAATGGTATTCTTTAAGAGTGACTGAAAGAGCAATTAAGGACAGAAAACCAATGAAAGGTTGTGAATACCAATTAAGTGAAGCTTTGTACCCAGTTCAGAGTCAAAGGTGTTCCTATTTCCAGGACTATCTTGCAGAGTTCACAGCAAGTGTTGGGTGGCTTGACACGTGGAAAAACGTTATGGAATCTGCCAGTTAAATAATTGTGGAGAGAAACTGTCATCTAACTTTGAAGATATGATTGAATTTCGTATAAAATATGTCAATTCTTTATTAAAAAAGAAAGCTAAACTGGAGATCAAATTTCAACTGTGGTGAGACAGGGTGTAACTAAGTTTTGACCTAGTAAGAACTTTGCAGCCAAAAAAAAAATCAGCCCCTGGCTGTAAATGTAGCAAAGAATGGGTGAGGATTCTGGCTTGCAGTAATGCTTTAGGGAACCATAAAATATATCTCGTAAGGGTTGGGATATCAAAAATTCAAAGTGATTTAAACAAATATTCTTCTAGTAAATTATTACAATCAGAAAAGTGCATGGATGAACTGGGCAATTTTAAAAGATGGAAAAATCCTACCACAATATTCACCCTCAATTAAATAATTAATATACATGTTATCATTGATAGAGTTTGCAAGTGAGATCTTAAAACTATTTTTAGGATTTGCCAGCTTTGTTACAATTTTAACTTCACTAAACTTAAAATTTAAATTCCTATAACTTCAAAACTTTATCGTTGGAACTCAATAATAATCTTACTTCGGATATTGTCAAAGCAAATCATTTTATTTTGCAGTAATGATTCGTCATACACAGAATAGAAATCACTGAAATATCAATTTACAGAAACACACTACTTTGTGAACAGATTTTGTGAAACAGTTTTTGTTGCTTTTTATTTTAATTGTTTATTTTTAAACATATATTTAGTTGAAGTTTCACTTTTTTTATATAATTTTTTTCATAAATTACAGATGTAATTTACATAATAAGAAACAGAAAAGTAAATTATTCTTAATTTTGTTGTTGTTTTTAATTTAAACTATTTTTCTTTCAGGCATTTTAATAAAGTTATTTTTGTGTTATTGGAAAAAAGTATGTGTTTATATATATATATATATATATATATATATATATATATATATATATATATATTTAGGTTAGTTTTGGTTGGTAAAGATTATTTAGATTTTTTGGACTAGGAGACTGACAGACTTACCTTGGTAAGAGTCCACACTGTAGTCTTGAAATAGAAACACATAAAAGCACTTAAACAATGATATATTTCAACCACTCAGTGGTCTTTGTCAATCGAAGAGAAAACACAAAAAGAAATATGAGAGAATGAAATAAAATAATTATAATCACAGATTGTGTAGAGTAGAAATCAGATGCACAGATTAAAGATATATATATTGTTTCCATGAGCATATGAGTGATTATAGTTTATATAAGTCTGTCAGGGGAAAAGAGATAAGGCTATTTGGAAAAAAAAATGAATGGATTTATCTGATGTTGAGGTTAGGGGATTCTTTAGACTTGGTATACCACTGGTATGATAGTTCCCACCTTCTCAGTTCTGAAGAATTGCAATCAGGGGGGAATGATTTAATTATTTTTGTGGTATAGCAGTCATCAAAAGTTGTGATGTTGTGACTCGCAGCATGTTGAGCTGTTGGTCTATCCATATTCATAATTTTAACATCATGTCTGTGGCCATTCATTCTGATATTCAGACCATCCGTGGTCAGGCCTATGTACTGTGCTGAGCAAAGTTTACATTGTAGCTGGTATATGACATTTTTTGATGTACAATTATGATGACCCTGTATTTTGAAGACCATTTTTGTTGTTTGGCTGTTGAAACTATTTGCTGAGGGGTGTATTGGACACGTCTTGCATCTAGGTCTATTGCATAGGAAGGAGCCATGAGGAAGTTTGTGTGGTTTCTCTGCATCAGGGTCTGGTAGTTTAGGATGTATTAGAATGTTTTTCAAGTTGGGAGGTTGCTTGTACCAAATTTGCGGTGGATCGGTGAAAAGATTTTTGGTGTGGACGGAAGCTTGAAGAATTTTGAAGCCATCTCTCAATATCTTGTTGAGTTTATGTAAACCAGGATGGTAGTCTGTTATTAAAGACAGTTTATTTTGTTCTGTTTGTGGTTTATGGTGAACCGAGGATTGTGCTGAATGAATGTGGTTTTCAATGAGTTTTTTTGGGTATCCTCTTCTCTGGAAGGCTGTTGATATCTTTCTATTAAAATCTTCCAATTCCCTATCATTCGAACAGATTCTCTTACCCCTGGATTGCTTGATTGTATGGAATGGATCGTTTTATGTTTATTGGGTGGTTGCTGTCGAAATGGAGATATTGTAGGTGGTTTGTCGGTTTGATGTGAATTCCTGTGTTGATATTTCCATTCTGGAGTGTTACCTCTACATCCAAAAAGGTGATGGCTGATGTAGATTTCTCCCAGGTAAATTGAAATGTGGAGAATTGTGTCAGGCTGTCTAAAAATGCCTCAAGTGTTGAAGCACCCCGTGTCCAAATTAGGAAGATGTCATCTATATATCTATACCAACATAATGGCTGGTGTGTTTGTGTCTTTAGAAAACTTTCTTCCAACAATCCCATGTACAGATTTGCGTACGATGATGCCATTCTGGTGCCCATTGCTGTTCCCTTTATTTGAAGGTAGTTCCTTCCCTCAAACTGAAAGTTGTCATTGTTTAAGTGCTTTTATGTGTTTCTATTTCAAGACTACAGTGTGGACTCTTACCAAGGTAAGTCTGTCAGTCTCCTAGTCCAAAAAATCTATATATATATATATATATATATATATATATATATATATATATATATATATATATATATTTAAAGTTATTATTATTAGTTGTAAACCGTTTTTTCCACCACTAAGTGCAATAATTTTACCTTATATGATGAGGCCCCTTTCGGTCACTTGACACCAGAAAAATAGAGAAAATTAACTCAATGATTCGACAATGGTCAAGTGACCGAAAGGTGCCTCATCACATAAGGTAAAATTATTGCACTTAGTGATGGAAAAAGTTATTTACAAGTAATAATGACTTCATAAAGTCAGTGCAACGGAAAAATAATGCACAACGTGAAATATATATATATCAAAGTTTATAATATGATTACATGGAAAAGAATTCAACTATAATGAATGAGTAACAGTCTGCTCACAATTGTTGTAAGTTTAGAGTACCATGATTTTACACGCCACTTAAAGCATTAATGTACCTCTACCCATTGTATTGATAGTACTTATCGTAGTTAAGAAAAGATTTATTGCCTATTGTGATAAAAATGTCTATATTCAACTGGTTTTTAATTTTAATAAAAACTTTTGATATAGCTTAATTTAGACTGTTTAGGACAAACAGGCTTCTGGGCAGAGCTTTAGAGTGAAAATTCGTAGAGAAATTGACTAGGTTTCGCTCTCAAATATTTATTTAATATGTTTATTTTGAAAATATGTAATTGAAGGGATGAAGTAAATGAAGTGTATTTGATGAGATGGAGTAAGGATGTTAATATAAGATAATAGAGATGAGCTGATAAAAGTTACTTAAATTTGTAAATATTTAATATAAACTTTATACTTGTTGCCATTGATTACTTTGAAAATCTGCATGTTGTTATGTAAATAGTCTGATGTACAGAATTTTTTATTGTAAATAAAGTCTAGTTATGAGTGATTAAATTGAATGAAGTTCTTTCTCTGATAACACTGATGATGTCACAGTATTTTGTCTCGTGGGTAAATAAATTTGATTTATATTATTTGAAAAATTATAAAAAAATATTTATGAATAAATGTTCAAGTATTTATTATAAATGATACACACAAAAAACTTCTAACCACAAATATTTTTATCATAGTCTTATGTAAATTTCGGCTGAAATGTATATATGACTATAATAAAAGTATTTGTGCTTAGAGGTATTTTGTAATAATAAACCACAGTAAATTATTCCAAGTAATTAGTAAAGAGTATTTATGATGTTGCAAGTTTTGAATTGAGATTAAAAAAAAAGTTAAAATATGAACATATTTCAATTGGTTTATCATCTAACTTTAATTTTTGATATTTATTATGAATCATTTTCTACCAATAATTTTGAATGACTACTTCTCTATATAAGTAACGGTTGCACATTGGAGAGGGAATTGCACTTTTATGCATGCTTCATGCTGGCTGGCTCTGTAGATGAAAAACTCCATTTCAGCATCATACGATGTTAGAGTGGGGAATTTGATTTTTTTCTATAGTAAACATTTTGTGGTAAAAGGCTTTAAATCAGGTTTTTTTGTTAAAAAAGAAATTGTTCATTTTCTATGGAATGGAATAGTTAAAATCCGTTAACAGGTATGATTCAATGTTTCTAGTAATAACCTTAGCGCCTTCATTGGTTTTAAATCGCGCGCACATAGTCAAAGTCACCAAAAATAAAACTTTTTATGTGATGCGTCTTCTGCCAGTGTTGATAACAAAAAATCAATCTTGCTTCATACAAGTGTTTTCAGCGAGATGTTGATCATAATTGAATAGAGAATTTAATGCCTTTGGCGACTTAACGACAGAAAATATTTTATAAATGGAGAATCATAATGAAATAAAAGTAGTAAACCTTTATCTGTCGTTAATTACATAGAGAATATTATGTTTTCCTAGACCATAGCCTCATACCATCATTAACATTAACTGCCTGGACAGATTGATTGACATTTGGAGAATATCATGACAGTAACCCTTACCGGCCCAGTAGTTTTTCAGAATGGAAATAAGCATAACCTATATGTTTTCATGAAGATCCTTAGCTAAAACAATCCATAATACAAAACTACATTTCATAACTGAAATAAACAAAAATATTTGAAAATGGCAGAAATATTATGTCTAAAACGTATCACTTTCTGTAAAAATATGCTCCCTATTTACTGCTTACAACACACCAAAAACATCTCTTGAAAGAGATTTTCTTCATATTTAACACAAATTCACTTTCAAGTATTTCTAAATATAAATTATGAACAGTGTTCTTTAAAGTGTAGGTCCTTCATAATGAACCAAATTTCCTCAAACTAATGTTTTTGCTTTTTCAAAATCTTAATTTGTCTCATAAGTTCTTTTAGTTCAAACTATCATCCCTGCTTTATTCTTTAACTTAATAACTAATTTTTAACCAAGTTATTTTACCTGAATATTTTGTGTTTAATGTCCGGAGTAAATGCCAAGAAACTATAGGGTTTTTGTTCAGTTTTTGTATACAACAATTCATGACGTTGGTAACTGTGATAATATTTGAGGAATATTAACTAGCTTTTGATGTAAATGAAGATTTTGCCACTTTTGGACAGAAAACAAAACCGTAATATTTAAATGGCCGATTGTAATAATTAATTTTGTGCAAAAATTAGAGTTTTGTTTTGGCCCTTAATGGCTTGATATGCAGAATTCGAATATTTCTGATGGAATTTTTTGTTTAGCACATATATATCAATTTCGGGCAGTAAATAAATGGAGTTAATATGTTTACATAAATCCTAAAGAGAGGTTTAGAATATAATAATAAAATTTGGCTATTATATTATCAGATTTTTTATTAGCTTCATGACATTCAGCAAAACATTTTTACATTGGAACTTTTTACAATAATTTCCTGAACCCATAACTAAAGTAAATTTATAAAAAAATGTACTACAACTTTGATGATTTTATTTATCATTGTCCCTTGGGTTTCAGAGGTTAATTTGCTCAAAGAGCATGTTAAATAAAATGCTTGTATTTTGTTTTAATTCAGCGGCCATTGTTAAAATCTAGTCTTTTACAACTTTCACTGAAATTACATAAATTTTAATTTAACTGTGACCAGAAATAATTTACATTGATAAAAACTCAGCCCAAACAGTCTATAAATAATTTAAATACAATTAAAAGGAATTTTTTTTCTGGCAATTTAAAGAATTTTAAACATTTTCAACAAAATATTTTAGATAGTTATGAATGTAGCTTGTATCTACATTAGCCCAGTTGCAAAATGGGTTTGTGGTAGCAAGATGTTGCTATATTAAACTGAGATAATTCATAATTTTTCAAATTGAAAATGAACAAAAATTCAGATTGAACCGGTGCCACCTGGATATAATGAGTTAAACTATATTCAATAAAAATGCAGAAACCTGCCTTTTTATAAATAAGATTTATTAATATACATTCTTCTTACTTAACTATAATATTTTAAACAAAACATCGATTTTGTAATTGAAGCATCAATCACTTTTTATTAATAAAAAATATGACATTCTCAGGTTATTGGGGAAATTGCTTGGTTACAGCTTGTTTTAAAACAGCTAACTGGTTTGTAAAATAAATTATCCTAAATGGCTCATTTCTATCTAAAATTAAAAAATGTGTTACCAACATTTTACTATTTGACAGCCTGTTGTCAGTTAAAAAGTCATGTAATTTTTATACAGGCCTTAAAAGTTATTTTAGTAGCTCTGACTGTGAGTTGCTAATATTTAAGTTATTTGTTTTTCAAATAAATGAGTTATCCATTACTTTTATGAAGTTTTTCTACCATCTTTCTTTTTGATTATGGAAAAGAAAGTCATTAACAAATTAGTGGGTTGATACCTTCTTATAACACCAGTAGAAAGTAATACCAGGCAATTATTATGTCCTTCTTTAGTCTTAACTCCATTCCACCTATCCTTTATTGGCCTTTGTATCAGGACCTGAAGGGGAGTGTGAACTAAGTCACCCGAGGTGAACACCTACTGAGAGATGTTTGGCGTCTCTTGCGTTACTCCAGTCTAACATAAACACTACTGACTACACTCACCTCATTACTACTCATACAGTTACGCTTAACACACACACTACATTAACAACACAATCTTTACATATGAACGCTTGCATCTTCTCCTAGACATTTTTGACTGGTCAGAACCGTTGTACATAGTGAGTGCTAAAAAGGCCAGAGCTTGACAAATTGAGACATAAGTGCGATTGCTGGTCTGCCAGTCAATTCAACCTTTAGTCGGGGAGTGCCTGCGGTCCACAGGTGTCGGAGCCTGTCCATAGTACTACGAGTTCTCAACTGATGCCCATCCAGTCAAGCTAAGGAAGAAAACAATAGGCCCCAGAGTTCTGGGGGTTGGAAATGATCTTTATGTGATCCTTGGGTGTACCCGTTCCAGTAGTCTCACCTGTAATGCCTGTTACGATGGCTGGTTGAAACAAATTTCATAGAAACAACAGAACCGTCACACTCAGCGAGTTAAAAGAAGATATGTCAGGATTTACCTGACGAACATAAGGTTGAAGATTGGAGTAAAAAGTTAATGGTAGCAATGTCATTGGCATTGCTACCACCAATGTATTTTCTTGCACAGAGGAAGGAAACAATTTATCAAAAGGATCCTTTCGAGATTAATAAGGCTATTACTGCCTATGCTGGAGGTCCTGTTGCATCAATTAAAAAGTTGAGAAATGGAACACTGCTTGTTGCAATTAGTTCTGAGAAACAAATGTGTTCTCTTTTAAAAATGACCTCCTTTTTTGATGTGGTAAGGGTTTCTGTGACTCTCCATAGATCTTTAACTTTTTCGAAGGGTGTCATTACATGTAACTATTTGATGAATGTGTCTGTAGATGAAATGAAATCAGAACTGGTAACAGATGTTGTACCCAATATGAAGACTGGACAAAGGCAAAAAAGTTGCAACAGCCTCATTTATTCTTACTTTTGCCAAACTGTAGCTAACTCGCTACGATGTTTTAAGTGTCAGCATTTTGGCCACTTACATTCTTTGATTTCAAAGCAGGGTATATGCAGTCCAACGTGCGCAAACTTTGGTGGTGATCACCCTGTGCAATCTTTCAACTGTCCTAGCTTTAAGGAGGCGAAAGCTATCGAGGACATCATGGCCAAAGAAAGAGAGGATAGTGCTCTTGGAGGCAGGGAAAATCTATCAATCTTCCTCAATCTATGATTGACAAAAAAACCTATGACGCTACTCTGACTGCTTCACAGTTGTCGCATTCAAAATGTCGAAGAAAATTGAAATTCTAACTGACCAGGTTACATGGGGCTTACCATGTGCTTGTCACATGGGGTTCCTCACTGAATCTAGGAGAACCTGCAAAGTTATGTGGTTTGTCTCTTACCAAGCTCTTCCACGGAGATGCTTGGACGAAGCAAATCTTTTAATTGAAACAAGTATTTCCTTGTAAAAGAAATCACCTATTGGTAATAAACCTCTCCTTTAAGTAACAGGAATGAGATCGTAAATAATACTTTTGTTTAACAAACTAAATCGACACTGACAGGTGCCAAAAAACCCGTTAATAAAGGGGGAATGATTAAACCGCCCCACCTTAATCAAAATCTTCCTTCGTTTCCATCCCTAAACAAGTGAAGATGCAATCTGAGAAATCTAAGCCTGGGCAGTCTGTGAACGTCATAGGCAAATTAAGAGAGAGCACCAATGGGTGTTAGATAAATCCATTTCTAAATTGATAAATGTCTGCAATTAGCAAGTCAGTGATACAATGGAATGTCAACGGAGTTAGGAGACACATAGTAAATTTAAAGGTACTCGTGCAAGATGTGTATCCAATGTTCATATGTCTTCATGCAAAATTTTGATTTAAAGGTGTATTAAGTTTTTAGATCTAACTTCGCTATAGACGATCGAGCTAGAGGTGGGGTAACCATCCTAGCCTCTGGATGTATCGATGCTGTTTCTCTAAACTTAACCTTCAAGTATAACACTTATTTTTTGTAGCGTAACAGTAACACTGGGGTCCACCAAACCCCAAAATATATTTTATCACTATACACTGTTTTTTAAATAATTACCTGTTTTATTAGGTTATTATCTTATAAAAAATTGTAGTTTAGTATTAAAACTAAAGTTTTTATTAAAGTAAAAAAGATAAATTTCCACAAAACCAAATCTTTTTTACAAAATTGTATAGTTGTACTGAATTGAAAAAATAGTTACATTTATTTTATATTAGATAAACAAATATACATATTCTGAGAGAAAAAGTATTGTCCTTTACCACAGTACTATTGAAAAGTTCTCAAAATTAATACGTTCCCTTACACTACCCTACAAAATCGTCCATTAACCAACATTAAAAATATATTGAAAAACTCATAACGAAGGCTCACTTAGATTTTCTTTAAATGTTTCTGCCCCTTAAACCACACATTCCTTGCAAACCATTGCCCGGTGGTCATCACACATAGCAGCACCGCAAGTTTGGTAGCGGAGTTTTGTTTTTCTTTCTTTTGTTCGAGGACAAAAAGTATATATTTTTTTCTTGGAGGTTTTTTCCCTTCTCTTACTTTCTCATGTTGTCTTTCAGGAATACCCAAATTGTCCTAATTGGCCATTTTAAGGTTCCTGCGCAGTGTTGTAGGTCTCTACATTTAAGGTCTCTAAATGTTTGTAGAATAAAGTTTTGATTAGCGATTTTCTTAGTGTTGTCAAATACAACCTTCGGAAAATTTTTTCGTGTTTCTTAGTTTCATCATCATCTATGGCACTGTTATGAAAGGTTGAAATCAAAACCTATTTTTTTCTCTTTTGGGGCGAAATACACAATTGTCTTATTATGGTTAAAAAAAATATAAATTGTCCTACAGGTTTTACTGATAAGAGCTTGGCAGGGACCTCGGATTTGTTTGCCCTCCTTGTCCCATAATTAACAATTTTTTGGTATTCTCGGCAAGCTGGCCTGAGCAACCGGGCGGGTCCACAGGTGGCGGATAGTGGGACGGCCTACAGAAATGTAGGTTACCTGTGAATAAGGATTCCGGAAGGTTTCTGAATATGCAGGCCTGGACCAAGGCTATGGTTCAAAGGTGAGGAATTATCCCTCCTCGTCAGTCAACCGGTTGGGTGTGGTAGAAATAACTGCTCTGACCGGTGAGACTGGGGTAGTTGGGAATTAAGTCCTCACAATGCTACTCTCACCTCCCAGGTGAACCAAGGGCAATGCGACAGTGAAGTATGGGCGGGAAACTACCCTAACGACACAGTTGTAAAAAAGAGAGTAAAGCAGGCTGTTCGCTCCATGAGCAACAGTTAATAATGTCCTGAACTTGGGGTGTGCTTCAAGGTCAGTGACTGAATACCCAATCCAAGGTGGAAGGCATCGTGCCGAAGGATGAATGGCTGCAAGGTATAAAATGCAGTTGCACACGATCCCCTTGAGGAACCAGACAAAACCTCATTGTATGTTGTCTTGCCAGGGCAGTGGGGTGTCTCTGCTCTGGTCGACCGTTATTTCCCCCATACTCGTGGGACGTTAATGGACCAAGTAAGTAAAAGAATTGATTTCGAGACTGCACAGACAGCGGGAGCCAATGAGACGGCAAACCGTGAGTCTGTAGCAGATGTGTCAACGGCAACCATCACTGGGGGTGCGGGGGTGGCTGTCAAGCTGCCGACTGCAGAAACCGGTGAAGTGGCTGTATTGTTGAGCACGCTGTCTAGTCCTGGGGCTGCTCTGCGGACCCAGGCGACTGCAAATTAAGCAGAACAATGATCAAGATCCTCCAAGTGAACCTACAGCATAGCAGGGCGGCGAGTGCTGTCGTGTGTAGGATGCTGGACAGGGGAGAGGTGGACTTGGTTCTCATCCAGGAGCCATGGATTTCTGGAGGACGAATATACGGGCTGGCGACATCTGGAGGTAAGTTGTTGTACGATAAGGACTCCGGTGTTCCCAGGACGTGTATCCTGGTTAGGAGGGGGTTGAATGCTTTTGTACTAACGGACTTCTGCTGCAGGGACTTAATAGCAGTGACGGTGGAGCTGCGGGCGGAGGGGAGGATGAAGAGGCTGAACCTTGCCACGGCATATCTCCCCTTTGACTACGCGGCGGCTCTACCAACACAAGAGCTGAGGAGGCTGGTCGAGCACTGCGGGGCTGTGGATGAGGAGCTGCTGGTGGGGATGGATGCTAACTCCCATCACACTTCGTGGGGAAGTACAGGTACCAACACTAGAGGTGAGGAACTTTTAGCTTATCTTAGCTCTAAGAATTTACTAGTCTTAAATCAGGGGGAAGAGCCGACGTTTGTCACTAGGGCCAGACAAGAGGTCCTGGACATTACGGTGGCATCGAACCAGACGGCTAGGTATGTACTAAACTGGCATGTATCGGATGAACCATCTTCTTCTGACCACAGACATATTAGGTATGATAACTCTCTAAATCCAGCCATGCTTCGGCCAACCAGGGATCCAAGAAGAACAGACTGGGACTCCTACAGGAGGGACCTGGGAGTTCGGATTGAGGAGGCTGGATTGGAGTATGGTGGGAGGAGAGAGCTAGAAGACTCTGCCGCATTGGTTGGCGAGGCTATAGTAGAATCCTTTACTGATAACTGCCCTCTCAGTGAGGGGAGAAAAGTAGGGGATCCGTCATGGTGGAACAAGAAGCTAGCCAAACTTCGGAAGACCACCAGGAGACTCTTTAATAGAGCAAAAAAGAACGGGGAGTGGGACCAGTATAGGAAAACACTAACCGAATACAACAGGGCAATTAGAGAAGCACGCAGGAAGTCCTGGAAGGAGTTTTGTCATGAGATTGACAAAACTCGGGAAGGGGCACGACTGCATAAAGTGCTCTCTAAGGACCCAATTAACCCGGTGGGGATGCTAAGAACCCCACTGGGAAATATAACAAAAACTGCAGGGGAAACTGTGGAAGAATTAATCAGAACACATTTCCCTTCCAGTACTCTGAGGAAACTTGGGGGAGCAGACACTGAACCAGTTGCCAAACTCTCCACAAGACGTGGTAAGAGGGAGGACTGGGAAGTGGCAAGGAGGATAGTAACTCCACAAAGAGTAAGATGGGCTATTGGCACATTTAAACCCTACAAATCTCCAGGTCCAGATGGGATCTATCCTGTGCTGCTGCAGCAGAGAATGGATTTGCTGGTACTGGTACTTACTAAATTATACAGGCTAAGCATTGCTCTAGGGCATGTGCCGGCAGCCTGGAAATCTAGTAAGGTGGTCTTTATACCTAAGCCCACCGGTAACCAATCGGAAGGGAAAGGATACAGACCTATTACACTCATGTCCTTTGTTCTTAAGGGACCTGAAAAACTGGTTGATAGGCATATTAGGGGGGGTGCTTTGGCCATAAAACCACTGCATTGGAACCAGTATGCTTATCAACCGGGGAAATCCTGCGAGGGAGCTCTCCATCAAGTAGTTGGTAGGATTGAGCAAATGATCGCCAAGAAAGGTTGTGCCATAGGTGCCTTCCTCGACATTGAAAGGGCTTTCAATAACCCCTCAGTGGAGACGATGGTAAGTGGTGCAAGACGTCATGGAGTGGATGCAACCACTTGTGGTTGGATAAGTTCCATGTTAACAAACAGAAGCATTTCTGTAGAGGTGGCAGGGGAGGTCAGAAGGGCGGAGACAAGTCTGAACTGTGCACAGGGGGGGGGGGGTTCTCTCTCCTCTGTTGTGGTGCCTAGTGGTTGACAACCTTATTGAACTCCTGAATGAACAGGGGTACTTCTGTCTAGGATATGCGGACGACATAGTTGTTCTGATCCTGGGCAGATTCCCTGATACAGTCCTTGAGGTAATCAGAAATCCTCTACGACTGGTTGAAGAGTGGTGTAAAAGGGAGAACCTTAGGGTAAATCCAAAAAAGACTGCTCTCATTAACTTCACCAGACAGCGAAAAGATCTGACGACCAGGATGCCCCGCTTGTTTGGTGAATAACTTGAGTTTGTGGGGGAGGTGAAGTACCTGGGAGTTACTCTGGACAGGAAACTCACCTGGAACCCACATCTTGAGAGGACAGTTAACAGGGCCAAAAGGGCACTGATGACTGTGAAAAGAATGGTGGGTAAGAAATGGGGACTGAAGCCATCAATGATGCACTGGATGTATCTGAGGGTGATAAGACCTATGATTACCTATGGAGCTCTGGTGTGGTGGACAAAGGCCAACCAGGCACAGACAAGAGCTAAACCGAGCTCTATCCAGAGATTGGCCTGTCTGTGCACACTGGGAGCGATGTCAACTACACCAGGTGCAGCAATGGAAGTAATGCTTAACCTCCCTCCCCTTGAGCTTGTCCTTAGGGGAGAGGCGAGGCTGGCGGCATGGAGATTGCGCAACTCGAGCAACTGGGCTAACCTCCCAGATGTCTCGGGACATATGAGTATCGAGTGCGTGGTCAAAGAACCCGTCTTGGAAATGGGCAGCGACCACATTACTCGAATGTTTGCACCTGACCAGGTCCACCAAACTATAATGGAATGGTCGGGGACATTAACATCGGGAGCTCAGATCTGGTACACAGATGGCTCCAAGATGGACTTTGGCACTGGAGCGGGGGTGTATTGTAAAAACCCAAGGGTAGAACTAGTTTTTTCCTTGGGGAGGCATACCTCTGTCTTTCAGGCCGAAGTATATGCTATAAATGCCTGTCTGGGAGAGATAGCGAGAAGGGAAACACACGGGACCCGGATTGCTATTTTCTCCGACAGTCAGGCAGCAATTAAGGCACTAAACGGACACGTGGTCACCTCGGCCATAGTCAGGGAGTGCCTAATTAACCTACAAGTTCTGGCAAGGCACAATCAAATCGAGTTAGTTTGGGTGCCAGGGCATAGGGGAATACTTGGAAATGAAGCCGCAGATGCGCTGGTCAGGGAGGGGTCTTCGACTCCCCTGATTGGACCGGAGCCTGCGGTAGGTATTTCCAAATCCATGGTCAAGATGACAGTGCGAAGGTGGATGGCTTTAAGACACTGTGAGCTCTGGATCAGGGCCGAAGGGATGAGACACAGTAAGCTAACCCTTAGGAAACCTTCCTTGGGGCTGCAGAAGAATCTCATCTATCTGTCTAGGCAGGAATTGAGGATAGTCACAGGTCTACTCACGGGACACTGTGGACTAAGGAAACATTTGCATAAAATGGGTATCTACAAAGATGAACCAGTGTGCAGATTATGCGGGCAGGAACTGGAGACTGCCACACACATTATTTACAGATGTGAAGTACTTGCTGAGAGGCGCTTCAACCTCTTTGGTGATGGAACGGCTTCGGTGGGTGCTGAAGGTAAAACTCTAGTCAGGAAACTCCTAAACCTGGTAAGAGGGAAGGGGTTATTTGACTAGATCAGGGAGGTAAGTACAATATACCTTAAGGTAGCAGTGCTTCGGGCAATACAAACCCGCTCCCAAGTTAAAAAAAAAAAAAAAAAAAAAAAAGGTTTTTATTAAAGTAAAAAAGATACATTTCCACAAAACCAAATGTTTTTTACAAAATTGTATAGTTGTATTAAATTGAAAAAATAGTTACATTTATTTTATATTAGATAAACAAATATACATATTCTGAGAGAAAAAGTATTGTCCTTTACCACAGTACTATTGAAAAGTTCTCAAAATTAATACGTTCCCTTACACTACCCTACAAAATCGTCCATTAACCAACATTAAAAATATATTGAAAAACTCATAATGAAGGCTCACTTAGATTTTCTTTAAATGTTTCTGCCCCTTAAACCACACATTCCTTGCAAACCATTGCCCGGTGGTCATCACACATAGCAGCACCGCAAGTTTGGTAGCGGAGTTTTGTTTTTCTTTCTTTTGTTCGAGGACAAAAAGTATATATTTTTTTCTTGGAGGTTTTTTCCCTTCTCTTACTTTCTCATGTTGTCTTTCAGGAATACCCAAATTGTCCTAATTGGCCATTTTAAGGTTCCTGCGCAGTGTTGTAGGTCTCTACATTTAAGGTCTCTAAATGTTTGTAGAATAAAGTTTTGATTAGCGATTTTCTTAGTGTTGTCAAATACAACCTTCGGGAAATTTTTTCGTGTTTCTTAGTTTCATCATCATCTATGGCACTGTTATGAAAGGTTGAAATCAAAACCTATTTTTTTCTCTTTTGGGGCGAAATACACAATTGTCTTATTATGGTTAAAAAAAATATAAATTGTCCTACAGGTTTTACTGATAAGAGCTTGGCAGGGACCTCGGATTTGTTTACCCTCCTTGTCCCATAATTAACAATTTTTTGGTCTACTAAAATGGTGTTGAACATCATTCTGATTGTTCCTGAAGTAAATCTCTTATAAAATCAGAATTTTCTGCTATATTGGAGAATTTTAGTAGCACAAACACGAATACTGTACTATGGAAAAAGGTATACGTAGATATAACACTGGGGCCCACAGGACCCCACGGCCACTTATATTGTTTATTGCACCGGCAGCAGCAGGCTACAAGATGGCAAAACCAGTGTGAACTCTACCCAGGAGTACCAACTGAATTTACATGGGGGATATATATCCCGAAAAAAAATTACAAAATAATTACCCAGTAAACTTTGTGTGGGTTCCATTGGACCCCAGTGTTATATTTGAAGGTTAAAAACTCCTTTAAAATCAGTAGCCTTTCAAAGAGCTGTCCCGATCACTGTGTGTTGTATCTGCTTGCCACGCAATGGTAATTTTGTACACAGTTACTTAATGAACTTGCCAGCTACCAACGTCATTGTTATTGGCAGAAGATTTTAATGTTCACCATTTGTTTTGGAAATCTTCGACTTGCAACTCTAGAGAACAGCTTGTGGAGAGTGTAAGAACGGAACTGGCTTTTCGTCTGCTAAACGACGGTTCGCCTACTCATTTAGTAGCATCTACTGGTGGATGGACGACCAGCTGTTGACCTATCGATATGCAGCCCTCCTTTGTCTACTACTTGCACGTGGTAGGTATTGAATGGCATGCATGGAAGCGACCATGTAGGTACCTAATTTATGGGATTCCCCTCCCTATTATGCTCGACATCCATTTTTGGGAAAAGCCAACTGGGATGGCTACTCGAATTACCTTGTATCACTTGAAATGGATTATGTGACACCCATTAATAAAACAATTGATATTTTCACAAATCCCATTTTGAATATTGTTGTAAAGACTTCCTAAAACCTCCCGTGTCCCATGTCGCCCGCCTGTTCTGATGAATGCTCAGAAAATCTCCGTTTACGACGGCGAGCTGTAAGGAGATTAAATCGACACCCTACAAGTGAAAACCTTCAAGAATATAAAACACTCCATGCAAAATCACGGAGGATATTTAGACTGAATAAAAAGAATTCTTGGGCACAGTACATTAGTACGATTAAAACAACAACTCCATCCTCCAAAGTGGTACTTTTATTCCATTCCAGCCAATGCGCTGAAGGAATCGGACGGAATATTTATCACAAACAGTGATGATAATGCTATTGTACTGGGAACGTCATTTTCCAACTTCTCTTCTACTGCAGTTTATAATAGATTATTCCAGATGTATAAACTGAAGGAAGAAGCAACACCTTTTACTGTTCGATTACCTGGAAATTCTCCTTTAAACATTCTGTTCTCTATAGAAGAATTGGAGTCAGCTCTCTCATCAACGAATGATTCTGCACTAGGTCCTGATTCAATTGTATACTCCATTTTTAAACATTTACCATCATCGGCGAAACTAGTCTTTCGGATATACAGCCGTTTATTCGAGGAACAGAGTTCTCCTGATTCGTGGTTAGAAGCCATAGTGATTCCTCTTTTAAAACCAGGTAAAGACCAAACCAATTCCAGTAGTTATATGCCTATATCTCTGACAAGCGCTTTCTGCAAACTACTGGAGAAAATGGCCACCCTCCCTCTTGTCTAGCACTTAAAAACCAACGCGCTTCTAAGCAACGTACAGTGTGGTATCAGGCAAGGACGATTGTCTGTTGACCAATTGGTTTTGTTAGAATCCGCTATTCACAATGCTTTTATGTTGCGTTAAACACTCGTTGCTGTTGTCTCCGACCTCGAGAAGGAGTGGAAAAAAGAATTCTGAACATTCTAAAATCATGGGGTATACCAAGGAACATCTTAGCATTCATCGATAACTTTATGACTATTGGGTCCTTCAGTGTTCGTCTTGGAACTAGCTATTCAAACAGTTATAACAAGAGGTACACTGCAGAGCACTGTATTGAGCGTTACGCTATTTGCTGTTGCCATTAACAATATCACTGAAAATGTACGATCCCTGGTTCACTGTTTTCTATTTGTTTGAGATTTCTGTATTTATGTGCCTGCTTGCAGTATGGCAACCATGGAAAGATCTTTCCAGATAGTTATAGGCCTACACAGATTAAAGGAATAATTAAAAAAGGGCTTTAAATTCTCTGCTTCGAATACCTAATGTGTCGCAAATTATTTCTTAGCTGAAAAATTTCATAAAAGGTGTTTGAGATCCCTGTTAAAAGGAGATACGTAATTATTAATAAATCGAGTTTACACTTTGTACAGTGTGATCTTCGTTTTGTCTCTTGCTCTGGCTTGAAATTAATTTTTCCGTAAATAAAGGCAAGAAAGTAAGCTTAGAAATTAAGTCACATTGTGTAATAACATAAGTTTATGCATGAAAGGTCAAAATCAGTCTATTATTATACAATAAAAAATGATTTTCGCTTCTTGTTTATGGCACTGGCGTGAAGTTAATTCTTGTGTGTCTGGGTCACTGGCGTAGAGTTAATTCTTCCGTAAATCTGTGTGTGTATCTGGGTCACTGGCGTGGAGTTAATTCTTCCCTAAACCTGTGTGTGTAATCACGTGTGGAGCAGATGAAAAAATTTCAAAAAAATTTAAAAATAGAAAATACAAAAAAATTAAAAATCACAAAAATATTTATCAGGAGACTACATTTTGTCATGGTGTGGTAGTCACTTAGGAGTAGCGATGGTTGGGGCTACTCCCCCAAGGGGTAAGCTTTCTGCTTGCCCCGGCTTGTAATGCGGACATTGAATCGGCTTCACTGATTCAGTTGGCGGTCCTAACCCCGTGAAAACTGCAGAGGGCAAGCGTAGCGACAGCTTAAAAGGCCAATGTGTTAAACTTTTACACAGACCAAGGGCAGGCGCTTGATTGACATTGGAAGGCCTGAGACCAAAGTCGGACGGTAAGGGTAATAATCAATAAATTGTATTATTATTATGGTATATCAGTTTTTTGTTGCTATATTGTTTTGATCTTGTTTTTTAGCGACATTCGAGCTGGCTTAGACCATAATGGCATTGGTCAGTGGATAACAGTCTCTACTTAACTATTTTGGTATGCTATCTATATATTGTCTAGGGCCCAAGGCTCAGATCATAATGGCATTGGCTAGGGCCTTCACCAGCCATACTCACCATAGCCCATTTGAACTTCATGTAAGTTGGTTTGTTAAACGACGTGTAAGACAGTTTTTTCAATGTTGTTTAGCTGAAACGGTGGTCATTTGATCTGGCCTTCACCAGCCATAGCCGTCATACCCTATTTGAACTAAGTGTAAATGTTGTTCGTTTGAAATGAGTTTAAGTTGGTCGGTTAAACGGTGTGTAAGACAGTTTTTTTCAATGTTGTTTAGCTGAAACGTTGGTTATTTGATCTAGCTGTTGTCAGGCGATGTATCTGTTGTAAGGCTAGGTGTCTATTGTCAGGCTACGTATCTGTTGTCAGGCTATGTATCAATAGTCAGGCTATGTATCAATAGTCAGGCTATGTATCAATAGCCAAGCTATGTATCTGTTGTCAGGCTATGTATCGGTTATCAGGCTATGTATCTGTAGCTATTATGATAAGGTGAGCATCGGTAGCTGTTTTAACGTAACTATTGTGGTATAGCGTGCATTGGTATCTGTCTTTACGGAGATACTGCCTAGAATCTTGTACAGGCTTTACGTAACTATTGTCTTAGATCATGAATCGGTAGCGGTTTTGACGTAGCTATTGTGGTAGAGTGTAAATTGGTAGCTAGTTTACAGAAATATTGGCTAAAGTCGTGATTTGATGGAGGTGTTTAGGGCGTATGTTTTAGTGTGTAGGATATAGTGTGTACGTTGTAGAGTGTAGGATATAACATGCATTTTGTGGCGTATAAGGTAAAGCATGTAGGTTGTATTGTGAGGTATGTAGTATGTAGTTTGTAGTGTGTAGGATATAGCGTAGGCCATTTAGTACTTCCCCATATGAACTATACGATTGCTTACCTGAGGCTCTACCAGATAGAAGAAGGGAAAATATGTGTAAGGCTCAGATCATAAAGGCTTTGGCCAGTGGTTTACCGACATAGTAGGCCCATGTAGGGATTCATGTATGTAGGCTTACATGCATATTGGTATAACACAGTATGTTGGCTATCATACGTGTTGGCTTAACATAGTATATAAGCCTATATAGGTTAACATGCATATTTGTTTAACACACTATATAGGGCTATCATACATGTTGGCTTAACATAGTATACAAGCCTACACGTCTTACTGAGACCGCATTTGAGGCGTCCGTCAGGCATAAGCCTACCGAGCCCCTGCAATGTGATAGGTCGATTCCCGCACAGACTGGTCAAGTTGGTCGGTTAAACTTAGCGTAAAACAGTGTTTAGTTGAAACGTTGGTCATTTGATCTAACCGATAATTTTTTTGGCAATTTCATATATTATTAAAAATAACCCCCGGGATGAAATCACCCCCCCATCTAACCAACATATACTCTAAACATACCCCATACACATACCCCACAATTTCTTACACTAAGCGACGCCGTCTTACAAAAACATCCCCCACCCCCGGGACGAGCCCCGAACCCACCCCGCATATACCCTCCATACACATACAACACTTTTTCTTAGGTTAGGTTAGTACAGTAGCGCGACGCAGTTAGGTTAGGTTATGAAACTAGCGCGACGAAATCTTGAATAATCATCCCCCAACCCCAGAACGACACCCCGCAACCCCCACATCTACCCACACATATCCCACTCCATACATACACCAGGCGACGCCATCTTGTCTCAGGTGCCACGGTTCACGGATCGAATCCAAACCATACAACTTTATTTTTATTCCAACAATTTACATTGCATTTCGTATAATTTTAATTATTCTTTAATTTTTACATCGCCCGACACCGCGCTAACTCTTATCAACATAGCCGTCATCTTGAACCGCCATCTTCTTCCCGCCACATGGGTGCCGCCATCTTGGGGAGTGGTGGGAGTAACAAATCCGGCTTTCCTATTGGCTAACGCCCAAGCGCCCCTTCTACCCCAACGCCTTCTCTACTGTTGCGGAGTACACAAACTTCAATTAGGTTGTGTCGGGGACACTTCAACATTCTGCTGGGTTCCTAGTCAATGTGGAACTACGGGAAACACAAAAGCACATGAAGCGCCAAAGATCGCTACAAATGTGGTCCCAACTACGTCTTGTGTCATGGTATCTAACCAGATATGTAACCACATATGTTTTAAAAACAAACATTTATAAGTACGTGGAATTACGAATGCCAATGTGTGAATAGTAATAAACTGAGGGAAATTAAGGCAGGCGAGTATCCAGCGACTTGCTTAAGGGGGGGGGCGATCGATGCATTATATATATATATATATATATATATATATATATATATATATATATATATACGTGTGTGTGTGCGCGCGCGCGCTTGCGTGTATGTAGAAACATAGAACAGAAAAAGTTCTTTCTACGCTTACGTTAGAAATCGGTAACGTGATAAAGATTCGTAGCAAATTAGACTTTTTAATAAATAATTATTCCAGTTTCGATAACACTTATGACTAGAGAATATTATTAATTTTATAATAAGCTATTACCATAAAAATGGTTTATTAATTAGTATAAGTAGTTATTCTTCCAACACGAACAATTCCGGAGTCAACTGCGAATATTACGCTTTCAAAATTACGTATTGAAAATCATATGTTTTTTTAAATTTTTACCCGGGTCTGAGCCCCCAAAACCCGCCCAGCCCTCGTGGCAGCCAACCTCTAGCGAGCTACCTCCGTCTCACATGCGCATGCGGTTAGTATCCCTACCGCGAATGAAGGAAACGGGATTGATTGCCCATGTACCAAGCTCATAAGCTCTTTCCATGGAGAATCAGGAGATAGTGAAATGAAACAGTACGGTAAATGTCGCGCTAAGAGCGGGATGAAAAAACCTGACAAGAAAGAAACCCTGCCAGGAAAAATCCCGCGACAGATCATGCAGAAACCCTGGGGGCTTGTATCACCTTATGCTAAGGAATAAGGAGAGGTATTACCTTGCAAATACCTTGTGAGTGAGTGTATGGCAGGAATGGCATGCACCTCTTCTTCTGCTGCCTACTCGAAACTGAAAAGGCATGCAATCAAATTATTACCTCCGTTGGGGCTAAGCTGCGGCCCTGGAGATGGGCCCCTGCGTCACCTGGAACATAACTGTGAAGCAGAATTTATTAGTATGTATATTATTTTGGTGGTATGGTGTGAGCTAGGCGGCCAGTAAGGACAGCGGCCGTCTGTGTGTGTCGTGGGTGGGGTAATATCTACCCAGTGAGGAAATGAGTGTTGATGTTGTATGTGCGTGAGCCTGTTTGTAGAACTTTGTTGCTAAGTGTCGGAGGTGTTGTTTGATGAAAGGCACTTTTAAGTCAGTGTGAAGCAGTGTTTATCTTGTACATCTAGGTGCCTTCGTGATTATTCGCAAAACCTTGTTTTGGAATAACTGTAGTCTGCGTGTGCGTGTGTTACCTGCATGGCCCCAGACGGGTGATGCGTAAGTGAGTATGCTGCGCAACATAGATACGTATATAGTGGTGGCCGCCCGTAGTGAAAGTGGGCTTGTTCTGTTTAGCATAGGATATAGTTGTGTTAATCTAATTGTTGCTTTTTTTAACGTGTTGGTAATGTGAGGGTCCAAAGTCAGGCCTCTGTCGAGTATGACTCCCAGATATTTGACCTGGTTCCCCCAGTGAATGTCCTCGCCTAATAGTTTTAGAGGTGTGTTGAGTTGGTGTGTCCTACGTTTGGAGAGAAGCAAAGCCTAGCACTTGGCCACGTTCACCTTAACTCTCCAGTAGCTCAGCCATGATTCTAGTACTGTAAGGTGGTCCTGTAAATATAAGTGTATTAGATGTGGTTTCCATGACTAAGCGGATAACGCGTTGTCATCTGCAAATATGGCCACTTGTGTGTTGAGTGTTGTCGGTATGTCGTTGATGTAGATGTTGAACAATACGGGCCCAATAATTGAGCCCTGAGGGACTCCGGCCCGTATAGTCCGTAGTGTAGATTGAGCTTGATCTACATCAACCCTAAACTTACGGTTGGACAGGTATGAGCTAACTAGGTGTATGAGCCCGTCTGGAAAGCCATAGTGACGACGTTTCGCTAAGAGCCCATTGTGCCAGACCCAGTCAAAGGCCTTTTCAATGTCCAGGAAGACTACCCCAGTCGAGCAGTAATTGTTGAAACCCTTGGTTGCATGCTCCACCACTCTCATCAGCTGATGCGTAGCCGAGTGTTTTGTCCTGAAGCCAAATTGCTCTGGCCTCAGTATGTTGTGTGTGTGGATATGCTTGTTGATACGTTTGAGCAAAATTTTTTCAAATACCTTGCCCATCGTATTCAACAAGCTTATCGGTCTATATGAATCAGGTTTGTTGTGGTCTTTTCCCGGTTTGGGGAAGACCAAGATCTTGGCCTCCTTCCAAGCGTCCGGGAAGTGTTGTGTCCGGAGTATAGAATTATAGATGTTTGACAGATAAATGATCGCTTTCTCCGTGAGGTTTTTAGCGTTGTGTTGGTGATGGTGTCTGGTCCAGGAGCTTTCCTGGAGTTTGTTTGTGAGATTGCCCACTTTATCACTGTGATTGTAGTGTCAGTGTTTGGCTCTAACGTAGGGCAGAAGGCAAACTGTGCTGTTTCTAAATCTACTTTAGCTGTAACGGCTGCATCAGCTGGTTGGTCGTTTGGTTGGAACGTGCTCTCAAGCGTGTCAGCAAACAAGTTAACTTTGTCGACCGGGTCGCCCAACTGCCCATTCGGGCCGATGAGTGGGGGATATCGCAGCGGTTCTCGCGTGAAGTGTTTGACCATCGGCCAGATGGGTGTATCTGTTGTGTTTAAGGTCGCCAATTCCGCTTGGAAGCCATCGACTTTGTACTGAATTAGTTCCCGCCTAATTTGCCTCTTAAGGCGATTAAGTGTTGTGTGTGGAACGCATCTGTCTACCCCGTGTTGCAATCCCCGCCGGATCCTATTTCGCCGGGTGATTAGATGTAGTATGTGCCTTGGTATGTGTACATAGTGTCTGGGCTGACATTTAACTGGTACCACGTTAGTAATCGCAGTACGTATTGCCGTCGTAAGGCTGCCGACGGCTTTGTCTATGCCCAGTGGTGAGTCGACATTTAGGGTGGCAGGTAGAGTGCTGTCCAGCTGGGACTGGAATAACTCCCAGTCAGCTAGTCTGTAGTTCATGCACCTTCCTTAGCTCTTTGCGAGCAGGGCTTCCAGAAACCGCCATTATGACGGGGTAGTGATCTGAATTCAGATCTCTATCGACGCGAAGTTGCAGTGACACTAGCAGACCTTTCGCAATAACTATATCCAAAATGTCTTCCGTGTGGTAAGTGCTGTGGTGTGTTGGTTCAGGAGGGGCCAGAAGTATAGCTGTTGTGTTTTGAAAGAAGGTTTGGAGTTGCCGGCCTCCTGTGTTTGTAGACTTACAGCCCCAGCATGTGTGTTTAGAATTAAGGTCCCCGGCGACTATTACCCTACTAGAGGTCTGTAAAAGAACTTCTAAATCGCGAGTGTAATCAACAGAACCCGGGGGTTTGTACGCTGATACAAGTGTTGTTGTGCTGCCGTTGAGCTCAAGCCTAATAGCTGTTGCTTCAACGCATGTGAGTGCGGGCAAAAACGATTCAAAATGTTTAATGCGTTTATCTATTGTTATAGCCGTACCGCCGCGGCTTCTAGTTGTCCTGTCAGTGCGGTAAACTTTAAAGTTTGGCATTGAGAATTTATCTTGGGGGTTTAGGTGTGTTTCTGTAATAAGCGCTAGTTTATAGTTGTTTCCTTGCATATAGCGAAGAAGCTCTAGTTTTTTATATTTAACGCCGTTGGCATTCCATATCAGGACGGGTAACCTATCCATGGTTGACAGAAGAGACGTACTGGATGAAGGAAGTCAGGAATTCTGAGAAGGTTTTGGGAGGTGAGGATAAGGTCTTGACAATGAAAAGACCCAGTCCGCCCGTGAAGGCTTCCCAGGTCAGAGCAGAGTTAACAACTCTTAGGAGCGGCTCAAAGCTCCCTTTCGCCCAGTCTATAGAAGCGGACGAGGTAGGTATGGTCAGGGGTGGGTTAACGGGGGCTGCAGGAGCCACATGTGGCTCTGGCTGAGGTTGGGAAACCGTCCTGGCCTTTGTGGGCTTGGAGCGTTTATCCTCTCGTTCCTTTTGCGGGGGATTAACCCTGGCTTTAGGAACGGGGGGTGTCGTTGACATACCTGCCTTAGGGCCAGAAATGGTATTGGGTGTCAGTAAGTTAGGTGTTGGAATTAGGGCCGGTTTGGGGGAAGTAATGTTAGGAGGTGGCATTTGCACTGGCTTCCCAGACGTAGCCGAAGCAGATGCTTGGGCGTAGGAAATGTTCGGTGTTGTGTACCGTGGAGCAGGCACCTGTGTTTTTGTTTTGGCTGAAGGGGCCGGTTTTGAGGTTTTATCCCCACCGTCCTTCTTCTTTGCCTGGGCCTTGGATTTGGCGGCCTGCTTGTAAATGGCGGTGTGGTTAGCCCCGCAGAGGATACACTTGAAGTGGTCTCGATCCTTTGTGCAGGTCTTGGAATCGTGGCCCCCGCCACATTTAACGCACCGAGGAGTAGCCTTACAACAGCTTGTTGTATGGCCTATCCTCTAGCAGTTGATGCATTGCACAGAACCTGTGGGCTGCCTGTAAGCTTCCACTCGTACCCGCATGAAACAAATACTGGTCAGCGCCATTGCTTCACGAGCGTCTTTTTCGGACGCTAGTAGTTAATGAAGCCACTTTGGCGCAAACCACCCCTAACTGGCCTGTACGTTACCGGGAACTATAGGGGTAGTTTCGGAAGACAGAGGGGGCTGGTATGGCCTTGATTCTAGACCATGGGGTGGCTTTGACCACGATTAGAGGGGTGGGGGTAGTTTTTCGAAAAAAATATATTCTAACCCACTAACCTAAGGTGTGTAAATTGCATCTAACCTAACCTACCCCAAGGTGAAGGGGTGTCCTCAGCTACGTTCAGGACCTTCCCCGGGGGATGCTCCGGGGGTAGAATCGGGGTGGGGGTAGTTTTCGAAAAAATTTTGGAAAAATGTGTCTTGATTGATAGGGTGAGTTTAGAGTGTATTATCGCTATGATTTGGGGTTGTTTCACCTGGGGGTAGTTTTTAAATAAAATATGAAATTGCCAAAAATTGATCGGTTGGATCAAATGACCGTATGGGATATGTTTAGAGTCCAGTATGGACTGCTGCGGGGGGCTGGTTCACCAGGGGTTGTTTTCAGATTGCCAAAAAATGATCGGGGTCCTAGGTAAAAGTCACCCAGGAGTCGTGCCCGAGGTAAAGCCACCCAGGAACCAGGCCTTAGGTAAAGCTACCACAGAGGCAGACCTTAGGTAAAGCCACCCAGGTGTCAGACCTTCGGTAAAACCACCCTGGAGTCGTGCTCGAGGTAAAGCCACCCAGGACGTAGGTATAGTCTATACGGAGCACGGCCTCAGTCATGCCGAGGCCGGCCCTTAAGTAAAGCCGCGCTCGAGAAAGGCCTTAGGTGAATTCACACTAGAGTAAGGCTTTAGGTGGGGGGTTGTTTTTAATAATATATGAAATTGCAAAAAATTGATCGGTTAGATCAAATGACCGTACGGGCTATGTTTAAAGTCCATTTTGGCAAGCTGTGGGGGGGAGGGTTCACCTGGGGTAGTGTTCAGATTGCCAAAAAATGATCGGGGTCCTAGGTAAAAGTCACCCAGGAGCACGGGATATGATTGCCAAGCTCAAAATTTGTCTATGCTACTTAATTAATAAACAATGCAACAAAGCCTTATCGCTTGAGGGAATACGTTTGGCCTACATAACCGGTGACCGTGTGTTAGACATGTGCAAACCTGCAAAGATAACACATTATCTTGGAGGTAGACCCACCCAAACCTCAGGTATAGCATCCCTGCAGCGTGGATTTAGGTAAAGCCAACCCAAAGCCGGCCCTTAAGTAAAGCCACCTGGAGAAAAGGCCTAAGCTAAAACTACCTTGGAGCCTGGCCTTAGGTAAATTCTCTTTTGGAGGTAGACTAAAGCTACCCAAGAGTCTGGCCTTAGGTTCAGGTATGTTGCTATATCAATTACAGCCTCTTGATCAAGACAAATACCTCCAACAATTCTTAGGTAATGGTACCTTAGAGTAGGGTCTTAGGTAAAGTCATACTGGAGTCGAGCCTGAGGTTAAGCCACCCAGGAGCTAGGCCTTAGGTTCAGGATGGTTGCTATATCTATTTCAGCCTCTCGACAAAGACAAATACCTCCATCAAATCTTGGGTAAAGCTACACAGGAGCCTGGTCTTAGGTAAAGTCATCTTAGAGTCAGGCCTCAGGTATAGCTACCCAGGAGCTAGGCCTTAGGTATAGCCTCCAAGGAGTATGGACTTAGGTAAGGTCATCCCTAGGCCAGACCCTAGCTAGAGCCACCCTGGAGAAAGGCCTGAGGTAAATTCACACTACAGTCAGTAAAGACACCATGGAATCAGGCCTTATTTAAATCGTCTCTGGAGCTAGACATTAGTAAAGCTACCCAAGAGTCGGACCATAGGTTAATCCACCCGGTAGTCAGACCTTAGGTAAAGTCATTCCTGAGGCCTGGTATCAGGTAAAGCCTCTCAGGAATCAGACCTTATTTAAAGCTACCTTGAAGCATGACCTCAGGTAAAGCCATCCCGAAGCTTACCCTTAAGTAAAACCACCCTAGACAGAGGCCTTAGGTAAATTCGCACTAGAGTCAGGCTTTAAGTGAGGCGGTTTTTAATAATATACGAAATTGCCAAAAATGATCGGTTAGATCAAATGACCAACGTTCCCACTAAACGCTAAGTTTAACCGACCAGCATACACGAAGTTCAAACGAACAACATTTACACCAAGGTCAAATAGTCAACAGTTTTTGAGGGGAATCGGCCTATCACAGTGCAGGGGCCTGGTAGGCCTACGTGACACAACGCATACGATCGCCGATGAGTAGAATGACTACAAGTTAACACATAATATAAAGTGCATAACCAGGCTAATGGTTAACACATAGTATCTGATAAATAGCTAGGCTAATGGTTAACACATCGTAGCCGATGCATAGCCTGACTAGGGCTAACACATAGTATCCGAGGCATAGATTGACTAATGGTTAACACATGGTATCAAAAACATAGATTGACTACAAGTTGACACATAATATCCAACGCACGGCCTGACTATGGGTTAACACATCGTATCCGATGACAAGTTTGGGTACAAGTTAACACAAAATATCCAATGCATAGCGTGACTATGGGTTAACACATCGTATCCGATGAGAAGTTTGGATACAAGGTAACACATAATATCCAATGCATAGCTTGCCCAATGTTCACCATATAGTACCCGATGTATAGCTTGACTATGGGTTAACACATAGTATCTGATGCCTAGCTATGCTAATGGTTAACACATAGTAGCCGATGCATAGCCTGACTAGGGCTAACACATAGTATTAGTTACATAGATTGAATATGGGTTATTACATAGTATCCGATGAGAGGCCTGAATACAGGCTAACACATAATATCCAATGCATGGCTTGGGTAATACATATAGTTAGCCTACATTCTGTGTTATGTATGTAAACCCACATAATATGCTAAGCCGGTTACCCATAGACACGGATCTATGGTAATGCAAGAGTAAGCCTAAGTGTAACCCACACCCTGACAACAGATACCTAGCCTGACCATAGGCTACATAGCTAGACAACTTATACATAGCTAGACAATAGATACCTAGCCTGACAACAGAGCTAGATCAAATGACCAACGTTTCAACTAAACAACATTACGCTAAGTTTAACCGACCAACATACACGAAGTTCAAACGAACAACATTTACACCAAGTTCAAATAGGCTACGGCTGGTGAAGGGTATATCAACGATTCAACTAATCAACGTTGAAAAACTTACACTAATCAACCAACAAACTTACACCTGGTTCAAATAAGTTATGGTGGGTGAAGGCACCGGCAAAAGCCTTTATGATCTGACCTTAGACAATATATAGATAGCTACCAACGCTTACCAAAATATCTATTTAGAAACTGTTATCCTCTGGCCAAGGCCTTTACACATATTGTCTTCTATTCCAGGTATAGTGTATCAATTACAGCATACTAAGGTAAAGCTACCTTGGAGGTAGGCCCTAGGTAAAGCCAGCCTGGAGTAGGGCCTTAGGCAAAGTCGTGCTTGAGGTCGGTCGTCAGACCTTAGGTAAAGCTACCTTGGAGTCAGCCTTAACAATAGTCACTCTAAAGCGGCTATCAATGCCCACCGTATCATAATAGTTACTTTAGGTGTGAAATAACAACAGTAAACTCTGAATATACAGGTAAGACTTTATTAACGAATATTTAAACTATGATATTTTAAACAATTACTCCAGGTTCAGAAATATCCGGTAGCGTCTGTCTACGCGTTTCCTACATATAGGGCACATCTGCACCTTTTCAGCACACTCGTTGCAATAAACGTGACCGCAGGGTATGATGACAGTGCATGGTGGTCTTTCCAAGCAGACAGAGCAGTCCGCTATACGATAGCCGCCTCCTTCAATCTGCTCTCCTGAACTTCTCTGTTTCAACATACGTACAAAGTGGATAATTTATATTATTGTACACGAATAGTATAAATATACGTATCCCTACAAAATGTAACACTTACGACCGTGTATGGAGGGTCTCGCTCGACCATTACTGCCTTCGCTTCAGCGACAGCCACTCGTCTTCGGCCTTCTTCAAGTAGCTTGTCCAGATCGCTAATCATAATCCTCCATACGCCGACGGCGTAGAAGCTATCCTCATACGTGTCTTTACGTAACGCCGCTTCTAGGTCCGATACAAGTCGTCTTAGTATATGTAGTGCATCAGTCGATACGCTACGAGCTGCAGATGCACGTGCATATTCCACAACAGTCTAGAAAGGATTAAATAGAAATTAAAAAATCATTTATAACCCTTTACTACCATTATCACCGTACAATAAAACCTACCGCATATTGAGGAGGATATCGTATCCTGCGTCCTAAACAAAGTAAACAGTCATTACGGGCGTGCTCGACTCCTTGTATGTGCTTCAGTTCCTCCTCTAATACACTTGAATGAAAAACTCGATCTCCGACCCTAATTATAGCGTGATTTATTGATCCAGCCTATGAAATACAATTTATTAGTAATGAAAAATACGAAGATAACAGTAATAATGCATTAGAAATACAATAATCACCAGTGTTGGATGGTTGGTAGACTCATTGCTACGATCAGGTCCTTTGGCTCTTGAAGGAGTGTTTGTTCCCTGAAAGAAACATATCCTTATTAGATATGAAAATGAGCCTCTGATAATAGTCTAAATTGTTTATAATTACCTGTGATGTAGTACCAGAGGTCTCCCGACTTGGTTCGGCTTCCATCGAATGGCGGCTATAGTACGGTGTCCTTCGTAGTATTGATGGGGTACGTCTGTTACCTAAATCGCCCAAATACTCGTTTCATCATGGCCTGAATCGTCGTTGTTTGTTCTGTCATTAGCCTGGAAAACCAATGATAAAAATTGGAAAACCGAAAAATAGAAACTATTTATTTAGAAAAAGAACACACTATTTCATACTCACCTCTGACTGAATACTTCTATCGGTCATCGTTAATCTTAACACACCTAATTGCAAAAGCGCTGAATGATGCAAAAGACTGATGCTCTCTGTATGAAATTACCGGCATATATACCGTGCGCCTATTACTTCATCCCTCCCCGCTATGACGTAATTGCTCATCACAAGCCGAAAACGGTTACCAAAGTATATAATTACCTCTATCAATGCATGACCAACGGCAATAGAGTATACTGGTACTATTAAACATACAAGATGCCAGGATGATCTTCTTCTTTACTATAGTATGCTGGACGTGCTACCTTAGGCATGCATTTCTGTACAGTATATGCCCTGTAGATGGAAGACGCGATACTCCACTTAGAGGGTAAAAGATAAATCCTGTTTGAAATGAGAACCACATGAATAACGTCATAGGACATACCACAAGTATGTAACAGGCCTAAGGCTTTGCCTGTGGTTATCCTGCAGATGGACTAATGTTAAAGTAAGTATGGGTGGCATACCTATACAAGCAACAGTTAATCCTATACAGATGACCTGCCGATGGTCCGACATTTTTTTAGACGCCATCTTGACCGACATTTTGTTTGACATGTTTTGCTGCGGTTATGCTGATAAAATCAGAGTGTGATATCGCGGTCGGGTGCTGGCGATTAACAATATTACGGTAAAGGTTTTCTTAAAAATTCATTTTATTTGTCGAACTCTGTGTGTGTGAACCCACCTACAACTGTAATGAAACGTAATAATAACATTGCATATTGACTTAACACAATCTGTAGGATAATGTAAGGTAACGTGCATATCGGCTTAATAGAGGATGTAGGCCTATTTAGGCGTACATCCATATTGGCTTAACACAGTATGTAGGCCTATGTAGGGTAAGATACATATTGGATTAATACAGAAAGAATGTAGGTTTAGATGCTTATTAGCTTAACACAGTATGCTGGGTAACATACATAATGGCTTAATACAGGATGTATACTATTGTGTTAGGTTATTGATTGGTAGCTGTTTTACCACACCAGGTCGGCTTTACCTATGGTCTTGCTTTACCTAAGGGCTGACTCCAAGGTAGCTTTACCTAAAGTCTGACGACCGACCTCAAGCACGACTTTGCCTAAGGCCCTACTCCAGGCTGGCTTTACCTAGGGCCTACCTCCAAGGTAGCTTTACCTAGGGCCTACCTCCAAGGTAGCTTTACCTTAGTTAGTATGCTGTAATTGATACACTATACCTGGAATAGAAGACAATATGTGTAAAGGCCTTGGCCAGAGGACAACAGTTTCTAAATAGATATTTTGGTAAGCGTTGGTAGCTATCTATATATTGTCTAAGGTCAGATCATAAAGGCTTTTGCCGGTGCCTTCACCCACCATAACTTATATGAACCAGGTGTAAGTTTGTTGGTTGATTAGCGTAAGTTTTTCAACGTTGATTAGTTGAATCGTTGATATACCCTTCACCAGCCGTAGCCTATTTGAACTTGGTGTAAATGTTGTTCGTTTGAACTTCGTGTATGTTGGTCGGTTAAACTTAGCGTAATGTTGTTTAGTTGAAACGTTGGTCATTTGATCTAGCTCTGTTGTCAGGCTAGGTATCTATTGTCTAGCTATGTATAAGTTGTCTAGCTATGTAGCCTATGGTCAGACTAGGTATCTGTTGTCAGGGTGTGGGTTACACTTAGGCTTACTCTTGCATTACCATAGATCCGTGTCTATGGGTAACCGGCTTAGCATAGTATGTGGGTTTACATACATAACACAGAATGTAGGCTAACTATATGTATTACCCAAGCCATGCATTGGATATTATGTGTTAACCTGTATTCAGGCCTCTCATCGGATACTATGTAATAACCCATATTCAATCTCTGTATCGGATACTATGTGTTAGCCCTAGTCAGGCTATGCATCGGCTACTATGTGTTAACCATTAGCCTAGCTAGGCATCAGATACTATGTGTTAACCCATAGTCAAGCTATACATCGGGTACTATATGGTGAACATTGGGCAAGCTATGCATTGGATATTATGTGTTACCTTGTATCCAAACTTCTCATCGGATACGATGTGTTAACCCATAGTCACGCTATGCATTGGATATTTTGTGTTAACTTGTACCCAAACTTGTCATCGGATACGATGTGTTAACCCATAGTCAGGCCGTGCGTTGGATATTATGTGTCAACTTGTAGTCAAACTATGTTTTTGATACCATGTGTTAACCATTAGTCAATCTATGCCTCGGATGCTATGTGTTAGCCATAGTCAGGCTATGCATCGGCTACTATGTGTTAACCATTAGCCTAGCTATTTATCAGATACTATGTGTTAACCATTAGCCCTGCTATGCATCGGATACTATATGTTGAACATTATTAGCCAAGCTATGCATTGGTTACGATGTGTTAGTTTGTATTCAACCTACTCAACGGATACTATTTGTTAAACCATACTCAAGATATGCATTGGATATTATGTGTTAACGATTAGTAGGGCTACTCATCGGCTACTATGTGTTAACTTCTATTCAAACTTCTCATCGGATACGATGTGTTAAACCATAGTGAGGCCTTGCATCGGATACTATGTGTCAGCCCTAGTCAGGCTACACATCGGATATTATGTGTTAACCCGTAGTCAAGCTAACTATTAGTTAACCACTAGCCTAGTTATGCATCGGATACTATATGTTGGTCATTAGCCAGCCTATGCAGTGGATGTGTTAACCCGTAGTCAAGCTACACATCGGATAATATGTGATAACCCATAGTCAAGCCTTGCATCGGATACTATGTGTTAACCATTAGCCTAGCTATGCAATGGATACTATGTGTTAGTTTGTAATCAACCTACACATCGGATATTATGTGTTAACCATTAGTCAAGCTCTGCATCGGATACTATATGTTGGTCATTAGCCTTGCTAGGCACTGGATATTATGTGTTAACTTGTATTTAAACTTCTCATCGGATACGATGTGTGTTAACCATTAGCGAGGCTATGCACTGGATATTATGTGTTGGGGCATACTCAAGCTACTTATCGGTTACTATATGTTAACCCATCGTCAGACAATGCATCGGATACTAAATGTTAATGATTAGTCAAGCTATGTATCAGGTAATATGTGTTAATTTGTGGGCAACTCGTAGGATACTGTGTGATAACCATTAGCTAAACTATGCATTGGATATAATGTGTTATAATTTGTAAGCCCTTGTCGGCTTAGCATAATATGTATGCAGGCTTACACACATATTTGTTTAACACATTATCTATTCTAATATGTATGTAGGCTTAACATATTATATAGGCCTATGTGGGATATTGGCTTAATGCAGGATGTATATAGGTTAACCTGCATATTTGTTTAACACAGTATATGGGGGTATTTAGAGTATATTGCATGCTGGCTTAACACAGTATATAAGCATATATAGGTTAACATGAATGTTGGCTTATCACTGTATGTATATAGGTTGCGTGACTTTTTTAAAATTATATTTTAATATTTGTTGACCGTCATCTACGTGGGCGTGATAAGTTATGCATTGGTAGCTATACCATATAGTACTTCCCATATGAACTATACGGTTGCCTGCCTGAGGCTCTACCTGATAGACGAGGTGTAAATGTGTGTCTGGTTCAGATCATAAAGGCTTTGGCCATCGGTTTACCGACCTAGCAGGCCCATGTATGGATTCATGTATGTAGGCTTAGCATAGTATGTATGTAGGCTTACATGCATATTTATTTAACACAGTATGTGGGTTATATTGCATGTTGGTTTAACATGGTATATATGCATGCACGTCTTACGGCGACCGTATGCGTTGTGTCACGTAGGCCTACCAAGCCCCTGCACTGTGATAGGCCGATTCCCCTCAAAGACTGTTGACTATTTGAACTTGGTGTAAATGTTGTTCGTTTGAACTTCGTGTATGCTGGTCGGTTAAACTTAGCGTTTAGTGGGAACGTTGGTCATTTGATCTAACCGATCATTTTTTGGCAATTTCGTATATTATTAAAAACAGCCTCACTTAAAGCCTGACTCTAGTGCGAATTTACCTAAGGCCTCAGTCCAGGGTGGCTTTACTTAAGGGTAGGCTTCGGGATGGCTTTACCTGAGGTCATGCTTCAAGGTAGCTTTAAATAAGGTCTGATTCCTGAGAGGCTTTACCTGATACCAGGCCTCAGGCATGACTTTACCTAAGGTCTGACTACCGGGTGGATTAACCTATGGTCCGACTCTTGGGTAGCTTTACCTAATGTCTAGCTCCAGAGAGGATTTAAATAAGGCCTGATTCCATGGTGTCTTTACTGACTCTAGTGGGAATTTACCTCAGGCCTTTCTCCAGGGTGGCTCTAGCTAGGGTCTGGCCTAGGGATGACCTTACCTAAGTCCATACTCCTTGGAGGCTATACCTAAGGCCTAGCTCCTGGGTGGCTTTACCTGAGGCCTGACTCTAAGATGACTTTACCTAAGACCAGGCTCCTGTGTAGCTTTACCCAAGATTTGATGGAGGTATTTGTCTTGTCGAGAGGCTGAAATAGATATAGCAACCATCCTGAACCTAAGGCCTAGCTCCTTGGTGGCTTAACCTCAGGCTCGACTCCAGTATGACTTTACCTAAGACCCTACTCCAAGGTGGCTTTACCTAAGAATTGTTGGAGGTATTTGTCTTGGTCAAGAGGCTGTAATTGATATAGCGACATACCTGAACCTAAGGCCAGACTCTTGGGTAGCTTTACTTAAAGTCTACCTCCAAAGAGGCTTTACCTAAGGCCAGGGTAGCTTTAGCTTAGGCCTTTTCTCCAGGTGGCTTTACTTAAGGGCCGGCTTTGGGTTGGCTTTACCTAAGTCCACGCTGCAGGGATGCTATACCTGAGGTTTGGGTGGGTCTACCTCCAAGATAATATGTTATCTCTGCAGGTTTGAACATGTCTAACACACGGTCACCGGTTATGTAGGCCAAACGTATTCCCTCAAGCGATAAGGCTTTGTTGCATTGTTTATTAATTAAGTAGCATAGACAAATTTTGAGTTTGGCAATCATATCCCGTGCTCCTGGGTGACTTTTACCTAGGACCCCGATCATTTTTTGGCAATCTGAACACTACCCCAGGTGAACCCTCCCCCCACAGCTTGCCAAAATGGACTTTAAACATGGCCCATACGGTTGTTTAGTCATTTGATCTAACCGATCAATTTTTGGCAATTTCATATATTATTAAAAACAACCCTCCACCTAAAGCCTTACTCTAGTGTGAATTTACCTAAGGCCTTTCTCGAGCGCGGCTTTACTTAAGGGCCGGCCTCGGCATGACTGAGGCCGTGCTCCGTATAGACTCGGGAAGGCTTTACCTAAGGCCTGGCTCCTAGGTGGCTTTACCTCGAGCACGACTCCCGGGTGACTTTTACCTAGGACCCGATCATTTTTGGCATTTTCATATATTATTTAAAACTACCCTGGTGAACCCGCCCCCGCAACGGTCCATAATGGACTCTAAACATATCCCATACGGTCATTTGATCCAACCGATCAATTTTTGGCAATTTCATATTTTATTTTAAAACTACCCCCAGGTGAAACAACCCCCAACCATAGCGATAATACACTCTAAACTCACCCTATCAGTCAAGACACATATTTCCAAAATTTTTTCGAAAACTACCCCCACCCCGATTCCACCCCGGAGCATCCCCCGGGGAGGGTCCTGAACGTAGCTGAGGGCACACCTTCACCTAGGGGTAGGTTAGGTTAGATGCAATTTACATACCTTAGGTTAGTGGGGTAGAATATATTTTTTTCGAAAAACTACCTAGGATCAAGGCCATACCAGCCCCCTCTGTCTTCGGAAACTACCCCTATAGTCCCCGGTAACGTACAGGCCAGTTAGGGGTGGTTTGCGGCAAAGTGGCGTCATTAACTACTGACGCTAGCTCCACAAGGAACATGGGCAGAGGCTCCTTGGTAAAGTGTCCCTGAAAATCATATGTTCAAGACTAAGCTTCACTAGCGCTATCTGTTGTTAAAACGTTTAGACGTTTACAAGGGTATGCCGA